>CM069857.1:24059056-24659056 GCA_036172795.1 Pelodytes ibericus | reverse complement strand
ATGCCACAGTGTCAATGCCCCACAGAACATACCACAGTGTCACTTTGCCCCACAGAATTAGCCAGTGTCACTTTGCCAACTAAAATAAACCAGTTTTCCCATTAATATGCTGGTGTTTGCCCATAAATATGACAGTCAATTTTCCCAATAACATGCCAGTATTATTGTCATTCATAAACCACAATTGCCCATTAATATGCCAGTATTGTTGTGCCATTCAGATGCCAGTAATATTGTACCATTAAGATGCCAGTATTATTTTGATATTCAGATTCCAGAAATATTGTACCATTCAAATGCCAGTATTATTATGCCATTCAGATGCCAGTATTATTTTGCTATTCAGATGCCAGAAATATTGTACCATTCAAATGCCAGTATTATTGTGCCATTCAGATGCCAGTAACATTGTGCTATTCAGATGCCAGTATTATTTTGCTATTCAGATGCCAGAAATATTGTACCTTCAAATGCTAGTATTATTGTGCCATTCAGATGCCAGTAATATTGTGCCATTAAGATGCCAGTATTATTTTGCTATTCAGATGCTAGAAGTTTTGTACCATTTAAATGCCAATATTATTGTACCATTAAGATACCAATACTATTGTGCCATTCAGATGCCAGTATTATTGTGCCATTCAGATGCCAGTATTATTGTGCCATTAAGATTCCAGTAATATTGTGCCAATCAGATGACAGTGATATTGTGCCATTCAGATGCCAATACTATTGTGCCATTCAGATGCCAATACTATTGTGCCATTCAGATGCCAGTATTATTGTGCCATGAAGATGCCAGTAATATTGTGCCATCCAGATGCCAGTATTGTTGGGCCATTCGGATGCCAGAAATGTTGTGCAATTCAGATGCCAGTAATATTTTGCCATTAAGATGCCCCAGCCAATTTGCTTATTAAGATGCCAGTGTTATTGTATCTTTAAGATGCCATAATTATTGTGCCATTAGGATGCACCAGCCAATTTGCCTATTAAGATGCCAGTGTTATTGTACATTTAAGATGCCATAATTATTGTACCATTAAGATGCACCAGCCAATTTGTCCATCAAGATGCCAGTAATATTGTGCCATTAAGATTCCAGTGTTATTGTGCCATGAAGATACCAGTATTATTGTGCCATTAAGATGCCAGTCATATTGTGCCATTAAGATGCCAGTATTATTGCACATTAAGATGCCAGTAAGAGTGTGCCATTAACATGCCAGTATTATTGCACAATTCAGATGCCATAATTGTGCCATTCAGATGCCAGTAATATTGTGCCATTCAGTTGCCCCAGCCAATTTGCCCATTAAGATGCCAGTATTATTGTGCCATTAAGATGGCAGTATTATTGTGCCATTAATATGCCAGTAATATTGTGCCATTCAGATGCCAGTATTATTGCACCATTAAGATGCCAGTAATGATGTGTCATTCAGATGCCAGTATTATTACACCATTCAGATGCCAGTAATAGTGCCATTCAGATGCCAGTAATATTGTGCCATTCAGATGTCCCAGCCAATTTGCCAATTAAGATGCCAGTAATATTGTGCCATTATGAAGCCAGTATTATAGTGCCATTGAGATGCCAGTATTATTGTGCCATTAAGATGCCATTAATACTGTGCCATTAAGATGCCAGTAATACTGTGCCATTAAGATGCCAGTAACACTGTGCCATTAAGATGCCAGTATTATTGTGCCATTAAGATGCCAGTAATACTGTGCCATTAAGATGCTAGTATTATTGTGCCACTAAAATGCCAGTATTATTGTGCCATTGCAATGCCAGTAACATTGTACCATTCACATGCCAGTAATATAGTGTCATTAAGATGCCAGTAACATTGTGCCATTCAGATGCCCCAGCCAATTTGCCCATTAGGATGCCAGTATTATGTTTTCTATTAATATTAAAGTTACTATGCTCCTTCAAAAATTGCCTTCAAAAGGATCAAGGAGTAAACCCTGCCAGGAACTGAACCTGCAACCTGGAGGATTAACTCTGTGCTTGGTGCATTAGCTTTATTATGCTCCATGAAGCGAGGCAACCTAATATTCTGAGATTAAAATTAATGTTATTCTTACATTTAAAGGTTAAAGCAAATGCTGCATGAAATCCAAGCTCTGTAATGCTGAACAGGATCAGATGTGTTCATTGTCTATTATTGTGCTGTGCTGCCTTTTCTTGTGTATTCTAAGTGCGTCAGGTAATATTAAAACCTTTATGGCCCTTATATAGCGATGTGAGAGTAAATATCCGTAACCAATAGTGCTGAATGACCGTTTTGGTCCTATTGTCTATATTCCACACATTGCAGGTTTAAATTGCTAGTATAGGTATATGGTTCAAGTGTGTGACTGCATGCACTAATGGTGTCCTTTTATACTCGTTAAACAGACTTGATCACCTAAACATTGTACTGTGAATGTAGAAAATCCAAAATGATCTATACATTGTGTTGGCAGAATTACAAACACAATGCGCCCTAGCAGAGAGAGGCGGTCACCGACCAGACGACTGCCTTCTTCCTATGGAAACATGGCAACTGCCAGTCAAAGGATATACTGCCCTGGACTATCAAAAGTCTTTCACTTGTGCCTCTATATTAGAAGCACAAGTGAAATATAAAGTTTAGTGTCCCTTTAAGTTCAACTCTCACCCTCTTCTAATTCATGGAATTTATCAGCACATTTCTTTAAGGTGAATAACAGCCGTACATATTTCTGCAGAGATCATTTGGTCTCAGTTTAACTCTGTGGAGTCTTTCCATGCAAAGGTAACTTGCAGCAGGAACTCCCCAGTTTTGTTTCTTGCACGGTGTATAGTAAATTTGGTGATATTAAGGCAGCTATTCACTAAAAGTGAGTTACAGGTGAGATGAGATGAACATTCCATCTCGCCGACTTAACTATATATCGTACAGGGACGAACCTGGTGAGCTGCTCCTGCTAGAAGAGCTCAGCCGGCCCTGTATTATGCATAGTTAATATTGAATAACATAAATATTCACCTTTTTTAGTGAATGGACCCCTGTGTGTATCATTGTGTGCAGCTGTGTAAATAATCTGAAGGCTGTATGTATTTTCACTATACATTTACACACAGGGAGATGCACTTTCATTTAATATCTGATGGGTGATCACTGAAGACTAGTTCTCTTTGACCAACCTGAGCCAAGCTCACTCTGTTGGAGTCAGACTTTCAAAGACCCTGGTAACTAACAAAAAAGCTTTGGGTCACAAATCCCATACATGGCACTGCACTGACAACCCACCTGACACTGGAAGAGTTTAATGTAAGGTCTATACGTCCACGCAGCATTTTGAATAACTACAAAATACAGCCAGTTTTTAGAGCATGAAGACTTTTCCAACATTAAAACGCAATAAGATAAGCAACATCTTAGGGATCCCCCGACACAAACACATAGTTAGCCCAACACAAGTTATATATAGTTTGCCTGGTTGGAGATGAGCCCAGCACAAGTAAAATGTAGTCTAGTGAGAGAGGTTAAAAGGTGGTCTATTGCTCTACTTGCAAAGCTCTGTGTGATAATGGTGTGATAGAGGTATAATGTTTATGCAGTGGGGAAAAAGAACTCTAGGGGGATTTAATGCCCCTGTAATTATGCAATTCCTAAATAAGGAATTTAAACAGTTTTTTTGTTTTTTTTATTGATCCTGATTGCCAACTACTACCCATTTAAGATAACTGGGGTGAGGGGGTTTACTAATCTGTTAAAATGTAACATTATCCAAAGCACACTAGTAATTCAGGGGCAAAAGTGGCCCAATCATCACAGAATGTTTCAGGATCACTTACCCCAAATGTGTACCTGCTCTCATTTCTCCCCGCGTCATGTGATGCTGAATATACAGCACCTCTCTGATTAGAATCAGGAGGTTCGAGGTGGGGCAAACTCTGCACTATCCTACAGCACTAGAAGGAAGTAAATGACAATGTATTTGTGCCTGGTGTAATCTGAAGCTTCAGTGATTGTACATCTAAATCATGCAGGCTGGACGTGTGAAGCATAGAACATTATGTAAAGCATCTCAGCATGTGCCTAATAATAATAAACAATACAGAAATATAAAAATTCATTTTTGTTCATGAATAATCTTCTTTAGAAAATGATAGGACATTTTTTTGTACTTAGCTCAGAGCAGTGATGAGGGTGCGGCAACTGAGGGATTAGACTGAGATACACACTATTGAGGGGGAGCAGCTTCATCAGAGGTATAGTTATCAGTAGATGAAAATACTAAGAGTGAGCTTCGGTTCCCAACATGCCCAGCTGCCAAAATGTATATATCGATAACTATAGACTGATTAGGAACTCCACTGTACTACCCTTTTTGTTTTGCTAAGTATATCGTCAGGAAAGCCTCGAAGCTCTTCGAATTGAATACATTGTGTGGACTGTCATAGACTTGTACACAGTAGGATCTTTAACAGTGCAACACATTGTCTGATGACATCACTAGAGAGACAGGATATTCCATTTATTTGAATGAGATTATTCTCATTGGTTCCTGCAGCAAAAATAAAAATTGAAATTACTTTTACTCAGCTAGTGTGGGCAGTCCTGGTTGCTTGCAAATTGTAATTTCACAATTTCATCCAGCTGTAAGAATTTTATATTTGAAGTAATGCAAAATGTAAAACATGCATTTTAAAGTACTTTCAAAGCACATTAATATGAATTAATATTTAGAAGATGTATTTTGGGCACTAGACAGTAACTTTAATTGGCAGCTTTAAAGGGCATCAGACACCCCCGTGACTTCACAGGCCGATGTCGTTTTTTTTGCATATTAATGAAGATTGAGCCTCCATGCATATATCACACGAGCAGACAGCAGATTATCCCTGGTGATTTTCTTAGAAATGCTAGGTGAATGAATGGCAGCAGTATCCAAATCTCATTTTCATACATGAAGTCATTCAAACACATTGGACTTCATTCATTGCATTTCCAGAGAATGCAAGAGCTTCGCTAAGAACAGAGATTAGATGGATGATTGGAAACGTCTTGCCTGGTGTGTTATCTCCTTTCCCAGCTGACACAGGGATGGGTGACAGAATAAACTTCTTAGACATGGGTCGTTTTTTAACCTAATTCACTGTTATTGTGTATGCGCTTCAACCTGGGAAATACCATTAAAAATAAACCTAAAACTGGGTAAGTATATTTGGTTTTATCTCGTTTTGGCTGGCATAGCAGTCATACTGGTGACATCATCACTTGCCGTACAGGTATTTCCAGCCTCCTTTGGGTTACAAATAGTAGACCTGCTAGCATTCTCTAGTTTATGTTGCAATCATGGCTGTACTCCTCAGAAGACGGGCATAGCTTCCCAACTGTCTCTCTTTTTGAGCAGGAGAGTCATGAATTTGGGAATCAATCCCATGGAGTAGTGGGATTGCTGTCTTCCCGCGGATATATGACTTCAATCCCGCAGTAAAAAAAAATGGAAGCCTCTTGGGCTTGTTACTGGGGATGCCCACCATTATGTGAATGCACAATAGCATTGCCTACAGTGCCTACCGTGCATTCGGTGGTCACATGACCTCCCACACCCAGATTTTCCAGGGCCAAGAGTTGGGAGGTTTGAACTAGTGTAAGTACATGCTTCAGGCTGGGATGAATACCATAAAGCAAACTTCTATGTCTGGTGCTTTATTATATAAGATTTGTGGCAGGTTGTTCATGACTAGAATAATTGCCCAGATAGTTGCTGAAAACCCCCCCACAATAAATAAACAATAGCCAAGAAATAAAATGAATAATCCAAAAAAAGGGAAGTCTCACTCCAAAAATAAAAATACAGAAAATGTATTATTATTAATGAATGAAAAAAAAAAATTACAAAAAAAACACTACTTAACGAAAGTAGCAAACGATGGATAGAAATGATGGTGGCATCAATGTAGCTGACTGTGAAAATTCAACCCATCAAAAAAGCACATCCCCTTTATACGTCTCATATGGTAATCATAGGCTAAGTGCTCCCAGAAAAGAAACCCCTTTATAAAACCCCAAGCAAGGGTGATCAAATAGAAAAAAAGAGCACACCCCAAAATCCGTGTGCACCAATAGAAAATAACCTCATAGGAAAAAAAAGATATACAGTGTCTAGAAACGAAATGCTAAAAGAAATAAATATGAATGAATAAAAAAACACAACATTCTAAAATATATATATAGCATTGCTGAGGATTCACCACATCACATTAAGTAATAATAGTACAAACTGCATCAAAAAGTAGATCTGTTAACGATTAAATAGTTCAGCTGTATGCTCATAATTTTCAAATACAAGATTTTTATTCATGAAAAAATATGTATCTTTTTTTTTTTTTTTTTAATAGACTTGACGGAGTGCCCTTTGCCACTTGTGTCTATCCCACGCATGCTTAAAATCCTTGACTGTGTTTACCTCTACCACTTCTGCTGGCAGGCTATTCCATACATCCACTATCCTCTCAGTAAAGTAATACTTCCTTATATTACTTTTAAATCTTTGCCCCTCTAATTTAAGACTATGTCCTCTAGTGTGGTGGTTTTTCTTCTTTTAAATACACTCTCTTCTTTTACTGTGTTGATTCCCTTTATGTATTTAAATGTTTCTATCATATCCCCCCTGTTACGTCTTTCCTCCAAGCTATACATGTTAAGATGCTTTAACCTTTCCTGGTAAGTTTTATCCTTCAACCCATGAACCAGTTTAGTAGCCCTTCTCTGAACTTTCTCCAAAGTATCAATATCCTTCTGGAGATACGGTCTCCAGTATTGCGTACAATACTCCAAGGGAGGTCTCACCAGTGATCTGTACAATGGCATGAGCACTTCCCTCTTCCTACTGCTAATACCTCTCCCTATGCAACCAAGCATTCTGCTAGCATTTCCTGCTGCTCTATTGCAATGTCTACCTACCTTCAAGTCCTCTGAAATTATTACTCCTAAATCCCTTTCCTCAGATGTTGAGGTTAGGACTGTACCTTGGGTTTTTACGCCCAAGGTGCATAATCTTGCACTTGTCCACATTAAATGTCAGTTGCCACTGCTCTGACCATTTTTCTAGTTTAGCTAAATCATTTGCCATTTTGCTCATCCCTCCATGAATATCAACCCTGCTACAAATCTTTGTGTCATCAGCAAAAAGACATACTTTGCCAACAAGACCTTCTGCAATATCGCTAATAAAAATATTAAAGAGAATGGGTCCAAGAACAGATCCCTGAGGTACCCCACTAGTAACAAGACCTTGCATCGAATATACCCCATTGACTACAACCCTCTGTTGCCTGTCACTCAGCCATTGTCTAATCCATTCAACAATATTGAAATCCAAACTCAAAGATTTCAGCTTATTAATAAGCCTTCTATGTGCGACAGTGTCAAAAGCCTTACTGAAATCTAGGTAAGCAATGTCTACTGCACCACCCTGATCTATTATTTTAGTCACCTTCGTTCCCTTTTGAGAAAGATACAAACCATCTTTTTTGTACAGTTCCTTTCTATCCCATAGTGAACTTCCATGAGAAACAAAGCCAAATCCTTGCTCCCGACACCATTCTCCAAGCCACAAGTTGAAGTCCCTAATACGCATCCGTCTATCATTCTGAATGTTATGCACAGGCATAACTTCAGAAACGGACAGTGTGGACACAACCTGCCGTATATCATTGGCAAGAACACGAAAAGCTTCCTTAACCTCTGAAACCTCATTGCAAGCCAAATCATTTGTCCCTAGATGAACCAGTACATCCAATTCTCCTTCCTGATTTGCTTGCTTAACAATATTAGAAATACGCCTCCTGTCTCTGCGAGCAGTAGCTCCAGGAAGACATCTCACTAAGCCAATACTGTCCAACTCCGCACCTCTTATGATAGAATCTCCCAACAACAACTGCTTTCTACCAGGCCTCACCTTCTCCTTGCACACCTTAGCCACATAGGAGAGTGGTTCCTCAAACTCTGCGTCTGAGCCTGCCTCCACAACACCACTGCACTCTGAAAGTGCTGAAAATAAATTCTGGACAGCCACAGACTGCGGGACATGCCTTTTATCCACAACTCTAAGCCTTCCAGATCCAACAGTAACCCACCTGCCATTCCTAGGAAGCCTCTGTGGTAATGGCCTTTGTGGCAATGACTTCGCAACAGTCTCGGCCCGAGTTTGTTTTACAGATAAATTACAAATCTCGGACTTTAAAAATGCAATCTCCTGCTGCAATCTTGAGAACTGTCTACAGATTAGACAGCCTCCAAACCTCCAAAAAATGGAACGTGACACAAATGCAGAACAGTTATCACAGTAAACCAAATCTGCCATTTTAAGAATTTAAATCAAAAAGATTTTAGTTTTGCTCACCTCTTGTATACCTCAGACTACCTCCAGAGTATCTCCAGAATATCTCTTAAATATACTCTTTGAAAAGCAGCTCTTACAAGAGCAGCCAAGCTATTAAATTCAAGGCATGGTGAAAATCGGAACAATGCCCCTATAAGATGGTGTCTCCTGAGTCCCCAGACTAGGAAAATGTGCTTGTGGTCGGTCATAAAGGACTTCCAGCTAACTTTGGAACTACTGGTTGGAATTGTCTGATTTTTAGTTATGTTCATATTTATAGTATGCTGATTCTGAAAATGTATGTTTTATGTGAATGTGATGAATACTTTGAAAGTTATTAATATTGTGTTAAACCTGTATATTTTCTGCCTGTGATAATTAAGTTAGTCTATTGTGTGGAGAAAACTGTATCACAGGCAGAGGGGGGATTTTGTTGTAATTGCTGAGAGTGTCTGAGTGTATTGTACGTATTGATTGGTTGTTCTTCAAAACCCTGTGGGTGGTCCTATGTGTGTAAAATGGGCATAAAACAGAGTGTTTGATTAAAATCCAGAGATCTTCTTGACCCTCAACATGTAGCCCTATCTCGTGATTGGAGGGGACAGCTATACTCACACTGGGGATTGCTATGTTCTGCATACTCCCTTGAGCTTTAATCACTTAGCTCTTTTAAGAGCTTGTTCCTGATACGCTCTCCTGGAGGAGAAGTCTTCCCCACATGGTCCTGGAGGACAGAAGCTGATCCAGGGTGCACAGAAGACAGCGAAACTCCAGTTAAGCTACGGCGGTTGTGGAGTCTGCGGTGGTTGTGGTGTCTGGTGCGGTGCTTGTGGTCCTCGTCGCAAGCTAGAAAGCGTCCATCAACGGAAGGTACTCGGTCGGAGTTAGGGTTGCCACATTTTCTTCAGAAAAATACCGGCCTTGGTACTGTCTCCATAGACTTAACATTGGCCTGAAGCCAATTTTTTACCTACCTGCCGGTAAAATACCTGCCAGGTGGCAACCCTAGTCGGAGTACGGGGAGTTCCGTTACAGACATTTTGTATAATACGTCATTGTGTTTATGTCTTTTAACAATGATTCACTAACTTGAGCTGTATAACACAGGTCAATGTGTATAGGTGTGTGTGTGTGTCAATGTGTATAAGTGTGTGTGTCAATGTGTATAAGTGTGTGTGTGTCAGTGTGTGTGTCAATGTGTTTAAGTATATGTGTGCCAATGTGTATAGGTGTGTGTGTGTGTGTGTGTGTCAATGTGTATAGGTGTGTGTGTGTGTGTGTGTGTGTCAATGTGTATAAGTGTGTGTGTGTGTGTGTGTGTGTGTGTGTGTCAGTGTGTTTAAGTATATGTGTGTCAATGTGCATAAGTGTGTGTCAATGTGTATAGGTGTGTGTGTGTGTGTCAGTGTGTTTAAGTATGTGTGTGCCAATTTGTATAAGTACGTGTGTGTCAATATGTATAAGTATGTGTGTGTGTGTGTGTGTCAGTGTTTATAAGCATGTGTGTGTGCATGGGCGTCCGCAGGGGGGGGCAAGGGGGAGCGCTTGCCCCCCCCCCCCTGGATTTTTGCAATTTCCCTTTAAAAAATTTTTTTTTATTATTATTATTATTATTATTGTTTCTCAGTATGTAGCCTCTAGTTGTCCCTAGGGGACTGCACACCAGTTTCTGGGGTAGGAGGTGGCACCCAAAGCTGTTGCTCTCTGCAACTCTGCTTGCTGTAATACTGGTCTCCCATCCACATTGGTTCAGGTCTCTGCAGCTGTCAGTCATGCTGCATGGAGAGCCAATGACAGGGGTGCCCGGGGATATGAAGTTATAGCCCCAGCCCTCCATGTGGCAGCATGACTGACAGAAGAGAGCATGACTGACAGAAGAGAGCCTGCAGTGCAACATCATGGAGGAAACAGGGGAAGATACTCAGAGACCATAGCTGAGCCCCTGTAACAGGTAGGAAGAGCTTATAATAGCTTTAAGGTACATGGAAAAGTGGGGTAAATCCAGGGAGGTCCCTCCCATTTCCCTGAGGTCTCCATTTGTCCAGTCTAAGCAGCTCCTCTGACCAGGCTCTGCTCACATCAACATGGTGACAAGTGGATGGGGCAGAAAAGATAATGGAGGATAAAATGATGTGATAGATGGAAGCAGATTGCAAACAAAATGGGATGACATGGGGCAGAAAAGATAATAGAGGATGAAGAGAGGTGATTGATTGGAGCAGAATACAGACAAAATTGTGACATGGGGCAGAAAAGATAAAATGTAGGTGAAAAGAGGTCACTGACATGGAGGAATAAAACACATAAAATGATGGGGAAAGAGATGGCAAACATGGAGGAATAAAACATATAGAGGTTATATTGTGTGCTATAGTGTTGTGTCTGGTGTTGTGGGGTTATATTGTGTGCTATAGTGTTGTGTCTGGTGCTGAGAGGTTATATTGTGTGCTATAGTGTTGTGTCTGGTGCTGAGAGGTTATATTGTGTGCTATAGTGTTGTGTCTGGTGCTGGAGGTTATATTGTGTTCTATAGTGTTGTATCTGGTGCTGTTGGGTTACATTGTGTGCTATAGTGTTGTATCTGGTGCTGTTGGGTTATATTGTGTGCTATAGTGTTGTGTCTGGTGCTGTGAGGTTATATTGTGTGCTATAGTGTTGTGTCTGGTGCTGTGGGGTTATATTGTGTGCTATAGTGTTGTATCTGGTGCTGTTGGGTTACATTGTGTGCTATAGTGTTGTATCTGGTGCTGAGGGGTTATATTGTGTGCTATAGTGTATCTGGTGCTGTGAGGTTATATTGTGTGCTATAGTGTATCTGGTGCTGTGAGGTTATATTGTGTGCTATAGTGTTGTATCTGGTGCTGAGAGGTTATATTGTGTGCTATAGTGTTGTATCTGGTGCTGTTGGGTTATATTGTGTGCTATAGTGTTGTATCTGGTGCTGTTGGGTTATATTGTGTGCTATAGTGTTGTGTCTGGTGCTGAGGGGTTATATTGTGTGCTATAGTGTTGTATCTGGTGCTGTTGGGTAATATTGTGTGCTATAGTGTTGTATCTGGTGCTGTTGGGTTATATTGTGTGCTATAGTGTTGTGTCTGGTACTGAGGGGTTATATTGTGTGCTATAGTGTTGTATCTGGTGCTGTTGGGTTATATTGTGTGCTATAGTGTTGTGTCTGGTGCTGAGGGGTTATATTGTGTGCTATAGTGTTGTATCTGGTGCTGAGAGGTTATATTGTGTGCTATAGTGTTGTATCTGGTGCTGTGGGGTTTTATTGTGTGCTATAGTGTTGTGTCTGGTGCTGTGGGGTTATAGTGTGTGCTATAGTGTTGTATCTGGTGCTGAGAGGTTATATTGTGTGCTATTGTATTGTATCTGGTACTGAGAGGTTATATTGTGTGCTATAGTGTTGTATCTGGTGCTGTTGGGTTATATTGTGTGCTATAGTGTTGTAGCTGGTGCTTTGGGGTTATATCTTTGCTATGTTGTTCTATCTGTTGCTGTGGAGTTTCAGCTAGAGCTCTGGATATTTATCTGGTGCTGTGGTTTATATCTTGTGTCATGGGTTTTTAGCTGGTACCGTGGGTTAATATCCGGTGTTGTGGGTCTATATCTGGCACAGTGGATCTATATTTGGTGCAGTGAGGCTATATCTAGTGTGGTTGGTTTATATCTGGTGTTGTGGATCTGTATCTGGTGCAGGGTTTATCAACCCTTTGCATGCCTTCACTGATAATGACAAAGCTCCTCCACTTCACGATAACTTGTCAAAAAGAGGCGCGGCGCAGAAAGGATGACGGTAAAATTATGCCCCCCCCCCCCGAAAAAATTTCTGCGGATGCCCATGTGTGTGTGTGTACGTGTGTACATGAGTGTCTGTGTAAGTGTATCCTGTGTGTAAGGGTGGCTGTGTGTGTGTGAAAGTGTGTATAACGGTGTCTGTGCAAATGTATGTATGTGTATAAGGTCACTAAGTGTGTAAGTGTGACTGTGTATATTTATGTGTGACTGTATAAGTGTGCACTTGCCCAGGGCTGCTGGTTAACCGGGGCCCCCGCTGGCCGCAACATGGTCCCGCTGCCTGTGTCACATGGAGGGCAGCAGTTGTCATCCAGCCGGAGTCTATTTCCCCACTTCCTGTACTCCGCGTGCTTAGAGGGTAGACTGTGCAGATGAGACGGCCAGGGACACGGGAGAGAAGCAGCAAGGTTAGTACTTGGGAATAGTGTTGAGCGAACCCGAACTGCACTGTTCAGGTTCATACCGAACATTACGGTTTTTGGACCCTGGACCCGAACACGGACATTTCACTGTATATTCGGGTTGGAGTTCAGGGTACGGAAATTTAATGGCGCGTTTTGAAAGGCTGCAATGTTACGTTTGGCCTGTAGATGGCACTGTTGTAATACGAATGGTTACATTCGTGTAACCTGAAGGTTTAAATGTATCTTTCAAAGTTACTTAATTATAGACGAAAGTCTATAAAACGAATCTCTTTCGGTTTATAGACTTTCGTTTTATAGAATGCATGCAATGCTATGGGCTTTCTATAAACCGAAAGTCTATAAACCGAAAGGGATTCGGTTTATAGAAAGCCAGTAGCATTACATGTATTCCATAAACCTAAAGTCTACAAACCGAAAGACATTCGTTTTTATAGACTTTCGGTTTATGGAATACATGTAATGCTATTGGCTTTCTATAAACCGAAATAGAGTCCCCATTCATAAGAATAGGTCATATGAATAGGTCAATACTGTGCTTACAGCGCACTTTGAAAAATTCTGGCTACCTTCTCCTCCTCCTCCTCCAGCGGCGCTTCCACCTACACCGCCACGGTCACCGCCTCCTCAACCTATGGGTCACTTAGTAAAAACTGAAAGAGAATACCCTGCAGTCCAACCCTCTCTCAAATGGATAATTCTGTTGATCCTCCTGGCAGCCATGCTTTAGATTTAGATTTATGTTCTTCCAAAGCTAAAATCAAAGATTCCATCTAGTGCTATTTTATGGCTCAGCTGTATTTGTAATTTGTATATATTTTATGTTATTTTAAGTTATTCCCTATCCACATTTGCTTGCATAGCACTTGTCCTACTCTTACCCACATTTTAATTCATTTTGCAGCCCTCTAGCCCTTTCCAGGCTTGTTTTAGAGGCATTTTAGTTGCCAAAGGTTCGTGTCCCCATTGACTTCAATGAGGTTTGGGTTCGGGGTCAAGTTCGAGCACGGACCCGGACATTTTTTTTCGAAGTTCGGCCGAACCTGCCGAACCCGAACATCCAGGTGTCCGCTCAACTCTACTTGGGAAGGTGGGAGAGAAAATACTTTTATTGGGCAAACTAAAAGTGGCATATTGATGGGCATTTTGACTCTGGCCTATTAATGGGCAAACTAACATTGGTATATAAATGGGAAAAAATGGCTGTGGCATATAAATGGACAAACTATGAGTGGTGTATTAATGGCCAAACAGTGGCATTTTTTTAATGGCCAAACAGTGGCATTTTTTTAATGGACAAACTGTGTCATTTTTGCTGTACATACTGTCATTCTAGTTGGCAAACTGTGGCATTTTTAATGGACAAACTGGCACTTTAATGGAGAAACTGGCTGTTGCATATGTTAATGGCAATCTGACTGTGGCATGTTAATTGGTACCTGACTGGGACTCATTTTAATTGTCAAAGTGAGGCTGTGGGGCGAAATAACATGTACAATGGGGCAAAGTGGTACTGTGGCATGTGCTAGAGACCCTAGGTACACCTCTGCAAATGGACTGCCCATGTGCTGCTTTGCTGCCCCTCAGAGCTGGCTCTGCAGACTGGTGCCCTGTTTCCCCTTAGACCTCAGTCCGCTCTTTTCATGGTGGAATAATATTTATCGCTCATTATGTACTTATTTTCCAATAATGCTCAGCCAGACTAATGGGAGACTTTGGCTGGTTTGTCATCATGGGAACGGTAGTTAAAACACATTCAAATAGCCAGCAAAAAGTCTCCCATGTTGCTGTCTGTGCATCATAGGAATGAATAAAACCACTACACAGTATTATGGCAAAATATAAATCTTTATTTAAAATAAGAGTTTGTGTTAGTCCTTTACATCAAAATTAAGTCTGTGCTCTCCCTCTCCCCAATAATGAAATGGGCATGTTTGGAACAGACATGTCCTAAAGGGGAGGAGTTCACAATATAGCCATGCCCACATGGGGGCGCCAAAAGAAAACCTGCACCAAGGATCGGCCCTGCCCCTGACCCCACCATGCAAATCCACCCCAGAAATGCTACTTACATGCCTCCCAACTTTCATTAGTCCCCGACCTTATCTTATATGTAGGATAGCCTTATGCTTATCCCATGCGTGCTTAAACTCATGTACTGTATTAACCTATACCACTTATGCTTGAAAGCTATTCCATGCATCCACTACACTCTCAGTAAAATAATACTAATTTTCTGACCTCCACTTTATTAACCTCTACCATTTCTGCTGGAAGGATATTCCATGCATCCACTACTTTCTCAGAAAGTAATACTTCCATTAATCCCTGGCCTTGAACTCCTTAATGTATTAACTTCTACCATTTCTTTAGCTAGACTATTCCATTCATTCACCACCCTCTCAGTAAAGTAATATTACTTTTCTGACCACAAATAACATTAAAATATTTCCAAAAAACAAAGGTGTACCCAGCGCTGTAGTCTAAGCTCTTAGCAGCACTTAGGTAGTGTGTCCCTAAACCACACAAAAATACACTATAGATACAAAATATAATATGTTTTTTGTATTTGTCTATATTAAAATATTTCCTGCCTTTTCAAAAACTTGAGGTGGACCCCAAATATATGTATATAACTAGCTGCATGTATACTTATATGACATTTTTAATATTATATTCAACTATTTTCATATGTAATAAAAATGTTATTGAAAAATTGTTAATTTCTTATTTTCATTAAGTTCCTCTGCACCCACATTGCAGGTCTTAACACAACACCATTCACTACCTACGACACTTGGCTTGTACTCATATTGCACCTACATGCTTTGACATGCCACAGTGCAAATTTGCCCACCAGAACATACCACAGTGTCACTTTGTCCCAGTGAACTGCCCCTGCAGAACATGCCACAGTGTCACTTTCCCCCATAGTACATGTTAATTTGCCTCACAGAACATGCCACAGTATCACTTTGGCCACAGCCAATTTGCCCATTATGTCACGATTAGCCTGCCCATTATTATGCCACAGCCAGACATTCAGATTGCCAATTAATATACCACAGCCATTTCCCCATTAATATGCCATTATTAGCCTGCCCATTAATATGTCACACCCAGATTGCCAATATGCCACAGTCAATTTCCCATTAATATGCCACTATTAGCCTGCCCATTAATATGCCACAGACAATTTGTCCATTAATACACCACCAACCAGTACTCACCTGAGGTTAATATGCCAATTAACCCCCCCCCCCCCTTCTGCCGTCTCCTCTGAAGTGTTTCCTGCACGCATGCTGCCAGTTGAGGTGGACTCATGGTTGCTACCCTGAGAAAGTCACACAGGCTGCGGGGGGCCACGGGGCAGCTGCTTTCGGCCCCAAAGAATGAATGGGCCCTGGGCAGCCTTCCCGTTTGAGCACACTTTTTTTTCATTTTTTTTTTTTTTTGCAGGGGTCGACAGGGCAGCCGGGCCCCCTGGAGTGACGGGCCTGGTCGCAGCTGCGACCTCTCACCAACAATAGTTCTGCCACTGCCCAGTACTTCCCTGGATGCTGCTCGTCGGCCGTCTTGTCAGCAGGGTTTCTTCCTGAATGCACGCTGTGTGCAGGAAATACAGCCACCGGATATGACATCACGTAATTTCTGGCGTCTGTGACAAAAAGCCGGGTCCGCATCTGCGGATCTGCCGGCTGCTGTCCGATTGTGCTTTTGGTCCCCAGGAGTGAATGGGCCCTGGGCCACTGACCCCGTGACAGTGGCGTCCCGAAGGGGGGGCGGACCGCACCGGGTGACACCTCCAGCGGGCGTGATGCGGGCAACCGGATGTGACGTTACGTGTGCTTCCCTCCTCCGTGCAGGAGGGAAGTCTGCACGGAGGAGGCGTCCGTCCGGAAGCACAGAGAAACAGCGATTCGGTAAGTGATGGGGAAAGGGGGAAGGAGGGTGGTTTAAAACGAGCAGTTTATTACTGGACTCTGACTGGCACTATATTACTGGCTCTGGCTGGCACTATATTACTGGGCATCTGGCTGGCACTGTATTACTGGGCTCTGGCTGGCACTATATTACTGGGCATCTGGCTGTAACTATATTACTGGGCTCTGGCTGGCACTATATTACTGGTATCTGACTGGCACAATATTCCTGGGCTCTGACTGGCACAATATTCCTGGGTTCTGACTGGCACAATATTCCTGGGTTCTGACTGGCACAATATTCCTGGGCTCTGACTGGCACAATATTCCTGGGTTCTGACTAGCACACTATTACTGGGTTCTGACTGGCACTATATTCCTGGTATCTGACTGGCATAATATTCCTGGGCTCTGACTGGCACAATATTCCTGGGCTCTGACTGGGACTATATTACTGGGCTCTGAGTGGGATAATACTACTGGGCTCTGAATGGCACAATATTCCTGGTATCTGACTGGCACACTATTACTGGGCTCTGAGTGGCACAATATTACTGGGCTCTGAGTGGGACAATACTACTAGGATCTGAATGGCACAATATTACTGGTATCTATAATTGTAAGATTGTCACCTAGTGGGGCTCCTGTGTGTTGCATAATTAATGGCGGTCCCATGTGTGGCATAATTATGGGGCACTTGTGTGTGGCATATTTATTGGGCCCCATGTGTGTGGCATAATTATGGGGCACCTGTGTGTCTGTGAGGCATAAATAGTGGGGCTCTGGTGTGGCATAATTTATGGGGCTCTGGTGCTGCATAAGTAATGGGGCTCTGGTGTTGCAAAGGTTATGGGGCTTCTGTGTGTGGCATTGTTATGGGGATCCTGTGTGTGGCATAGTTAATAGGCCATCTAACTGGCATTACTAAGGAATCTGTTTGGCATTGTATGGAGGAAATCCAGGGAGGTGACACCATGAGTTTCCGCACCGGGTGACACCAACCCTAGGGACGCCCCTGCCCCTTGAACCTACATTTTTTTTTTTTCTTTTAAAGGACCGGTGCCCGAGAGGGTGTATCTCCCCCGACTGAGTTTCCTGATCCCCCTTAGTTAACATGGAAATGTGTAATAGTTTGACAAGATGCTCCTCACACAGGAATAGCAAATACTGATCACCCAATAAATAAAACACAAGAGACCTGCTGGCTGAAGATTTATTAAAAGAAAACCTGTGACACAAATATAAACATATAATAATAAATTAGCTCAGTTGCATAATCTTATACGTATATGACAAATAACTTTATTTCACATTCTTAAACATACCATGTAAAGCAACATGGGAGACTTTTGGCTGGCTAGCAGAATGCGTTTTAACTACCGTTCCCATGATGCCCAGTCAGCCAAAGTCTCTTATTAGTCTGGCTGAGCATCATTGGAAAAGAAGTACACAAGGATGAATAAACAAAAATTCCCCCATGTCTGTCACTCTCTTCCCATACTCCCATGTCTGTCTATCTCTCTCTCCCAATACGCCCATATCTGTCTTGCTCTCTCCCCATACTCCCAAATCTTTCTCACTCTCTCTTCATACTCCCATTTCTGTCTCTCTCTCCCATTACTCCCATGTCTGTCCGTCTCTTTCCCCAGACACTCACATCTGTCTCTCTCTTTTCATACCCTGTTGTCTGTCTGTCTGTCTCTCTTCATACACTCACTATTGTCTCTGTCCCCATACCCTGATGTCTGTACCTCAATCCCCACACTCTCATGTCTGTCTCTCTGTCGACTCATATCATATAACTGTCTCTCTCTCCCCTCATACCCCATGTCTATCTATCTCCCCTCATTTACCAGAATTGACCTTGCACAATGTATAGCTAAATTGGTGAGCTTAAATGTTAAATCACTTCATCTCACTTCAACTCACCTACAACTCACCAACAAAACACATTTTAGTGAATAGCCCTCTGCCTAATAAAATGGAGGCCCCTGAGCCTCCACCAGTTAAACAGTGCTGAATCCAGGAGAAGGCAGAGCCTCTAATTGCTTCATTGGACAAATTGGCTGTGTCTTATTAATGGCAAATAATACTGGCATATTATTAGCAGCATAACACTGGCATATTATTGGCAGAATAACATTGGCATATTATTGGGCAAATTAGCTGGGACATATTAATGGCAAATAATGTTGGCATATTATTGGGCAAATTGGCTGGGGCATATTAATGGCAAAATAATACTGGCATATTATTGGGCAAAGTATCTGTGGCTTATTAATGGCAAAATAATACTGGCATATTGTTGGGAAAATTGGCTGTAGCTTATTAATGGCAAAGTAACACTGGCATACTAATGGAAAAATAATACTGGCATATTATTGGGCAAATTGGTGGGGGCATATTAATGGCAAATAATACTGGCACATTATTGGGCAAATTATCTGTGGCTTATTAATGGCAAAATAGTACTGGGATAATATTGGGAAAATTGACTGTGGTTTATTAATGCAAAATAATACTGGCATATTATTGGGGAAACTGACCGTAGCATATTAATGGCAAAATAACACTGGCATATTAATGGGCAAGCTGTGGCATATTTAATGGATAAACTGTGGCATATTTTAATAGGCAAACAGTTGCATATGTTAAAGACAAAGTGACTATGGAATGTTAATTGGTACCTGAGAGTGGCTTATTTTAACTGGCAAAGTGAGGCAAAATAACATGTACTATGGGGGAAAGTGACGCTGTGACTTGTTCTGCAGGGGCAGTTCTGTGGGACATAGTGACACTTTGGTATGTTCTGTGGGGCAAATTTACACTGTGGCATGCCAAATTGTGTGGGTGCAATATAGATGCATGGCAAGTTGAATAGTTGAATGTGATATGAAAAAAGTTGCATATAATAATAAAAAGTTTACTTTTACATACAGTTTTTTACAATGTGACTTTAGAAAAATTGGGTCGAGGGGGGCACACGGATTAAGACTTTGCTCAGGGCCCACTAGGGTCTTAAAGCAACCCTGCTTCCGGCACAGACCTGCTCTACATGCTGTGTGCCTGGCCAATAGGAAGGGAGCACACCTCCTGATATATTGTCCATTACCACAAACATCTAGTGAGTTACTAAATGTTTGTGCAAATGATACTGATTAGACTATTGGTTACTATGAACTGCTCAATTTTCTTTTGCATATTTATTTTATTGTTTTGCATATTTATTTATTTGGTTTTCTCCTTGGAATTAATTTTATTTTTTGTTATTTATTAGTAAGTTCATTTTTCATTATTTCCTATTTAGCTGCTTAAGGGAGATAAACCTCCAAGGGACTGCAGTTACCCAGCACCAGACTCTGTAACTCTGTTTCTGCACACTGTACACTATCTATGGGTGCCCTGGTACCGGTGTCACATGCACTATACAATAGTGCCACTGACAATAGTCCCAAAATTATTGTGGCTTTTGGGGATTATCTAGGTTCAAATGTTAACAGTTCCCAGTGCAATACACAGACATAGACCTCAAAAGGGTCTTTAGACACCACCCCAGTCCCATCAAAGTTTGACATCAACAGATGTTATGTTGTCATGAGAGTATTCTAGTAGTGGTATACCATTAGCAATAGTCAAAAGTAATGAACGCAAGCCGGCTCCACTCCCATGACAGAAGTCAAAAACAGGTGCTCCACACGCAGATCAAGCGTGAATGTAGATAATTGAACGAAAGCAAAAAAATGTGTGCACTCCGTAAAGGCTGAATAAATCTTCCAAAAAAATGTTTTTGTTTATTTGGTGAGATAACAGACAGTGGGAATGATATGGACAAGGTGTCAAATAAAAAGGGGAAAAGACCTAACGCGTTTCGCGTGATAAACACGATGATGAAATTACCAACTGCCACAAAAGCAACCAAAGCATTTGGTTAGGTGTAGACCCAGTGATCCCTCTTCAACCATGAGATCGCTGGAGGGAGGCTTGACAAGATGAAGTGGTCAATGGACCAACTTCTGGCCTGGGATGGCATGGTAAGGGAGAAGCCTGTATTGCCCAAAGTTGCTTGCATAATCCATTTGTGCACCTCCCTGGAAGACAAGCACTGTCTACTGGCACTAAGGACATCAGAAGCTGCCCTGGAACATTGAGTGGAAGGTCCATGGTCTCTCTTGTGGATCGCATACAAGGTTAGTATTATTAGTATTAGCATTAGGGTTAGGGGTCGGTCTTAGTATAAGGGTTAAAATTAGGCGTTAGTATTGGGGTTAGGGGTTTAGTATTAGTATGTTACAGGTTGAAACTGAGATTAGACAAAGGCAAAGAGTTGCAAGTCAGACTGTTTCCTACAAAACAGTAGCCCATTTCAGCTAGATGCAACCTTTCACACATTGCTGGAGAGCAGGCTGGGGTAATAGAAGGGATAGAGCAGGTTGTCCGACTCTCACACATAGTTTACAGGAGTAATTAAAGTGACTCTGTCACCTAAACATTCTTTGTACTTTGAATTTAGAAAATAAAATTAAAATAGGAGAAAAGCAGTCGATTTGCATATCAGGCCCTTGTGATGTCAGAAACATATTTTTCTCCTAATTTATACATTTGCAGTTCTAGTAACAATGTATAGATAGTTTTTTTTATCATTCTGTTACACTCTACATGCACAATAAATCAATGTTTGGATGAAAGAATCCCTTTAAATCCCTTTAAAACCTGTCATGTTTGACAAAACCCATTGCAATACTCACTGAAACAGATCAAGCCCCCAGCCGCCGCCCCCCAGCGCTGCCGTCTTAATCACAAGCAATAATGCAGTGTTGAAAGGTGAAGTTTTAATTGAGGATACAGTGCTCAGATGTGTGTAATTACGTTATGTGGATGGAGTGGTCTGAGTTCAATGAGTGAAAGGGCCAGTCCACTGAACCAAGCTTCTCATTTGGATTGTCTCGTAGCAGAAATACAATTAGTAAATATTATGAGGATTTTCAGTACAAGTGAGCACAATTCAATTGGAGTTCCTGTTACAATCTGACACGCACTTCCTCTAATCATCCGACCGACTAGTTTATATTGTATTGTCCAGATTATAGACCGCCACCTATCTAGCAAATAAATTTAGGATTAACAAATAATAAGCTCCGAGTTCCCCTGCAAAAACTGTTCGTGCTTCCAATGCGCAAGCAGACTGAGCAGATTATCAAACTAACACTGGCATATTAATGTACAAGCTAACATTGGCATATTAATCAGCACATAACACTTGATTATTAATATACAACTTAATATTGGCATATTAATGGGCAAAATAACACTGGCATGTGAATGGGTAAAATAACACCGGCATATTAATGGTAAAAATAACACTGGTATATTGATTGGCAAAATAACTGGCATATTAATGTGCACATTAATTGGTGCTATTTTCTGAAATTGGCGTCCGCTCACACTGAACACCTCTTTAGGTTTGCATGCTTAAACAACTTTATAATGTATTTGGGGGGTACAGCTAGTAAACAAGCGCAGTGGGAAGGTAATACACGAGTATGGAGCAATTTGCGAATTTTTGGACAAATACAATTTGGAAAAAACAATTCTGCTTTGAGCCTCTTCCATTTATTTTTTAGTGTGCTTTTTCTCTGTTTGCGGTAATATATTGTGATTATGTTTGCGCAGGGTAAAGACTTTTACCAATATTTTGTGAAATTATTTTTTTATTCTGCGTGTGAAAATGACACCAGCTGTTAGTAAGTGCGCATACAAAAGGCAAAAAATCTAATATTTGCAAACATGCAATTTGCTCCTGCTTACTATTATGTTGAGTACATTGCAAAAATAGTTTTCGTTCTTTTTTTAAATGCCCCTATTTACGAGAAATACTGTCGCACACAAAAATAATAACTTAGAAACATAGAATGTGTCGGCAGATAAGAACCATTCGGTCCATCTAGTCTGCCCAATTTTTTTTGAGTACTTTTATTAGTCCCCAGTTCCCGGTCTTATAGCTAGGATAGCCTTGTGTCTATCCCACGTATGCTTAAACTCCTTGACTGTGTTTACCTCTACCACTTCTGCTGGAAGGCTATTCCATACATCCACTACCCTCTCAGTAAAGTAATACTTCCTGATATTACTTTTAAATCGTTGCCCCTCTAATTTAAGACTATGTCCTCTAGTTGTGGTAGTTTTTCTTCTTTTAAATATACTCTCTTCCTTTACTGTGTTGATTCCCTTTATGTATTTAAATGTTTCTATCATATCCCCCCTGTTACGTCTTTCCTCGTCTGGCCAACTTTATTTGAAATAACAGGGCTTCACTTACCTTAGTTCAACTATACCCAACACCTGTATGTTTCCGATGTTATTTATAAATCAGTTTCTGTCACTGAGGGTAAGGATAGTTTCACATTACTGAGTGAGAGATTGACTCACTGAAAACTTCACAGCATTGTGATCAAAAATGTAATCAGACCATTGAGCATAAAAGGAAGACATAAAATCCAATTCCTTTTTACAGGTTTAAACTATAGGCAATATTTACTGCTCAACCTCAAGTCTTCTAGTAAAACATATGAAAAAGATAAAAATTCTTAATAAATCCCCAGAATTCTAGCAATGTACTGACTAAGACTTCTGAATCTACACTCCAAGACCTGGCTTTCATCTTTTTCAAGGAATTTTGTAATTATCAGCTATACTGTGTGTTGACGTGAAGAATTCTAGAGCCTTCCTCTAGGCCAGGGTGTCAAACAGCGGCCTTTCAGCTGTTGGAGGACTACATTCTCAATACTTCCTTGCCTCTTAGATCACAGAGTGTTACATGGGAGATTTAGACCATCAGTGACTGGAGTGAGTTTAGGCTGAAGCTTAAGGTCCTTTGCCACTCAGAAGTTGATTCCAGCTTCTAGTGCAGGAGCGTCCAACGTGCGGCCCGCGGGCCAAATGCGGCATCGAGGTGCGGCCCGCCTGAGCTCTGCTCCGGTATCCGCACATTGAACTGCACACCGCATGGGAAGCTGTGTGACAGAACAAAGTTCCCTTCACAGAGCAGTGCTTCTCTCATGCGTATATCCCCTCCTCTATCCTGCGCATGAGGTCATGCGCAAGGGTCAGAGGGAGGGAAGAAGCACACCGGTAGCATGGAGATAACGGGGAGCCCACAGCCTCCACAGGGGGGAGTGGTGTTTACTTTCCTCTACTTAACTCTAGAATCTGGATCCAAACCATAAGTTGTAGCCTATTTTGCAAATACTCTTGTCCCTTTTTGGGTCCGACTCCAATATTGAACCTTTCCTGCACAGTAAAGAGAAGGGATTCTCTTAATAAATAGTATACGTGCAATATTAAAACTGCAGTTAAATAGGGTGTGAATAAATATGTACTTAATACTACACATATTTAATATTTTGAGTGCAGTTTGATTAAATGTCAGCAAGAATAGAAAATCTGCACAGCCCTGACTTTAACACAGACGCAATAAATACATAATAACGTGCAATGCAACATTCCCCATTTGGCACATTTAGTATTCCTTATAGCATTATTTTTTTAAAGACTGTACAAATAGGGTAAGTGGGTGTGGCCTGATGCAACCCCTTCGCCATCTGGTCATAACTCCTCCCATTTTGCCAAGGTACCATTCGTTTTGCCCATGCCCAAGAGCTTAGCACAGCTGTCCTGCTTTACTTTCTTCCAGGGCACCTGGAGACATATTGTTTATGTTATGTTCCAGTTGTACTTGTCTAGTACTTTGTATATGGCAGTCCTTTCCATAATCCAAGTCCGCCAAGACAAGAGACACTCCACAGTCAGTTGGCAGAAGTAGACGGCAAGTAACTGGTGGGCTGCTCAGCCGCAAACTTATTCTCCACCAAGTAAATGGACGACGTTGGCCTCGGGACGCTGGGTAATATTTCGGTTTTGTTCCAGTCCTTGGCGATATACGTGTTATATGGGTCGGTAGAATGTTCACTTTTCTTGGAGCGAATGTAGCTGAGCATGATGCCAAATGTAAAAAACCCAAAGAAGCCCAGAAGTAGGAGGATGTACAGCACTTCCATTTGATCTGCCGGTTTGATGATGGTGATATTACTGCTCTCAGTCGTATACCGGTTTATATAGGTCACAAACATCTGGTTTATCTCCGTAGCGTTTGCCTGCGCCATGCTGGTCCCCCCCAGTCTGATATCTCCCTGGGCCCTCGTTTGTGTTCCCTGCAAATACATGAAATGAAATAGCTTGAACAATGTAACAATAAGTATGTCGACATACACAGTTTTAACACAATGTACTGTACATAGCCAGTAGTAATGCCAGTAAACGAAAAAAAATGGACATAAGTTAGACGGTGCTCTTCAAATATAAATGCGCGTTTGTAACGTATATGCATCGTAGGGAGTCGCAGTCAGAGTTACTCTCATAGCGGTGTAAATAATTCAGTAGTAGAGGAATGCTCCAAAATATTCAAATGTTAATGCCAGGTTGCAGTAAACATAAAAAAATGGTTTATTTACTTATAATTGTGGCAAACTGCAGAGTCCAGACAGGGCAGGCCTTAAGTTTTCCAGCACCCTGTGTGGGCCTCCCCCGTGGTGCCACCCCATGCCTGTCTCTGTCCTCTCCCTCCATGTATGTGTCTCTCCCTTCCCATGTTTGTCCCTTTCCTCTTCCTTGCCATGTCTGTCTCTTTCCAACTCCCCCATATCTGTTCTCTCTTCCCCATATCTGTTCTCTCTCCCCTCCTCCCCCATATCTGTTATCGCTCCCCCTCCTCCCCCATATCTGTTCTCTCTCCCCCTCCTCCCGATATCTGTTCTCTCTCCCCTCCTCCCCATATCTGTTCTCTCTCCCCCGCCTGCCCCATATCTGTTCTCTCTCCCCCTCCTCCCCCATATCTGTTATCTCTCCCCCTCCTTCCCCATATCTGTTCTCTCTTGCCCATATCTGTTCTCTCTCCCCTCCTCCCCATATCTGTTCTCTCTCCCCTCCTCCCCCATATCTGTTATCTCTCCCCCTCCTCCCCCATATCTGTTATCTCTCCCCCTCCTCCCCCATATCTGTTATCTCTCCCCCTCCTCCCCCATATCTGTTATCTCTCCCCCTCCTCCCCATATCTGTTATCTCTCCCCCTCCTCCCCCATATCTGTTCTCTCTCTCCCCCTCCTCCCCATATCTGTTCTCTCTCCCCTCCTCCCCATATCTGTTCTCTCTCCCCTCCTCCCCCATATCTGTTCTCTCTCCCCTCCTCCCCATATCTGTTCTCTCTCCCCTCCTTCCCCATATCTGTTATCTCTCCCCCTCCTCCCCCATATCTGTTATCTCTCCCCCTCCTACCCCATATCATGTTCTCTCTCCCCCTCCTCCCCATATCTGTTCTCTCTCCCCTCCTCCACCATATCTGTTCTCTCTCCCCTCCTCCCCAAATCTGTTCTCTCTCCCCTCCTCCCCCATATCTGTGCTCTCTCCCCTCCTCCCCATATCTGTTCTCTCTCCACTCCTCCCCCATATCTGTTCTCTCTCCCCCTCCTAGCGCATATCTGTTCTCTCTCCCTCCTCCCCCATATCTGTTCTCTCTCCCCTCCTCCCCCATATCTGTTCTCTCTCCCCCTCCTCCCCCATTTCTGTTCTCTCTCTCTCCTCCCCATATCCTGCGTTCGCACAGGTCGCACACCCCAAATACCGGCCCTGAGTGCAGACATCCCTGGGACAGAGCTAGCAGCCTTACGTGTTTCATGCCTTAATCATAGGGATGGGGAATTTGACAGGCCTTCAAAATACGCGACTGATTGCAACTAAGCTGTTGGGGTTGGGGGCACTGTGTCACGCCTGCATGTTTAACTGGAGGGGGGGGGACTAATGGGGGCAAGTAAAGTGCCACCCCAGATGCCAATGAAGCTAGGCATGCCAATGCATTTTAAAAGAAATTCCTAATTACCCGGAATCATTTGAGACACAGAGATTGGATGCCATTTTGTTTCTTAAAATTGCACAACAATCATATAATTTTGCTCCTCTGTATTAACAGCTCCAGACAGCATACCAAATGTGACGTTGCCCATGGCATGCCATCCAGTAAGCAAAATAAAGCATTATTCTTATTAAAAGGAAGAGATCCACAGTCAAGGGTATATTACCTGTCCTTAATTGGCAAAGGAATTGGCAGCATAAAATTTATCAACAGAGACCTAGCTGTTCTTGCATGAGAATAACAACAAATAACCCTTTTATGCACAGGTATCGTCTTAATCAGGGGAAATGATTGTTCTACCAGTGCAGAAACAGAGAATCTATTTAGATTTAAACCTGCTTCTGTAACTCAGAGCTGTCCAAGGTCACTTTATGTTACTGGCCCCCGGCACGTGGCCATGATCCAAGAGACGGAGGACACACTAGCAGGAAGTACATGTATACTTTACTCATGTGCATCTTTAAGACCTTGTGTTTAAAACTCTGGTTGGCATTTGAAGAGTTTTTTCTCTAGCGCACTCTTAAGGGTTTCGGGGGGAGGGTGGGGGGAATATATTGCTATACCTCTGTCCTGATTGCAGCACTAATTAAACCAGCAAAAAAATATTCAAGCAGGGAGGAGGGAAATTGTTCTTACAAGGACACTATTGGCAAGGTCAATGAAGGTCAGTGATGGAACATCATTAAATTGTCCACTACAAAGTCTATTAAATGGACTTTGTTGATGAACAGTGATGATGACGACCCCTGGTTATAGAATGTTGGGGCAACATGAGGTCACTTACCAGGTGGTGTAATCCTACCGTAGATTGCAGGTGGGGGAGGGTCATGGGGCATATGGCAAGCCCACATTTTGTTTTATAAAGCTGATCATATCCTGTTCATGACATGTAGGAGGACAGGTGGGCCCTCACAAGCTCCCCTTTAGGTTTAGATGGGTCCTGGAGTCTCTAGAGAGCTACTGAGATCTACGTATGTGGAACTCAAGTTAAGAACCAGGCTAGCCCTAGTTTACATTCCGTATTACCGAACATGCATCCCTCCTGCTTATTGCTCAATAATGGTGACGAGGGCCTCGTAACCCGGCCCTGAGACTAAAAAAACAAAACAGTCTGTAGCTCACAATTTATTTTGTTACAGCGAGGAACTTAGAAAATCCTGCAACAGTACATCTTAAAATAACAGACGTGGAGAAGTCTTGACATTCATTGCATACACAATGTTCCTGGAACGTCAGACCTGTTTTTTTGATCTTAAGTACAAAGATGATATACGAATGTTTTGCAAGAGATGTACTCGACGAGAGACAGGACTAGCGACGCTACACAGAGTGTATCTTGTTATAATCCATTAGCGGATTACTCTAAGCTCGAAAACCTCTCCACTGACTTTGCAAGTCAGAAGAAGTCTGCTATCTATTGTCAAAACAATCTAGCGCTCCACTGGTGAAACTCCATTTATTTTTTTCAGTAATAGCCGCTCCTACGTACGTGGTCGCCGACAATTTTGAGCGAGAGCTTTGTCTAGTTGGTTAAACATCAAAGAAAAGTTTTGGGACTCGTGCTTAAATTTTGGTGGGCTGATTCACCCATGAACAGGCAGCCTCCATGCTCCCCTGTGAAGAATCATGTTACTGACTGTCAATGAGGACTTTGAATTTACATATAATCAACAGAGCTCTCACTCGATGCAACAACAGACTGGTACTGGAGAAATGTTATAAAGGGATGTGCCTTCAGAGACACAGATCTCACTCGTTCATAGTTGCCCACAGTGGCCATGTTTCCAGGGACACATGCGTTGCACATGGTGCAGACAGAGCATGCAAAGTGCAGCCCGGCAGTATGTAGGATGGATATCCGCACAGACACAATCCAATTAATTCATCATGGTAGGTCCTATGAGATCTCCACCCTGATTAATTAATTGGATTATGTCTGTGTGTATATCCATCCTACATACTGCCGGGATGCACTTTGCATGCTCTTTCTGCAGCATGTGGAACAAATATGTGTCCCTGGAAACATGGCCAATGTTTGCAAATATGCTGGTTCCCTTGAGTTAGACCACAAGGGAATGAGGTATATATGAGAAGGACCCTTGCAAAAGGTCATATCCAGCATGGGACTTTACTACAGCCAGCCACCCACTCAGTAGCTGATAAAGGCGCAAGATGTAAAGATTTTTAAAATAATTATTATCTTTCTTTAAATATTCTTTTTCACTTCCAGTCTTAGGGAATAGAGGTCTGGATGATCCATCTATTCCCTAAGTCCTTGTAACCGGTGGGAGGGTGCAGAAAGAGAGCTCATGCGGTACAGAGCTATCAGTGTGTGTGGGCGTGGCCAGTCAGAGCTGCGAATGAGGGATTTAATATAATGATGTTTTGGTCCAGTGACCCGGCCTGTCATCAAGAGATTTCACTGGGATCATTACTGCCATTAAATTCCCTCTGATAAATATTTACCTTAATCTGTTCTTTGCTTACTTAGCTGACAATATATAAATATAGTATAGATTTGGGAACTTTATACCTAGTACTTGTCGATGTCCAAACTCTGTCCAGAGATAGTTTATTAGTATATATATTTATATATATTTATATATATATATATATATATATATATATTATAATGTACAAATCATAAAACACAAAGTACAGCCTAACTGATTGGAAAACCTTAGTGAGCCGTTGGTAGATCACTGCCAGGTTTTCCTTTTATAAATGTGTGCTTTTCTTATTATTTATCCCTTAAAGGGACTGTATCACTTAAACATTACTTATACTGTGAATGCAGAGTAAAAAAAAAAAAAACTGAAAACGATCTATAGATTGTGTTAACAGAATTGCAAGTAAATGCCTAAATTAGGAGAAAATGTGTTTTAAATGTGTCTGTGGAGTTTTTTTTGTTCATGACATCACTTGATATGCAAATGAACTGCTTATAATATAATCTTATTTATCTTCCCCCCTTCTGAGACCACAGACAACATTAAATATTATTTTTCTCTTGGAAATCAGCTGTAAATATTTATTTTCTTCATTTATAGCATAAGCTGTTGTTTAAGTTTTCAAAGTATCAGGTGTTGGAACCATTATTATTTGTGACTGACTGCTAGGTTTGTGCTGTAGGATATCCAGCCCAACAGGTGAATAGATGGATTTTTCCCTTTTTGGTCCCACAGGTGATGCTGCATTTAGTGCTCAACTTTGGGGTTTTTATAATAAACACAAAATGTATATGGTGATATTCTCTATGTTTCAAGTGCACCCTGTGGATGTTGCTATTAATGGAATGGTAGTCATCTTATCTACCTCAGAGGGATGAAGGGCTTAATTGACCCTGCCAGGAATTGAACCTGCAGTGCTAAGGATTAAACAGGGTGTAAAGTGGTACATTAACCCACAGTGCTATCCAGGGCCATCTTTAATAGTGATTGGACCCTGGGCAAGCATTTGCTTGGGCCCCCTGGACCCTGCCCCCTCCCCTGCATGCAATCCCGCCATCCATCGCAATGTTACCCCCCCCCCCCCCCACACACACATATGCCATAATTGTTGTGCCATTCAGATGCCAGTAATATTGTGCCTTTCAGATGCCAGTAATATTGTGCCATTCAGAGCGCAGTATTATTGTGCCAGTCAGAGCCCAGTAATATTGTGCCATTCAGAGCCCAGGAATATTGTGCCAGTCAGAGCCCAGGAATATTGTGCCAGTCAGAGCCCAGGAATATTGTGCCAGTCAGAGCCCAGGAATATTGTGCCAGTCAGATACCAGGAATATTGTGAAATTCAGACCCCAGTAATATTGTGCCAGTCAGATGCCTGTAATATTGTGCCAGTCAGATGCCTGCAATATTGTGCCATTCAGAGCCCAGTAATAATGTGCCAGTCAGATGCCTGCAATATTGGGCCAGTCAGATGCCTGCAATATTGGGCCAGTCAGAGCCCAGTAATAATGTGCCAGTCAGATACCAGTAATATTGTGCCAGTCAGATACCAGTAATATTGTGCCAGTCAGATGCCTGCAATATTGGGCCAGTCAGATGCCTGCAATATTGGGCCAGTCAGAGCCCAGTAATAATGTGCCAGTCAGATACCAGTAATATTGTGCCAGTCAGATACCAGTAATATTGTGCCAGTCAGATACCAGGAATATTGTGCCTGTCAGAGCCCAGGAATATTGTGCCTGTCAGAGCCCAGGAATATTGTGCCAGTCAGATGCCTGTAATATTATGCCAGTCAGATGCCTGTAATAGTGTGCCAGTCAGAGGCCAGGAATATTGTGCCAGTCAGATGCCTGTAATATTATGCCAGTCAGATGCCTGTAATATTATGCCAGTCAGATGCCTGTAATAGTGTGCCAGTCAGATGCCTGTAATAGTGTGCCAGTCAGAGGCCAGGAATATTGTGCCAGTCAGATGCCTGTAATATTGTGCCAGTCAGATGCCTGTAATAGTGTGCCAGTCAGAGGCCAGGAATATTGTGCCAGTCAGATGCCTGTAATATTGTGCCAGTCAGAGCCCAGTAATATTGTGCCAGCCAGATGCCCAGTAATATTGTGCCAGCCAGATGCCCAGTAATATTGTGCCAGCCAGATGCCCAGTAATAAAGTGCCAGCCAGATGCCTGTAATATTATGCCAGCCAGATGCCCAGTATTATTGTGCCAGTCAGAGCCCAGTATTATTGTGCCAGTCAGAGCCCAGTAATATTGTGCCAGCCAGAGCCCAGTAATATAGTGCCAGCCAGATGCCTGTAATATTATGCCAGTCAGAGCCCAGTAATATAGTGCCAGCCAGATGCCTGTAATATTATGCCAGTCAGAGCCCAGTAATATAGTGCCAGCCAGATGCCTGTAATATTATGCCAGCCAGATGCCCAGTAATATTGTGCCAGCCAGATGCCCAGTAATATAGTGCCAGCCAGATGCCTGTAATATTATGCCAGTCAGAGCCCAGTAATATAGTGCCAGTCAGCCCCCCGCCCCCCCCCCCCCCCGTTCCCAAGTACTTACATGAACCTGCTCCGTGTCCCCCGCCGGATGTCTCCTCCGTGCAGTCTTCTCTCTTGCACGGAGGAGGGAAACAGTCACCGGATGTGACGCGACGTCACATCCGGCGTCCGTTTTTTTTTCTCCGGCCGCCGCATCCGGAAAAAAGCGTTCACAAGCGCAATGCGCTGTGAAAGTGGCAAGCAGGGGCTGGGGGCCCACGGGACAGCTGCCTTGGGGCCCCCCAGGAGTAACTGGGCCCAGGGCAGCTGCCCCGCGTTAAAGACGGCCCTGGTGCTATCTAAGCAGTGTGTATCACATCAGTGGTGTATCTTGATTTTGTGCTGCCCTAGGCAGACAAAATCCAGGCACCCCCCCACCCAAGCTGCACACCCACGTTACACACCTAAGACATGCCCCATCATTCAGACTCACATCAAGCTCACACTCCCATCACACTCAGTCACACACTCCGACTCCCATCACACTCCGACTCCCATCACACTCACTGTCTCCAATCACACACACTCTGACTCCCATCACACTCAGTCACACACACTGTCTCCCATCACACACACTCTGACTCCCATCACACTCAGTCACACACACTGTCTCCCATCACACTCAGTCACACACACACACACACAGTCTCCCATTAGCACTTACCTTTCCATGGTGGCTAGTGGCAGGCAGCATGGTCCCTCCATGCTGCCTGTTCGGCTTCCCGGCGATTGTGCCGACAGGTCACGTGACCGGTCGCGCGTATGACGTCAGCGCTCCCGTCACGTGACTGTCGGCACTTCCGTGTCAGCACACTGCACGGGGAGCCGAACAGGCAGCACGGAGGTTTCTCTGTGCTGCCTGTTCGGCTCCCCGTGCAGCCTGGCAAGCAGAGCGTTGGTGAGGGGGGATCTTCTGATCCTCTCTCACCTCAGTCTCTGCCTGTAAGCGCGTTTTTTTTTTGTTTTGTTTTTTAAAGGGCCGCGTTTTTTTTTTTTTAATGTTTTTTTTTTTGTCAGTGCTGGGGGGCGGCCCCCCAAAATTTGCCGCCCTAGGCATCCGCCTAGGATGCCTCGCGGTAAATACAGCACTGTATCACATACTGTATAGGGTGTGTGACTTTTAAAAATGTATCATTAAGATAGTGAAATTTGGACATTATAAGAACTTGTTAATATACCCCACTGTCTACAGAACTGTGGGCGATTGTAGGTCCTCTATACCTGTGAATTGCATGAGGCAATTATATGAATTCAAATATATGTGGATTGATAGAAAAATGAGTAATGTGTAGGGAAACATAGATATCAGAATAGGAGAATAGGAAGGTTATGGTTAGTTATAATAGAACTAAAGTTACCCAGCACCGGGTCCTGTGTCTCCACCCTGCAACGTAGCTCCTGATCTCGGGTTCTCGGGGTCTATTTCCATCTGGGACCCCGTGTGTTACACCATTAATATGCCACAACCAGTATGCTTATTAATGTGACACTCTATGCCCATCAATATGCCACTAAATGCCCATTAATATGCCACAGCCAGTATGCCCATTAATATTCCAAAGCCAGTAGGTCCATTCATATGCCACTCTTTGCTTAATAATATGCCACAGCCAGTATGCCCATTAATATGCCACTCTATCCCCATCAATATGCCACTATATGCCCATTAATATGCCACAGCAAGTATACCCATTAATATTCCAAAGCCATTAGGTCCATTCATATGCCACTCTTTGCTCAATAATATGCCACAGCAGTATGCCCATTAATATGCCACAGCCAGTATGCCCATTAATATGCCACTATATGCCCATTAATATGCCACAGCAAGTATGCCCATTAATATTCCAAAGCCAGTATGTCCATTCATATGCCACTCTTTGCCCAATAATATGCCACAGCAGTATGCTCATTAATATGCCACAGCCAGTATGCCCATTAATATTCCAAAGTCAGCAGGTCCATTAATATGCCACTATTTGCCCAAAAATATGCCACAGCAGTATGCCCATTAATGTGCCACAGCCAGTATGCCCATTATTATGCCACAACCAGTATACCCATTAATAATACACAGCCAGTTTGATCATTGATATGTCACTCTATGCCCATTAATATTCCACAGCCAGTATTCCCATTAATATTCCACAGCCAGTATGCCCATTAATATGCCCCAACCAGTTTACCCATTAATATTCCACAGCCAGTTTTCCCATTAATATGTCACTCTATGCCCATTAATATGTGACATATGTCCCTCCTCCCCCTTCCCCAGTACTTACCTGTTGTGTGATAGACAGCAGCCTTTGCTGGAACCATTTCTTTATTGTAAGTACAACAATAAGGAAACACACAGGTTTGTCTTCCCTTCTTAAGTAATATACCCTATATGATGTATTTATATAGTATCAACAATTTACAACACATATGATCAGTTTGACAGAGACGGTATAAACCTGTATGGAAGAGCGAGACACGACCACGATCTCTAAATTAAAACTACAAGCCTAGGTGCTGTGTGGACAACATGCTCCCCTTCAATGACATCACTGGACATCGATGCTGGCATCTTATAACATGAAGGCCCATGCTAACTGCAATGCTCAGGCAATGCTGCAAACCACAGACCTGACTGTATTGCATGATTCATTCAGTTACATCTACTACTTCCGATCCAGGTTCAAAAACTAATTAATACCGTATTTGCTTGAATATAAGACGACCCTGATTATAAGACGACCCCCCAAACTTTGGATATTCCTTTAGGAAAAAAACTAAAAGCCTGAATATAAGACTACCCTATAGGAAAAAAGTTGAACTTGTATATATTCACATGTAAATTGCATTTTAATATTTAATAAAAATTATGATATTAAACAAATGTATTTCTTGTTTTTATTTCCTTTTATGTGGCAATGCTGCCTGTCTTCCCCCCCCCCCCCCGCGTTGTCTCTCTCTCCCCCAGTGTTATCTCCCTCCCCCCAAACTTCTCTCTCTCTCTCCCCCAAACTTTTCTCTTCACCCCCTCCCCTTGTCTTTCTCTTCCCCCTCCCCTTGTCTTTCTCTTCCCCCTCCCCTTGTCTTTCTCTTCCCCCTCCCCTTGTCTTTCTCTTCCCCCTCCCCTTGTCTTTCTCTTCACCCCCTCCCCTTGTCTTTCTCTTCCCCCTCCCCTTGTCTTTCTCTTCCCCCTCCCCTTGTCTTTCTCTTCCCCCTCCCCTTGTCTTTCTCTTCCCCCTCCCCTTGTCTTTCTCTTCCCCCTCCGCCTGTCTTTCTCTTCCCCCTCCCCTTGTCTTTCTCTTCCCCCTCCCCTTGTCTTTCTCTTCCCCCTCCCCTTGTCTTTCTCTTCCCCCTCCCCTTGTCTTTCTCTTCCCCCTCCCCTTGTCTTTCTCATCTTATATTCGAGCAAATACGGTAATAATGTTTTCAACTCAGCTACTTTGGCCTTACGGCTGAAATTCATGTGTCCCTTCCCTTTTTCATGCATGAAGCCCTTAGTAATATTAACAAAGTATTTAACCAGGAGATGTACACAGAGAGATTATATTGTTAGAGGATTAAGTGAACACTGATAAGAACTGAACCTGCAACCCTGAGAATCAAACAGATTCTCTAGATGGCATGTTTGGCCACTGACATATCTCACTCTTGTTATCTAGACCAGAAGGTCTTTACTTTTTTTTTAACTCTGCAATTACCTCATTTGCTCGAATATAAGGTCTGACTATAAAATTTGGATCCAGGTCCCCCGCAGATCCCCCCTCGCAGGCAGCCTGGAGGATAAAGATAACCCCTAAGACAAGGGGAGAGGGTCCGGGCTCCACCGTCCTCGCACAGTGCCTCTCCAGCACTGCAAGGGTGTTTCAGCTGTGTGTGAGATCCAGGTGCCGGCTTCCCACTAAAACTTGACGCATTTCGCGTGAACACACGCTTAATCATATGATTAAGCGTGTGTTCACGCGAAACGCGTCAAGTTTTTTCCCTCCGTCTACTGCTGTTATATCTATCACCATTTTTTGCCATTAAAATCATCACGGATTTATCACCAAAGATCCTGAGTGCGGATTCTTCCTTTTTTTTCTATTTCAATTTGTCAGCCTGGAGGATGCTGCCAGGCACTTCTGCCAGGACTTCCACAAAGGAAGCCGGGAGTTCATGTGACCTTCCTGTGGTCATCATAGAAGATCCAGAAGTGTTGGGCAGCATCGAGGGATGTCTGCGCATATCAGAGGATGTCTGTGCGTATCGTGCAGACATCCACCGGCTGCCCCCACTAGACCCCAGGACGACTGGGGCAGCATCCAGGGGGAGAAGGGAAGGAATCATTGGTTACGTGTGGGGGGGGGGGGGGGGAGGCAGCATTGGCCAAGTCTAGGGGGGCAGTATTGGATAAGTAGGGGGGCATCAGTGACTCAGTCTAGGGGGGCAGATGGCTGTGTGGAAGGATGCATTGGCTAAGTCAAGGGGGCAGATGGCTGTGTGGAAGGATGGATTGGTTAAGTCAAGGGGGCAGATGGCTATGTGGTAGAAGCATTATATCCAAAGTTTGGGTTTTCTTATATCCGAACAAACATGGTAAATTAAACTCCATAGCCTAAGCCACTGTGAATGTAGAGAACAAAATTATCTATCCTTTGGCGGACATGTATAAACCCGGCACACATGCAGACCTCACCAAATATTTGGCATGCGGGCCTACGTAAAAAGCAGACTCTCAAAAATTTTGGAAGTCTCCAACGTTTCATACGTTTTGGTTGCGCCAGAACACATTGCGCTGGTGCAGCCAGTGTATAAAAATATCAGGTCCGTCTCCCGCACTGAAAAGTGACTGGATTTATGAAAAGGCACGATCTCGGTTACACACAACGGACAGCGATTGCGCCTTTTTTATACATGCTTCCCAGAAAAGGAGACAAAAGTGCGTCTCTGGTGTCTCCTGTTTATGACATCACCTGAGGCTTGATATGTAAATGAACTACTTCCAATGGAAAAAGTGGAATTTGCATATCAAGCTACAAAGTGATGACATGAACAAGAGACCCCACAAACAGTTTTAAAACACATCGTGGGCGCGGCCGCGGGGAGGGCGGAGCTTGGGAGGGGGAGAGTCATGCGCGGTAGCACTGTCATTGAATCTGGAAGCGCACAATACTGGGACATTAGAGAATGAGATCAGGACTGTGAGACTTTGGACAGCAACAGACCCCTAAAATCAGGACTGTCCCGTGCAAGTCGGGACAGTCGGGGGGAATGCAATGTTAGATCATTTTCTATCCTCTTCCTTCATAGAATGCACAATGCGTAGGTGACCATTATTGCCTGATTTTTGTTTTCACTCTCTTTGTCAGCTTACTGTAATTCACTGTATCCTTTTTGGCATCAGGTATTGCAGTTTGTAGGTTTGTACAATAAGGTAACCTAATGCCTTGAGAGCCTATGACAGGTCTCCCAAGAACTAACTGAATTGAAATTTGAACCCCTTTGGTATTTCTAAGATATATATTGACAGATACAGGTAAAAAAAAAAAAAAGATGTTTGTTGCCCCCCACCCCAAAAACATATATTTACATAAGCCCCATGCTATCCCAGGAACAAAGGGGTTAAAAACATTTGCACCACTTAACCCCTGCAAACTTAACTTTGGTGGCTGCATGTATTTTAACATAAATAATCCACATCATTTTTATATTTTTCTTAAAATTATTATTCTTGTGTCAACAGAAGTAATAATTAGAAAAAAATAAACAGTTTGAGAGGACAATGTCTCAAAGCACGATGGGCTTTTATTTACTACTATATTTCAAATAAATAAATTCCATTTTTCTTTATTACTGTATCAGTTGTTGCCGCACTAAATTATATTCATAAGAAAAAAATGATGTATATACATATCGCACATTTTGACAGAATTACAATAAGAAAGGACATTCTCTGAAGAAGAAAAACCAGTCCTTACACTTAAATAATGATATAGTAAAACACTTTAAAAATCTAAAACCGGTTAATGCATCAAAAGAACTTACCTCAACTTTGATAGCTGCAAACTGTCTTCACAAGGAGATGTGAGTCTGTCAGAGATGATCTCTCTGATAAACTGTACTTGCATTTGAAGAGTTATTTTAGAACTGGGCAAGTACACAGGGATCAGGGTTTTTAAGAGAGGAAAGAATCCCTGTGCATCTCCACATGGCAGGCTCCCGAAGAGTATTGCATCTAGAGCTATGGCAAGTTTAAATTGGAAGGATTCAGTTTCTGGGTGGGAACATGCTAATTTACAAGCCCCCCCTCCCCCCCCCATGCTCCCTGCCCACAATACAAAGCTGTAAAGATTGTGCAGTGATTCATAGACATCACATGCCAAGGGGAGCTTGGGTGGGATGAGCATGCAATTCAGGGTTTTCTGCCTTTCCATAAAAAGTAAAAAATGTCACTGGAACATTGATTTACATCACCCCCTGGAATACGTTATCATCCGCTCTATCCCTCTGTGAATAAAGGAGTGGGGATGTGGAAGTCGAAAAAAGGTTTTGTGTGCTAAAAATAGTTACGTTATAATAACATCGTAGGCGCAGGTTTGAAACACTCTGGATTCTTTTTTGTATTTACCATATTTGCTTGAATATAAGACGACCCTGATTATAAGACGACCCCCCCAAACTTTGGATATTCCTTTAGGAAAAAAACTAAAAGCCTGAATATAAGACTACCCTATAGGAAAAAGTTTAACTTGTATATATTCACATGTCAATTGCTTTTTCATATTTAATAAAAATAATGATATAAAAACGTGCAGACATCCTCCATGCTGCCCGACACTTCCGTCTACTATGACGGACAGCGGAAAGGTCATTTGTGTCATGTGCAGACATCCACCAGCTGCCCCAATCTCCCTGGTGGGTAGAGGGCGCAGGCGGATGTCTGCACGATACGCACTGATATCCTCCGCACAAGACCTACCAGCTTCCGTCATAGAAGTCCCGACGGACCTGCTAGGCAGCAGCGGAGAATGTCTGTGCGCATTGTGCAGACATCCACAAGTTGCTGGCTGGCGAGGGGGATGCAGGTCCCCTGCAGCTCTGCGGGGGACATGTGTCTTATAGTCAGACCTCGATTTGAGGTCAGACTATAAGACGACCTCAAAAATAAGACATTTTCTCTGAAAAAAACCTTGTCTTATATTTGAACAAATACGGTAATTATTGGGTAACCATGTGGACTTCTGATATTTTTATGCTTTTTGTCATTTCTTTTACTTGTATTGGTTCTATCGGGGTTAATTATCAAAGTCATATCTAGGGTAAGGTTCTATAAGTCCTCTATATGGTATGAACATTCCACTGGATTCCATGGTGATTGCCTTTTAGAATTAAACCCTTATCACACCTTTAGATGCACAAGGCAACAAGACTTTGTCACATTCTCTTTAGCGCTCCCACCATTTTTATCTTTTACCTTATCACACCTTGCCTTCCAACTAACTCCCTTCATTTTTCTACCCATCAGTGGTTTACTAGTTCGAAAATCACCCGCTATGATCCAGGTTAGGCTGTTCTCTTCTTCCCTTTTCCCCGCCATTTTGCTCCCTCTATTTGCGAGTCTGTGACTGAAGAAATAAAAAGTATATTAAATATTACTACACATAAAGACACTGGATGATTCTCAGAAACAAGACTGAGACCTTTTATTCACTAAAAGGTGAGTTGCCGGTGAGATGAGGTGAGTTGTACATTTTAGATCACCAGTGAAGCCATACAATGTGCAGAGACAATCCTGGTGGATTTCCCCCACTTAGCCAACTCACCAGGGTTATACACCCTGTACAGTGTATAGCTAAATTAGTGAGATGAAATGTACATCTCACCTGAAGTCACCGCGTCTCACCTGAACTCACCTCATCTCACCTGCAACCTCCCTTTTAGTGAATAGCCCCCTGAGAGGAAATATGAGGAAATACTCTCTTACAGAAAGTGTAATAGATCTAGAAATTAACAACCAGTGAAATTATCAAAAGTTGAGACTGCAAAACAAAATGATAGAATCCGTGGCAGATGTATAAGGCTATCCTGCAGACAGATACCTGAAATAAATCTGTCATTGTATTATGAGTAGTGTTGAGCAAACCCGAACCGCACTGTTCGGGTTCGTACCGAACATTACGGTGTCCGTAGCCCCAGGGGCATACCTAGAGCATTTGGCACCCGGGGCGGACCCTGAGTGTGGCACCCCCCCCCCCCCCCATAATAAAAATGTAAGAAAACACCCACAATTTTTTCAATGTTTGAAAATTGTACAATTATAGATACCAGGAATAGTGTGCCATTCAGAGCCCATTAATAGTGTGCCAGTCAGATACCAGTAATATTGTGCCAGTCAGATACCAGTAATATTGTGCCACACAGAGCCCAGTAATATTGTGCCAGTCAGATACCAGGAATATTGTGTCAGTCAGAGCCCAGTAATAGTGTGCCAGTCAGATGCCTGTAGTATTGTGCCAGTCAGATACCAGTAATATTGTGCCAGTCAGATACCAGTAATATTGTGCCACTCAGAGCCCAGTAATATAGTGCCAGCCAGATGCCCAGTAATATTGTGCCAGCCAGAGCCCAGTAATATAGTGCCAGCCAGATGCCCAGTAATATTGTGCAAGCCAGATGCCCAGTTATATAGTGCCAGCCAGATGCCCAGTAATATAGTGCCAGCCAGATGCCTGTAATATTGTGCCAGCCAGAGCCCATTAATATAGTGCCAGCCAGATGCCCAGTAATATTGTGTCAGTCAGATGCCTGTAATATTGTTCCAGCCAGAGCCCAGTAATATAGTGCCAGCCAGATGCCCAGTAATATTGTGCCAGTCAGATGCCTGTAATATTGTGCCAGCCAGAGCCCAGTAATAGAGTGCCAGCCAGAGCCCAGTAATATTGTGCCAGCCAGAGCCCAGTAATATAGTGCCAGCCAGATGCCCAGTAATATAGTGCCAGTCAGAGCCCAGTAATATAGTGCCAGCCAGATGCCCAGTAATATAGTGAAAGTCAGAGCCCAGTAATATAGTGCCAGCCAGATGCCCAGTAATATTGTGCCAGCCAGATGCCCAGTAATATTGTGCCAGTCAGATGCCTGTAATATTGTGCCAGCCAGATAACCCAGTAATATAGTGCCAGCCAGATGCCCAGTAATATTGTGCCAGCCAGAGCCCAGTAATATAGTGCCAGCCAGATGCCCAGTAATATTGTGCAAGCCAGATGCCCAGTTATATAGTGCCAGCCAGATGCCCAGTAATATAGTGCCAGCCAGATGCCTGTAATATTGTGCCAGCCAGAGCCCATTAATATAGTGCCAGCCAGATGCCCAGTAATATTGTGTCAGTCAGATGCCTGTAATATTGTTCCAGCCAGAGCCCAGTAATATAGTGCCAGCCAGATGCCCAGTAATATTGTGCCAGTCAGATGCCTGTAATATTGTGCCAGCCAGAGCCCAGTAATAGAGTGCCAGCCAGAGCCCAGTAATATTGTGCCAGCCAGAGCCCAGTAATATAGTGCCAGCCAGATGCCCAGTAATATAGTGCCAGCCAGATGCCCAGTAATATAGTGCCAGTCAGAGCCCAGTAATATAGTGCCAGCCAGATGCCCAGTAATATAGTGAAAGTCAGAGCCCAGTAATATAGTGCCAGCCAGATGCCCAGTAATATTGTGCCAGCCAGATGCCCAGTAATATTGTGCCAGTCAGATGCCTGTAATATTGTGCCAGCCAGATAACCCAGTAATATAGTGCCAGCCAGAGCCCAGTAATATAGTGCCAGTCAGATGCCTGTAATAATGTGCCAGCCAGAGCCCAGTAATATAGTGCCAGCCAGATGCCCAGTCATATAGTGCCAGCCAGAGCCCAGTAATATAGTGTCAGTCAGATGCCTGTAATATTATGCCAGCCAGATGCCCAGTAATATAGTGCCAGCCAGAGCCCAGTAATATAGTGCCAGTCAGATGCCTGTAATATTATGCCAGCCAGAGCCCAGTAATATAGTGCCAGCCAGATGCCCAGTAATATAGTGCCAGCCAGAGCCCAGTAATATAGTACCAGTCAGATGCCTGTAATATTATGCCTGCCAGATGCCCAGTAATATAGTGCCAGCAGAGCCCAGTAATATAGTGCCAGTCTGATGCCTGTAATATTATGCCAGTCAGAGCCCAGTAATATAGTGCAAGTCAGAGCCCAGTAATATAGTGCCAGCCAGATGCCCAGTAATATAGTGCCCTCAGAGCCCAGTAATATTGTGCCAGCCAGATGCCTGTAATATTGTGGCAGCCAAAGCCCAGTAATATAGTGCCAGTCAGAGCCCTGCTCGTTTTAAACCACCCTCCTCCCCCTTCCCCATCACTTACCTAAAGGCTGCTCTCTGCTCCCGGACCGACGCCTCCTCTGTGCAGTCGTCCCTCTTGCACGGAGGAGGGAAACACAGTCACCGGTTGCTGTGATTTTTTTTTTTTTTTTTACTTTTTTCCGGCGGCCGCGTCCAGCGGATGCGGCTGCTAGAAAAAAAGTTAAGCGGCGCGATGCGGGGGGGTGCCGGCAGCACGGGTGTCACCCCCGCTTGAGGTGTCACCCGGTGCAGTCCGCCCCCCCCTCGGGACGCCACTGCGTAGCCCAGACCCAAACACGGACATTCCACTGTATGTCCGTGTTGGAGTTCGGGGTTCGACAATTTAATGGCGCATTTTGAAAGGCTGCAGGGTAGCCAATCAACAAGCGTTTGACTCATTTGCCCTTAGAAGCCATCACAGCCATGCCTACTAATGGCATGGCTGTGATTGGCCAGTGTAGCATGTGATCCAGCCTCTGTATACAAGCTGGAGTCACATACACGCACATCACATGAGCTCTTCATAGTGTAGGGAGAGGATGCTTCAGCTGTGAGGGACAGATTAAAAAAAATTCTGGTGTTGAATTTGCAAACTACAGCAATTATTCAAACTACAGCGATTATTCAAATTACAGTGATTATTTTAGTGGGTGCTATACTACATATTTGTACCCTGCCCTGAGCCCAGTACCACAGAGAGTGCAGTGCACTTGCAACTGCATGTGTGCCAGGCACATGACTTTAATCCTGTTCTGTTAGCTCAGTGGGCAACATCTAGGCATTTTTAAATACTCCAATTTGTTGGTGGTAAATAGTACATTTGCGTCCTGCACTTCATATCTGAGAGTCAAATAGAACCGTCAAATACTGTGCTTACAGTGCACTTTGAAAAATTCTAATTGTTTTGGGTGGTAAATAGTACATTTGCGTCTTGCGGTGCACTTCATATCTGAGAGTCAAATAGAACAGTCCAATACTGTGCTCACAGCGCACTTTGAAAAATTCTAATTGTTTTGGGTGATAAATAGTACATTTGCGTCTTGCGGTGCACTTCATATCTGAGAGTCAAACAGAACAGTGAAATACTGTGCTTACAGCGCACTTTGAAAAATTCTAATTGTTTTGGGTGCTAAATAGTACATTTATGTCTTGCGGTGCATTTCTTGCAGTCCAATAAACAAAAAAACATAAACCATCTGTTACTTTGGTGGGTGACCGCAAAGAATGAGGAGCGCGTCAAATAAGTGACGTGGCCCTGGTCGTGGTGCTGCTGGTGTTAGTGGAGCTACTGTTGCAAGTAGGGGATGAGGTCGATCTGTGCCAGCTACACGCATAAGTGAAACACCTTCCTCAGGTGCTAGTACGCGACAGAACCTTCAGCGTTATTTGGTAGGCCCGAATGCCACTCTTAGAATGGTGAGGCCAGAACAAGTACAGGCGATAGTAGATTGGGTGGCTGACAGTGCCTCCAGTTCCTACACATTGTCTCCCACCCAGTCCCCTGTTGGAAGCTCAGAATTGACACCTGCAGCCCATGGCCATCTGTCTTTCACCTCACCCCCTTGCAAATCAGCCAAGCAGTCTGAGCCACAAGTCATGCAGCAGTCTCTTTTGCTTTTTGATGACTCTGCTGGTGGGGTCATCAAACCTAGCCTTGACCCAGAAGTGGAAGAGATTGAGTGCACTGATGCACAACCACTTCTGTGTCAGGATGTGGACATGCGAGGACCACCGCAGCACATCTCTGATGATGACGAAACACAGGTGCCAACTGCTGTGGCTTTCGGCAGTGTGCAGACCGGCAAGGAGGGCAGGGTTGAGTAGTGGGTGGAAGATGATGTGGAGGATGATGAGGTCCTAGACCCCACATGGAATCAAGGTCATGCGAGTGATGTGTCCAGTTTGGAGGAAGAGGCGGTGGTCACAAAGAGGCACCAGCGCAGCATAAGAGGGAGCAGGGTGCAAAACCGCAGCGGCCATCCCCTAGACAGTACGCCTGCTACTGCCCACCGCACCCAGGGGCCGAGCACACCAAAGCCAGCTACAAGGAGTTCCCTGGCGTGGCAGTTCTTTAGACAATGTGCTGACGACAAGACACGAGTGGTTTGCAATAAATGTGCTAAACCTGAGCACAACCTGCATGACCAAGCATCTACATGCAAAGCACAAGCTGCAGTGTAGTAAGCATCTCAAAACCCAAGAAAGGTCTCAGGCTCCTCCTGCTTCCTCTTCTGCTGCTGTCTTGGCCTCTTCCTCCAGCTGTGGAGTCACAGTGGCACCTGCCACCGAGCAAATAGAGGAAGTGGCAGCAAAGCCACAACGTCCGCCACAGTCCCCAAGCATCTCCACACTGTCCCATGGAAGCGTTCAGCTGTCCATCTCCCAAACACTGGAGAGAAAGAGGAAGTATGGCCCTACCCACCCGCGAACACTGGCCCTGAATGCCAGCATTTCCAAATTCCTGGCCTTTGAAATGCTGTCATTCTGTCTGTTGGAGACGGACAGTTTTAAAAACCTGATGGCGGTGGCTGTACCACAGTACGTGGTTCCCAGCCGCCACTACTTTTCCCGGCGAGCCATACCTTCCCTGCACAAACAATTGGAGGACAAAATCAGGTGTGCACTGCGCAACACCATCTGTGGCAAGGTCCACATAACCACAGATACGTGGACCAGTAAGCACAGGCAGGGACGCTATATCTCCCTAACTGCACACTGGGCAAATGTAGTGTCGGCTGGGCCTGAGGCAGATAGCAGTTTGGCGCATGTCCTTCCGCCACAGAGGATTACAGGGCATTTCTCTTTGCCTCCTGTTGCCTCCTCCTCCTACTCAGCTTCTTCCTTCTCCTCTACCACCTCCTCTACCACCTCCTCATCCGGTTAGCGTAACACCTTCACCACCAACTTCAGCACAGCCAGGGGGAAACGACAGCAGGCTCTTTTAAAACTCATATGTTTGGGGGGAAACCCCCACAGCGCGCAGGAGCTCTGGACGGGCTTGGAACATCAGATCAATGAGTGGTTGTTGCCACTGAGCCTCAAGCCTGGCCTGGTGGTGTGCGATAATGGGCGAAATCTCTTGGCACCTCTGGGCCTAGCCAGTTTGACGCACATCCCTTGCCTGGCTCATGTGCTGAAATTGGTGGTGCAGAAATTCCTAAAAAACTACCTAGATATATCAGAGCTGCTACAGAAAGTGCTGGCCGTCTTTGCGCACTTTAGGCATTCTCACCCTGCTGCTGCTCGCCTGTCTGCGCTGCAGCGTAACTTAGGCCTTCCCGCTCACCGCCTCATATGCGACTTGCCCACAAGGTTGAACTCCACCTTGCACATGCTGCAGAGATTGTGCAAACAGCAGCAGGCGATAGTGGAGTATCAGCTGCAGCACGCACGGTTCAGTCGCTCTGCGGAACAGCACCACTTCACCACCAATGAGTGGGCCTCCATGCGAGACTTGTGTGCCATTTTGCACTGTTTCGAGTTCTCCACCAAAATGGCCAGTGCCAATGATGCCGTTCTCAGCCTTACTATCCCGCTTGTATGTCTCCTTGAAAAAACGCTTAGGGCGATGATGGAAGAGGATGTGGCAAAGGAGGAAGAGGAGGAGGAAGAAGAGGGGTCATTTCCACGGTTATCAGGCCAGTCATTCACAAGTGGCTTGGAGGGTGGGTTCCTGCACCAGCATAGGCCAGGTACACAACTGTCAAGCCAGGGCACAGTTTTGGAGGAGGATGATGATGATGATGAGGAACCGTGTTCACAGCAGGGTGGCACCCAACCAGGGCTCGAGTCCTGCAGGAACGCGTGGGAACGGCGTTCCTGCACTTTTTTCATGGCAGGAACGCCGTTCCCTTTGCTCCTGCAGTGGTGGATCTGGATTTGACCCGCCGTGATTGAAAAATCCAATTTCAAAGTCCAATTATCGCGAGACGCGAGATTTCGGCCGTTTCGCGGGCTTTTCTCTGCACGGAGGAGGTGTCCGTCCAGGGACACGGAGCAGCAGCTACCAGGTAAGTGATGGGGAGGAGGGTGGTTCCTGGGCATATGACTGGCACACTATTACTGGGCATCTGACTGGCACACTATTACTGGGCATCTGAGAGGCATAATATTACTGGGCATCTGAGAGGCATAATATTACTGGGCATCTGACTGGCATAATATTACTGGGCATCTGACTGGCATAATATTACTGGGCATCTGACTGGCACACTATTCCTTGTATCTGACTGGCACAATATTACAGGCATCTGACTGGCATAATATTACTGGGCATCTGACTGGCATATTATTGCTGGGCATCTGACTGGCATAATATTGCTGGGCATCTGACTGGCATAATATTACAGGCATCTGACTGGCACACTATTCCTGGTATCTGACTGGCATACTATTACTGGGCATCTGACTGGCACACTTACTGATCATCTGACTGGCACACTTACTGGGCATCTGACTGGCATAATATTACTGGGCATCTGACTGGCATAATACTGGGCATCTGACTGGCACACTATTACTGGGCATCTGACTGGCACAATATTACTGGGCATCTGAGAGGCATAATATTACTGGGCATCTGACTGGCATAATATTACTGGGCATCTGAGGGGCATAATATTACTGGGCATCTGACTGGCATAATATTACTGGGCATCTGAGAGGCATAATATTACTGGGCATCTGACTGGCATAATATTACAGGCATCTGACTGGCACACTATTACTGGTATCTGGCTGGCACACTATTCCTGGTATCTGACCTGCATAATATTACTGGGCATCTGACCGGCACAATATTACTGGTATCTGACTGGCACAATATTACTGGGCTCTGAGTGGCACAATATTACTGAGCTCTGAGTGGCACACTATAACTGGGCTCTGAGTGACACACTATAACTGGGCTCTGTCTGGCACACTATTTCTGGCATCTGAATGGCATAATATTACTGGTATCTGACTGGCACAATTTAACTGGGCTCTGAGTGGCACAATATTACTGGGCTCTGGCTGGCACACTATTCCTGGTATCTGACTGGCACACTATTCCTGGTCTCTGACTGGCACAATATTCCTGGTATCTGACTGGCACACTATAGAATAGAGGGACAAAATCCTGGCATAGAGGGACAAAATCCTGGCATATAGGGGCAAAATCCTGGCACATAGAGGGGAAAATCCTGGCATATAGAGGGGCAAAATCCTGGAATAGAGGGGCAAAATCCTAGCATATAGAGGGGCAAAATCCTGGCATATAGAGGGGCAGAATCCTGGAATAGAGGGGCAAAATCCTGACATAGAGGGGCAAAATCCTGGAATAGAGGGGCAAAATCCTGGAATAGAGGGGCAAAATCTTGACATAGAGGGGCAAAATCCTGGCATAGAGGGGCAAAATTCACTGAAATTTCGGTGAAATATATATGGGGGGGGGGGGGGGTTGCAGTGGATTTTGTGTGAGTTCCCACACTTTTTTTCCCAGGACTTGACCCCTGCACCCAACGCAGGTCGTGGGCATCACTGGAGCGTGGCTCGGGGGACACAGATGATACACCTCCCACAGAGAACAGCTTGTCCTTGCCTCTGGGCAGCTTGGCACACATGAGCGACTATATGCTGCAGCGCCTGCGCAACGACTGCCGAGTTGCCCACATTCTAACTTGTGCTGATTTCTGTGTGGCCACCCTGCTGGATCCCCGTTACAAGGACAACGTGCCATCCTTAATTCAATCACTGGAGCATGATCGTATGATGCGCTACTACAAGCGCACGCTGGCAGACGCGCTGCTGAGGGCATTCCAAAATGACACTGGGGGCTCAATGAAGCACAAGGCGAAGGCAGAGGAAGAGGTCGCCAACGCAGCTGGTGCACCGCCAGCACCTCAGAAGGCAGGGTTAGCATGGCCGAAATGTGGAAAAGCTTTGTCAGCACGCCACAACAAGCAGCAACACCATCTGATATGCAACATCTTAGCAGGAGGCAGCATTTCAGCAACATGGTGGAACAGTACGTATGCACAGGCCTACACATACTGACTGATGGGTCTACCCCATTCAACTTCTGGGTCTCCAAATTGGGCACATGGCCTGAGCTTGCCCTTTATGCCTTGGAGGTGCTGGCCTGCCCTGCAACCAGTGTATTGTCTGAACGTGTGTTTAGCATGGCAGGGGGAGTTATCACAGACAAGCGCAGCAGCCTGTCCACAGCCAACGTGGACAAGCTCACGTTTATTAAGATGAACCAGGCATGGATCCCACCAAACTTCTCTGTACCTTGTGCAGAATAGACATTTATACCGGCCTCACCCAGTCATTGTTATACTCACGTGCACTTATTCTTTGTTTTCTAAAGTTATATGTCCCAATATTTTGGGGGCTACCCCAATTTAACAAAAACAAATAAAAAGCAGTGTTGGCTACCTCCTCCTCCAGCGCCGCTTCCACCTACACCGTCAAGGTCACCGCCTCCTCAACCTATGGGTCACTTAGTATAAACTGAAAGAGAATACCCTGCACTCCAACCCTCTCTCAAATGGATAATTCTGTTGATCCTCCTTGCAGCCATGCTTTAGATTTAGATTCATGTTCTTCCAAAGCTAAAATCAAAGATTCCATCTAGTGCTATTTTATGGCTCAGCTGTATTTTTAATTTGTATGTATTTTATGTTATTTGAAGTTATTTCCCTATCCATAGTTGTTTGCAGGGCACTTGTCCTACTCTTACCCACATCTTACTTCCTTTTGCATCCCTCTAGCCCTTGCCAGGACTTTTTTAGAGGCATTTTAGTGGCCAAAAATTCGTGACCCCATTGACTTCAATAGGGTTCGTGTTCGGGGTCAAGTTCGAGCACGGACCCGGACATTTTTTCGAAGTTCGGTCGAACCCGAACATCCAGGTGTCCGCTCAACTCTAATTATGAGCAGACTAATAGCCCAGTGGACAATATATTCTTATCGATCATTGTAACATATATTTGTATGTTTTTGTGTCTTTCTTTGTCGGATCAGCAAAGTCGGCCAGAGGTGTAGAGTAAATTCACTCCCCTGAACTCGGTCTCAAAAGGTTAGAATTCTTGGATTGTAACCTGGGGTTCTGTTCATTCATTATTAATTGTTTTTTTATATAGCTACTTCTCTCCCTGAGGGGACACATGCTCTTTAAACACACACTCTCAGCTTAAACCAAATCAGCAGCTCATAATAAAAGTTCTTATTACACAAATGATTGGACGAATGTGACTTGAAAATGGCCTATCTTTTTTTCATGTATATTAAATTTAAAAAAATTTTTTTTTAAATATACATTTAATAAAATATGAATATATGTAAAGTCTCCCAAATAATAACTACATTTGCAATGTCCATAAATATTCTGAAAAGAAGTCTGTACAGAGCACATTCCTGCAGATTCCCCCCCTCCCACCCAATTTTTCTGGATATATAAACTTTTGCCTGTTCCCCTGCTAGAAAGCAAGTTTATCCAGGTAAAAAACAGTTAATTACCATATTTGCTCAAATATAAGACAAGGTTTTTTTCTTATTAAATGAAACCAGACTTCCTCCAATGCTGAGCGACACTTCCACTGGGACTTCCATGACAGATGTATCAAGCAGCAATGGAGGGTGTCTGGTTTTATTTACTCTAGAAAAAAGAACTTGTCTTATATTCAAGCAAATACGGTAATTTGAAAGACACCCGGGAGTCTGGGAGGGCGAGGGCTAAGTTTGGGGGTTCCCAGGTCAAGTGTATGGATGCATTGGTAAGTCGGGGGGGTCAAAGGGGTAAGTAAGTATGCATTAAAAAGTCGGGGGGGGGGGTCCGAGGGGCAGGTGTGTGGATGCACTGGCAAGTTTGTGGATGCATGGCAAATCTGGGGGGGACAGGGGCAAGTGTGTATGCCCTTGCAAATCTGGGGATCAGAGGGGCAAGTGTGTGGATGCATTGGCAAGTCTGGTGGTCAGAAAGGCAAATGCATGGATGCATTGGCAAGTCTGGTGGTCAGAAAGGCAAGTGCGTGGATGCATTGGCAAGTATGGTGGTCAGAAAGTCATGTGTGTGGATGCATTGGCAAGTCTGGGGGTCAGAGGGGCAAGTGTCTTGATGCATTAGCAAGTCTGGGGGTCAGAGGAGCAAGTGTCTGGGTGCATAGGCCCGTCTGGGAGGGCAGAGGTGAAAGTGTGAGGATGCACTGGAAAGTCTGAAAGGGCAGATGGACAAGTGTGTTGATACATTAATAAGTATGAGAGGGCAGAGAGGCAAATAAAAACAAACAACATATTTTTTTTTTCAATCAACTTTTATTAAAAACGTTTTGAATTAATGTGAATTATTATTTAAGTTAAACTTTTTTCCTATACTCCACTCATATTCAGAGTCTTTCTTTTTTCCCTAAATTAATATCCAACGTTTGGGGTGGGCGTCTTATAATAAGGATCATCTTACATTCGAGCAAATGCGGTAATAAAGGAAGGGCTTCCCAAGTAACTACCTTGAATAATTAACTGATTTCCCTCTGGACACATATTCATTAAATATTCTGCAGTGCAGTATCTGAAAGTTATAAGTCCCTCTCAAACAAAATGGCCAAACATACATATGGATGCATGGAAGAAGATATAGGAGGGATTAAAGTAAGATCTATGCAGGTTACAAGCTATTAAATTCTGGAAGTGTGTGAGAGAGGAATGGTTGCTAGGATAAAGTAATAAAACAGTGGAAGTCAAACTTTTTTGGCCTTTAATGGTACTTATTTATATCAACCTATGAAGGAAGATAGACTAAGATGATCCTGCCTGGAATTGAAGCAGGTGATTTTTTTCTACCAACTCACATAATAGGGTACTGAAGCATCTTGGGTTTTCACAAAGATGAGCCCTTGCCCATCTTGGCCTGACTCGTGGACTTCCTCTAACAGAAAATGTTGAACATCTCTCATGGCGGAACTTGAAGTGGTCTCCTGGCCCATGGAAACCTGTCAAGTTAAAACCGGTTTCTTGAAATCTACCCCCCAAGCAACCGAACTGGTTCAGCATTTTGTTTGCCCTCAGGTTTCTTGTTGAAGCCATTCAGGAATCAAAGCAGGGGGTTAGAACACCTCACAGCAGGTAAAAGAATGCTGCAAACGTTACCAAATGTCAACTTCGTCAAATGTACTGGTATGAGGAGAAATTGGCACACGGCATAGATTTTAGCTCACAGATTGAATGTTGCACGATCACTCAACAACTGATGCAATGCAGTCCCTTTCATTGCCTGGGCTCAGTTGATCTTATCTGATTTTCATTTTAAACAATAACATTTATTTTTGTATTTAAGAGACATGTTTATCATATTTATTTGTATAACATGTCTGAAGAAGAGCCCTAAGCAATCATGAAAGTTTTTCTCCAGATCTTTGGCTAATAAAGGTACCAGCTTCACGCTACTTGCCTCTTTTGTTAACATTCTATGGCATTTAAAGAACTAACATAGTTCTCCATACTTTAAGTCATTTGACACTATAAAGAGCTTTTGAATGACTAGATTATCACTTACATTTCTCTCCTCTTTTTCTTAACCGAATCAGCATCATTTACATATCAGGACCTAAGGCTCAAATATTATAATTTCTCTCTTTCTCAGGAAGAGGCACATGGCTTGGCTGCCCCATATCACCACTATTTTTTTTTACATCGTATGAAACAATCGCCTAGTATAATAGAAATATTAACCTGATACAGAGAAACTGAGACTCTTCCTTGATTTCTTAATTTGAATTTGATTCTGTGTTCTGACAATAATGATGTTTTAAATGTTTAACCAAATTCTAATGGGAAGGGAGATAAATGTCTTTTTATGTGTTTGTATCTGTTTTCATACTTTCATAATAAAGATTAATAAAAAAAATCTTCTGACATACATTTGAGATTTGCTACCAGAAAAGTGCCAAATTATATGGCTTTGCTCAATTCCACAAACTGGAGCAAAGTATGAAGACGAAGTAAAGATGTAAACTGTTCTCTCCATGGGCGTCCGGGGGGGAGGGGGGGGGGCAAGGAGGGGCACTTGTTCTCCCTTGGAAATTGGACCTGCAGCAAGGAAGGGAGAAGCAGTTGGCTGTTTAGGTTAGGTTAACTAGATATATAGATCATGAAAAACACCTGTCAGACAGGGAATTGTAACAAAAAAACTTTAATTTAATTATATACTTCCACTGTCACAATGGTTTGGTCTGCTCTCTCAGGGCCATTTTTACCACTGAGCTATGGGGGTTACTGCTCAGAGTGGACACACTGCAGGGTCAACTGAATGTAATCTGGTTTAAATTATTATTCAGTTTATTCTTTCCCTCACTCACCACTAAACCCCTTTCATTAATATATTACCCAAATCCTTTAGCTTCTTTCTAGTACCAGATTTCATTCAGCCCATTGGCCAAGAACTATCTGTATTTCACCCTATTCACCAGCTTCCCTTAGATCCCTTCTTTCATCCTATTGGTCTCTCTCCCAGTCACTCTGACTTCCTTTACCTTGGGATTGGCTGGTTTCTGTTACTCCCTCCTCTTTATCCATGTTTCCTCTGCCTGTGCAGGAGCTGATAACTTTTAAGAGCATTATTTTGTAACCCTTTACATGCCAAACCAACCAGAGGGGGGCTGGATTCTAAAATAAAAATTGAGTTAATGCTCCATCTGTTGAGACTGCATTTACCATGACTCTCAGCCAGTGTGTTAAGCATCCTGGGAAGGAGAGTACTCAACAACCAGAGTGCCAAAGGTTAGGTATTATATGATTATGGATTGGTACTGCAGCTGCTGTGGAATGCACATCTCATGATTCATCCATTTGGTTGCCTGAACATCATGATACATGTAATTACAGATGTAGTGCCAAAGGTTACTACCACTGCTGCATAACTACCAAGTGTCTATTTTGGAACCAGACCGTTATGTCCCTTTTTATTACCTCTAAATGCCCTTTTTGTAATACTTCATCACAGAGCTGCACTACACAACACAACATTAACTTTTGTTGACTGCAAATCCCATGATGTTCAGCAAGTAACATGCAAATCAGACAGTTTGTTGGCGTTCTCGAATAGCGAAAAGGTCTGTGGTGCTCAATGTTTCCACAGGAAACCGAAGTGAACAACCAGGTCAGGTGGAACGGAGCAAAGCCATGGAACTTGGCACTTTACATGTTTTAAACTTTCAGATTATTAAACAATATTGCACAATGGATACTTTGTTTCTATTTGGAAGGAGTGGATCTAATTTGTATCAAATACCACTTGGAAACTGTTTTTCAAATTGAATCCACGCGCTTTTCCTTTGCTTTAGATTCCATACGTTCATATATTTGATCCACATATTGCTTCCTCTGCTATATTACACTATTTCCTGCACTCTCCTTACTTGTATCTGCCCAGGATACTCAAAGTGATATTCCCTACTTGAAGTTCCACTTTACTCACCATGTAAAGAGACATTTTCTTTTTCCATTTTGATATTAATATATATTATATTTATAATTTATGGTACACAGTGCAGGAAACAAGTGATGTTTCTTTGTTATTTCTCGTTACTGACCAGTGTTTGGGACGGCCAGTGCGTTCCCTGTTGCAATGTATGTGTTATATATGTTATTTTTATTTCTTTTCCTCAGCTTTTGTAACCTTTCCCTGGAAGCTCGCTTCTACAGTGTTTTTTTGTTGTTGTATGTATGTATACCAGACAGGTTTGCTAGTGTTTGCTTAGCCAGTGTGAGTCATCAGTTCAGTTCAGCTGTCGGTCAGTGTGCTCCAGCAAATCTACTGAGACGTATGGATAAGGGACAAACCTCTACGGCTGCAGTTGGCTGAATATGCATCTCATCAGCCATTCCCCACTGAGCAGGGGAGTCTCTAGCAAATACAATCACATTTAGGGCGGATAAAAACCTCCACCTATAATGGACAGTGATAATGTACAAAATACACAAATTAGTGTAAAGTAAAGTTATCAGCATATGGACTGCCAGCTAGAGGTAAAGTATAGTTATCAGCATATAGTCTGCCAGCTACGGGTGGTGGTATAGCTGTTAGCCTACAGTCTGCAAGTCATAGTCAGCTGTAAAGTAAAGTTATCAGCCTTCCGTCTGTCATAGACAGTAGTGAATTTACGGTATCTGCTCGAATATAAGGCGACCCTAATTATAAGACGACCCCCCAAACTTTGGCTAGTCCTTTAGGAAAAAAATAAAGCCTGAATATAAGACTACCCTATAGGAAAAAAGTTTAACTTGTATATATTCACATGTAAATTGCTGTTTCATATTTAAACATTTAAATTTAAATGCCCCCAGACGTAGCCAATGCATCGCCCCCCCAGACATAACCAAAGCTGCCCCTTCATGGAGAGATAAGCCAAATGGCAAATGATTTAGCTAAACTAGAAAAATGGTCAGAGCAGTGGCAACTGACATTTAATGTGGACAAGTGCAAGATTATGCACCTTGGGCGTAAAAACCCAAAAGCAGAATATAGACTATTTGGTACAGTCCTCACCTCAACATCTGAGGAAAGGGATTTAGGAGTAATAATTTTAGAGGACTTGAAGGTAGGTAGGCAATGCAATAGAGCAGCAGGAAATGCTAGCAGAATGCTTGGTTACATAGGGAGAGGTATTAGCAGAATGCTTGGTTACATAGGGAGAGGTATTAGCAGAATGCTTGGTTGCATAGGGAGAGGTATTACCAGTAGGAAGAGGGAAGTGCTCATGCCATTGTACAGAGCACTGGTGAGACCTCACTTGGAGTATTGTACGCAGTACTGGAGACCGTATCTCCAGAAGGATATTGATACTTTTGAGAGAGTTCCGAGAAGGGCTACTAAACTGGTTCATGGGTTGAAGGATAAAACTTACCAGGAAAGGTTAAAGCATCTTAACATGTATAGCTTGGAGGAAAGACGTAACAGGGGGGATATGATAGAAACATTTAAATACACAAAGGGAATCAACACAGTAAAGGAAGAGAGTATATTTAAAAGAAGAAAAACTACCACAACTAGAGGACATAGTCTTAAATTAGAGGGGCAACGATTTAAAAGTAATATCAGGAAGTATTACTTTACTGAGAGGGTAGTGGATGTATGGAATAGCCTGCCAGCAGAAGTGGTAGAGGTAAACCCAGTCAAGGATTTTAAGCATGCACAAGGCTATCCTAGCTATAAGACCGGGAACGGGGGACTAATAAAAGTACTCAAAAAAAATTGGGCAGACTAGATGGACCGAATGGTTCTTATCTGCCGACACATTCTATGTTTCTACCCCCAGACTTAACCAGTGCTGCTTCCCCCTACTTACCAAGCCTTAGCCAATGCTGCTTCCTCCATACTTACCAAATGCTACCTCCATTCTCCCCCAGACTTACCCAACGCTGCCTCCCCCTCCCCCAGACTAACCCAATGCTCCCTCCCCATCACCCAGACTAACCCAATGCTACCTCCCTCTCCCCCAGACTTACCTAATGCTGCCTCTTTGCCCTCCCCCAGACTTGCCCAATGCATTTGCTATGAAAAAAACCTCATCTTATACGGTAATTATTAGCATACCACCTGCCATTGTAAAGTACGGTTATCAGCATATAGTCAGCCCTTAACAAAGAGTGGTAAATTACAATGATCAGTATACAGTCTGTCAGCCACAGGTGGTGAAAAGTATAGTTACAAGCACAAAGCGTGTCAGCCACAGATGGGACATTACAGTGCCGTCACCAGAGTTAGCTAAGGACTACAGTTCCCACAATGCTCATCTAGACAAAGGGCTTAATGTTGGCTGAGCAAAATGGGAAATGTGGTACTGGTGCAACTGCAATAGAAATAAATATCTGCATCCTTCCTCACTATCTTGGGAGGAAGGACTCTCTACACTATCTATAATGTTCCAGGCTTCCCAGGTATATGTAAAAAGTCCCCCATACGAAAAAGACGAAATCTCCTTTCTTTATATATAACGCTGATGACGCCTTTGTTTTAAACAACCCAACACTATTTCCTGGTTAGCGATACAGCGCCATCGGCAAAATAGATTCGGCGGAGGTTTTTCTGACAATTTTCAGACATTTTCTGTAGCGCTATTTTGTTTTTTTTATTACCGGGTTCAGGACCTGCCGTGAGCTTTATACATTGGCTCACTCAGAGTTATTCCCCTATAGATAACCGCTTTCTGTTTGTAGGAGCAGTGAATTTATACTATATATTCTGGGTTTATTCAGAAATAAACTGCAGTCACCCTTAATAAACGTTTTATCAGGTCCCCATGCATTAACCCAGGGGTGGGCAACCTTCGGCACTCCAGATGTTGTCTACTACATCTCCCATAATGCTCTTACAGCCTTAATGCTGGCAAAGCATCAAGGGAAATGTAGTCCACAACAACTGATGTGCCGAAGGCTGGCCACCTATGCTATGACCTGTCTAGACAATGGTTTGCATCCAAACCAGGAAGAGACCACAGGCTGAGTGAGGCAGGGGGGATTGTGGGAACTGTTAGATAGACTGTAATACTGAAGCCCATGAATAGCTAATCAAAATGCGTCCACTCAGCACAATTTAATTTAACAAGCTTTATGTTCTTGTTCCACATAGTAATAATGCACACGTTTTATGATGATGAGGATTTTATGGAAATTATAGGCCCCACATCTGTAATCTCTCTACCCGCAGGTCATCAAACTTGGGAAACGCCCCACTGCATGCCACGCCTCTTAAAGGAGAAATATCACCAAATGATCAAAATATATACACATAAAGGGATTCCGTGAAATGCATGGTGTGAGGTCTTCCTTTAAATGTAACATGTTTTTTTGTTTTTTTTTAGCACCATTCACTGCCCACTACAGAAATCTCTACACAATCGCCACACTGCTTACTATGCAGCATACCAGTCTCAATGGGCACCGGCCCACTGAGATTATTCACGTGGGAGCAGAGGTCTGTTAGTCGGATGGCACAGACCTCCATAATATGGCAAAAGTCCAAAATAAAAAAAAACCTGCATCCCCAAAAGAAAAGCTCTGTAAAAGGAGTTCAAAACAAATTTGTGGTCACCCATCTTTAAACCCCATAATCTATTTTCCCCGCATCCCACTGTGGTGTTTATCTTCTGTTCTTCTTCGCACCACAATTAGCCAAGGCTCCCCCTTTGTCCATCCAGCCTACTGTAAATGCTAGATTACTGGTTATTTAATTTTTTCTCTTGCTTCTAAAAGAAAAAGTATAATACCTCGTTCATATATCTCTTTATGCGTATGCTATTTTGTACTTCTTTTTATCATATATTGCATTTTATTTATAAATTCTTATATATACATTCATTTATATGTAAATATTTTTGAACCAATGCTTTATTGTACATTTATTTATCAATGCAACACACCATGATTAGTCTCTTCTCAAAAGTACATCATTCCTTTTACTTAAGTGCATGGCTGATAATTAATGTTTAATAAATCCTTTCTTTCAATTTTTATTGAGCCCCAAAGTTTATTTATTATATATTATTTATTATTCTCTATTGAGCCCCAAAGTTTATTTATTATATATTATTGTCTATTGAGCCCCAAAGATATTTTAATTTATTTTATCCTTCCCCTTTTGATTAATAAATGTATTCTTTATTGTTTTATGTCTCATAATATGGATATGGAGCACTTTTTCGCTCCGCTTTCTACTTCGGGGATATCACGCCGCATCTGTGATCACTTGGAAAGCAAGATCCGATGATAGAACGCATGGCAGAACGCACTGGGAAAATCAAACGTCACTTCCGATCAGACGTTGTGCGCGTACCGGAAGTGAATGATTTCTTCGTCCGTGCTTTCCATCCCACATAAAAACAAAAGGATTTTTTTGACTCTTCACTGCTGCAACTCCTAAAGAAGCCGGGACATTAGAATTTCACCCCGGAGAAACGCGTTGAGTTTTTGGGCATTACTACAAACCGGATTGGAACCCTTTCCAGCCGCTCCTGTGGACTATCTCAATAGATGCTTTATTTACATATGGAGTCTATTAAACAGATGTTTTAATGGAATCTTTTCATCTTTGATGGCTACTTTAATCTATATGTGCGCTCCACAAATACATTATCCAGCACAGTGTATTTTGTTGCACTATATATATTTTTATTTCTTTCATGTTCCCTGTGTGACACTCTGCGCCCTCGTTTCTTCACAAATCTCTGTTATACATATAGCCCATTGAGGAGTGCCAAGAGTGGCAGCACTTGCACACTAAGGGTATTTATTGTCATTTTTATTGTTTTTTGGTGATACACTTTTTTTTTTTTTTTTTAGCACGTACTGTAATTGCTGGCAGATGGGAGCAAAACATCACTGTTTCTAATAATGTCTGCCTGCAGGGAAGAAAGTTCTCTGAGAATTTCTAGTAAAAGCTGGATTTCTCCTACTGAAGTGATATTTTTATGTATCTTTCTACTGTAATCTTATTTGCACTCAATGAGCTGCATCAGATAAGCAAATTGTTTTTAACGTCCGGTGTAATCCGGTCTCATCCCTTCGTCTTTAACACACAGAGAACCAAGATTATTAAGTGACGCTGAAAGAACTGTGACTTGAGACCCGACAAGCATTAAAGGGAGCCTGTTAGACCAGTGGTGAGAATGTATCTAAACATAACAACTGCAAACTCCTGTTACTTTGTGTTCATTTTTATTTTGTGCATCATAGTGTTTGATGTAGGATTATCTGATGTAATCACTTTCTGACATCACAAATGCCTTCAAAGTCTCTGCCGGGACAATTTACTTACACATAATTTCTCAGTTTTATCTTGACCATGCAAAGTGCAGCCCGGCAGTATGTAGGATGGATATACACACAGACATAATCCAATTAATTAATCAGGATGGAGATCTCATAGGACCAACCATGATTAATTAATTGGATTGTGTCTGTGCGTATATCCATCCTACATAATGCCGGGCTGCACTTTGCATGCTCTTTCTGCAGCATGTGGAACACTATGTGTCCCTGGAAACATAGCTGATGTTGGCTTCATCAGGATGAATACACTTCAGTTACCACTGTTCACCATCAGATGTACAAATGCAATCAATGAATTATGTGCAAGACCTAGTGAACACAGTCAATTTGTACAAAACATGAATAAAACCAAATGCAAATATAACAAGAGAAAAGTACTAGTTTAATCTTATATTGATAATTACCACCAACCCATGTGAATTAGGTTTATCTTGCCAATGAAAACAATCGGGCTGGATTAAACTGGTCAGTGGCCTTACATCCGGTGGGGGTTTTTTCACTCCAATTGTTCACCTTGATAATGGTGCTTGGATCATGCTGAAACCGGTTGGTGATCTATATAGTTATATAGTTTACTTACCATCATTAAACTACACCTCTGCTTGATATATAACATTTTTCGCAGGAGTCTTCATTTAAAGGTATACTATTTGTCATACTGGTGCTTGTACCTATATAAGATACATTTGTATCTATGATTAATAGATTAATTCGAGGGATTCCAGAATATGAGGCTATTGCACTAGACAGAGTGTAGCTGTGATATTTATTGGCTCTGTGATAGTTTGTTGGGATTCATAGGCGTTTCTCAGACCCGAATTTGACGGGCCAGGATCCCCCCTAAAAAAAATGTGACTGTCCCAGCAATTTCGGGCCTTGACATTGCTTCCATGATCTGTATGACGTAACATGTTCATGTCTGCTTGTAAAACATGTATTATTCTTACATCTTAAGGTTTGTTTTCAGTATCCTTTAGGCATAGTCGTCCGTACAGGATGTAAGTACATGTCCATGATGAACTCGTTTCAGAGGCACAAGGTCAGGTTGACCCCTTTAGATTCTGTACACACTATTCTGAGATAAGCCTGGAGCTGAGAAGTGACAGTAAGTATTGTTCCTCCCCAGCTGTACACATTCATTTATTTCTATTTGTTGGCACAAAGCTGCTCTCCTCTCACCCACGGCTAGATAAGACTTCCCTGTAGCAGTTTTAATTCTCGTTTGTTACCCTTAAAGCCAATATAGGGTCCTGCTTTATATTCCTATATATTGGCGTCCGCAGGGGGGGGGGGGGCAAGGGGGGGCGCCCATGCTTCTGTGTATGAGAGTCTTAAAGGACAAGCGTCTGCAAAAATGTACCTTTGATGTAACAGGGAGCTTAACGCTGCCGTTAAACTCCCTGTTACATGTTTCCTCCGTGCATCTTGCTTCCTGCACGGAGGAAGGAAGCTCCTATCGCGTTTTTACATTTTTTTTAAATTTTATTGATGCTGCGTGACTTCAATAAAGTTAAAAAAAAAAAAACCTGACCAGAGCTTCCTTCCTCTGTGCAGGAGGGAAGATGCACGGAGGAAACAACCGGAGAACAAACAAGCAAATCCTGGCAATTTGTGTGACAAAACCTGGCATATTGAGTGACAAAACCTGGCATATCGAGAGGCAAAACCTGGCTTATTGAGAGGCAAAACTTGGCATATTGAGAGGCAAAACCTGGCATATTGAGAGGCAAAACCTGGCATATTGAGAGGCAAAACTTGGCATATTGAGAGGCAAAACCTGGCATATTGAGAGGCAAAACTTGGCATATTGAGAGGCAAAACCTGGCATATTGAGAGGCAAAACTTGGCATATTGAGAGGCAAAACTTGGCATATTGAGAGGCAAAACCTGGCATATTGAGAGGCAAAACCTGGCATATTGAGTGACCAAACCTGGCATATTGAGTGACAAAACCTGGCATATCGAGAGGCAAAACCTGGCATATCGAGAGGCAAAACCTGGCTTATTGAGAGGCAAAACTTGGCATATCGAGAGGCAAAACCTGGCATATTGAGAGGCAAAACCTGGCATATTGAGAGGCAAAACTTGGCATATTGAGAGGCAAAACCTGGCATATTGAGAGGCAAAACTTGGCATATTGAGAGGCAAAACCTGGCATATTGAGAGGCAAAACTTGGCATATTGAGAGGCAAAACTTGGCATATTGAGAGGCAAAACCTGGCATATTGAGAGGCAAAACCTGGCATATTGAGAGGCAAAACCTGGCATATTGAGTGACCAAACCTGGCATATTGAGTGACCAAACCTGGCATATTGAGTGACAAAACCTGGCATATCGAGAGGCAAAACCTGGCTTATTGAGAGGCAAAACCTGGCTTATTGAGAGGCAAAACCTGGCTTATTGAGAGGCAAAACCTGGCTTAATGAGAGGCAAAACCTGGCATATTGAGAGGCAAAACCTGGCATATTGAGAGGCAAAAACCTGGCATATTGAGGGGCAAAACCTGGCATATTCAATACAGTATATGTAAGTGTGTGTCTGGGTGTCTCACTGTGTGTGAATGTGTATGGGTGTCTCAGTGTGTTTGTGTGTGTGGGTGTCTCAATGTGTTTGGGTGTCTCAATGTGTGTGAGTGTGTGTGTGTCTCAATGTGTGTGAGTGTGTGTGTGTCTCAATGTGTGTGAGTGTGTGTGTCTGGGTGTCTCAGTGTGTGTCTGGGTGTCTCAGTGTGTGTGTGTAGGTGTCTCAGTGTGTGTAAGTGTGTGTCTGGGTGTCTCAGTGTGTGTGTGTGTGTCTCAATTTGTGTAAGTGTGTGACTGGGTGTCTCAATGTGTGTGTGTCTCAATGTGTGTGTCAGGATGTCTAGGTGTGTGTGTCAGGGTGTTTGCGTAAATGTATGTGTGTGTGTGTGTGTGTGTGTGTGTGTAAGGGTGTTTGCGTAAGTGTATGTGTATGAGTGTGTCTCAGGGTGTTTGTGTGAGAAAAAGAGACAGAGAGAGACGGCATGTGTGTGTCCGAGCTCATTTGTGCTCTAGCCCCAGATCATCCGAAGACCTAGCAACGCCCCTGCTCATACAACTGATATACTCAGTCACCAAATAAACATCTCTGCCGTCATTTAGTTTGTGCTAACAAGATGATAGCAAGATGCTCTCATTCCACACATACCTTCCACGTCAAAATACTTCCATAAGACAAACATGAGCCCATGTGTGGAACTGTCATATTTATTGTTTCCGAAGAATCTCCAGTCCCTATTGCGCAATACCTCTCACTAGTGAATTTATTAGCACATGGGACCAGAAGATACTTTCTTTAAAGGGACACTAAACGTTATATTTCACTTGTTCTTCTACTATAGAAGCACAAGTGAAAAGTCCATTGTCCCTAGTATGAGGATGAGCGGGCGTGTACTTTTAATAGTACATGCCAGTTTATATTCTGACCAACAGTTGCCATGTTTCCATAGGAAGCAGGCAGCCGTCTGGTCGGCGACTGGCTCTCTCTGCTAGCGCGTTTTTGCATGGGATCAGCAGAGGGGACCGTACCATTCGGCTGTCGGAGCGGGGTGAGCACTGTCAGATAGTAAACACTTGTGTGTCTATTAAGATACACATCGGGTTTACTCCAAACTCTCGGGAAATGGTTTTTTAACCCTTGCGTCATTTCCTTCAAAAAATGGTTCGTGTGCCTTTAAGATGGTTTGCAATTTCCAAGCCGTAAGAATGCAAAAGCTGGAAAATGAATAACAGGCTATATGTTAATTCATTTAAGTATGAATGTCAGTGTATATATATATATTGTAGACATGTGCAAAACTAAAATTTTCGTTGTTAATTAATGTTATTTATTTCGTCCAAAACGAATTTCGTTCATTACTGCATTCGTTTGAGACGAAATTCGTTCATTATTTTCGTTTCGTTTTATTCATTCGTACTAATTGACCTATTTTAACCTCTCTTTCGGTTTATAGACTTTCGGTTTATGGAATGCATGTAATGCTATTGGTATTCTTTAAACCAAAATAGAGTTGAAATAAGTCAATTCGTATGAATGGGGACTCTATTTCGGTTTATAGAATGCCAATAGCACGAATGGACGAATGATTTTCGTTTAATAACCATTCGTTCATTTGGCTTTCGTTAGTTTAGCATTTTCGTTATTCGTTTTTCGGACGAATGCATTCATCCGAAAACGAATGCACATGTCTAATATATTGAAAGGACTTGCAAATCCTCCGAACTGTCCAAGTGTTGCTAGACTGCAATCCCATAGGAGATGTTACATAACTAACTTTTGTCTCACGGGCAAAAAAAATTAAGTGGTGCAACTGTATCAGCCCACCTGTTATCTACAGATACAAATAGTCAGGTAAGACAGAAATGTTAATAGATACGGTACAGACAGACTAGACTAGTTGGATAGGAAGACAGACAAGCTACAGACAGGCAGATAGAGCAGTGGTTGGGCCTGAATGTATTTTTACCAAGTTCCCGCTAGTCTTTTATTGCACCTTCTCTAAACTAGAGGGGAGAGAAAAAAAGTTGTGAAGGTGGGAGTCAGTGAGGGTCTCTCCTTTCTCACAAGCGCATGCCTAGGAGGTCTGCATGGAAGGCCATAATACAAAGCATTCCTGACTGACGCTTTCTTACCTATAGATCCCATCCAGAGACTCATATGGGGAGGATGGCTGCCAAGCCTACAAACTGGAGTATTAAGAAGTGCGATGTGGTATAGCCCAAGACCGTTTAATCAGGTGAGTAAGCAGCTCAGGAGGTAATTTATCCCAATCCTGCCAATCCTGCCCGCCATCCGTTGGAAGAGAGTGTATATTTAATCTATTTTGGCAAAGCAGAGGAAGATCAGATACCTTTGCATAACCCAAACTAAAAAGACAATACATAATATAATGCCAAAAAATGTATCTACATAGAAAAACAATGCATTTTATATTGACCAAACAACATAGATAATTAAAAGTAACTGCAACTACCCTAATTCTCTATCATTTTGCAAGCTAGTAGGGAATTATGGGATGTGTAGTTCATCAGCAGCTCGAAGACCACAGTTGGATGCCTAGGGCCTAGGTAATTGTTTCTCTATCTCTATTCTGTGCATGTTGTAGACATGTAGACATTCGGTTTATAGACTTCCGGTTTATGGAATACATGTAATGCTATTGGCTTTCTATAAACCGAATGTCTTTCGGTTTATAGACTTTCGGTTTATGGAATACATGCAATGCCATTGCTATTCTATAAACCGAAATAGAGTCCCCATTCATACGAATAGGTCAATTGACCTATTCGTGTGAATGGGGACTCTATTTCGGTTTATAGAAAGTCAATAGCATTACATGTATTCCATAAACCGAAAGTCTATAAACCAAAAGACATTCGGTTTATAGACTTTCGGCTTATGTAATACATGTAATGCTATTGCTATTCTATAAACCGAAATAGAGTCCCCATTCATACGAAAAGGTCAATTGACCTATTCGTATGAATGGGGACTCTATTTCGGTTCATAGAAAGCCCATAGCCTTACATACAATGTATATGTATGTAATGCTATGGGCTTTCTGATTGGCTGCCCTGCAGCCTTTCAAAACGTGCCATTAAATCGCCGAACCCCGAACTCCAACCCGGATCTACAGTGGAATGTCCGTGTTCGGGTCCGGGGTCCAGAAATCGTAATGTTCGGTACGAACCCGAACTTTGCGGTCCGGGTTCGCTCAACACTAATTAGGAGTAATGAGGGAGAGGCGATGGAGGCAGTAGCCTCAGACACACACAATTGAGGGGGTGCAGCAATTATAGCTGCAGACAGTGGTGTATCTTGGTTTTGTCCTGCCCTAGGCAGACAAAATTCAGGTAACCCCCTACCCACTCTGCCCATGCACGACATTCCTCGTAACCCACATAACCCCATTATATGACCCCATCACATACCTCCATCACCCCCATTACATGCCCCCATCATCCCCATTACTTGGCCCATCACCCCCATTGCATGCCAACCCGGCGATTGTCTGACATCAGAGCGCTGAGTCACGCGACCTGTCATTACTCCGCCCCCTAAGAAAAAAAGCATGGGCAGCCCGATAGCGGCAGCGGAGGCGTCGCGATCGGGCTAATATAATATAATATCTGTCAGTTTTGGGGGGCGCTGCTGCCCATAGGAATTTTCCGCATGTAAGTTGATTAGGATAAGTAATTAATAAACTGCAGCCCTACAATACTGTGTGTTTTTTTTTCTTTCCCTTTATATATGTGGCAAATGTTTCCACAATTTTGTATCACTAATGGGTGGCCTGGTTCTTTATTTCCAAAATCTTGTCACCCTGGTCATGCACAGGACTAATCAGACCAAAGCGTGGGACATGAAGCCACATATCCACAGCCCAGGCCAGCATGTGGATCTTTGGATTGGAGCAGGTCTGTGCAAGGAAGAGACAAAGACTTACAGCTCCCTCAAAACCATTGATCACCAGACAAGAGCCGACAGGGAAGAAACAGCTGAGGACCCCAAGAAGGGAAGTTTTGTTTATTTATGTATCTGTCATCATATTGCTGCAAAATAAGTGCTATAAACCTGAATAGAAGGAGGCTCAATAGTCTCTTCTTGTCTTGGTCACAGAAAGAGGTGGCTGTGGATCTGTTTACAAGATCTAAAGAACCAGAACTTTAGGGAAAGCCTTTTGGTTTTGAGGCCAACAAGATACTTTCAAATACAAGAAACGAAGGAGGCAATTATGGAATTATTAGGAATGATGGTGGCTTCCGTGTCTAAGTGCCTGGTTCAGGATCTGTTTCTGTAGCTGCCAGGTTAGCGATGCACAGAGATGTTGATCCTCTCCCCTTGATCGGGACCAGAGAGTAGCTTTGTTTCTTTCCACTGACAAGGTAAGTGTGGTGAGGGTCTGTGGAATGCTCATTCTTCCTAGAGGAAATTCTGCGAAGCATCACAACGAATGTGAAAAAGGCAAAACATCCCATGAGCAGGAGAATGTACAGCAACTTATCTGGGTTTTCTCTTACGTCAGGGCCCGACGTAGCAAGACGAGGATTTACTGGGCACCCAGTGCGTCCATTCTCGGCCGGATTCAACAAAGTTCCGTTGATATTGACGGGGGCCATGGAAAGGCTGTCTATAGAGAGAGAGAAAAAAGTCTGAGACGTGGGGGTGATCCAACACGTTAAATCATCACACATAATATGTGGTACAGACCAAAAACTGATTCACAGTGATTCCAAATAGAAGACAAAGATTCCATATAGGAGACAAAGATTCCATATAGGAGACAAAGATTCCATATAGGAGACAAAGATTCCATATAGGAGACAAAGATTCCATATAGGAGACAAAGATTCCATATAGGAGACAAAGATTCCATATAGGAGACAAAGATTCCATATAGGAGACGGGAAAAACAAACCACATGGGGAGCTTCAACACCAAAGAATTCCGTACAAAACAGGAGCTCATCTGTTGTAAGTATACCAGTGTGATTTATTTCAGTGCTTTAAATTCTGCTATAGGGTAGAGAAGAGTCAAAGGCCTTCCACATAACTGTAGCCGAATGATGGATTCTGTACCTTTCAAGCACCAACATAAACACCCCTTAACGTGCTATCATCACACAGATCCAGTTTTGAACTCAGATGCCATGGATAATGTATTATGTATCGGCACCTTTCTAAATCCCTCCTCCCCCATTGGGTTCATCATTGAGCCCATGACGGATTGGTTTGTGAAATCGAACTTGGAATACACAGCAGACACTCCGTTATAGCGCAGTTCCTTATATAACGCGGAGCTCAAATTTAGTGAGCGAATCACATTGTGATCGACCTTTTATTGCGCCGTGATTTCTTGAACCCGCGAGCCTTGCTCTACAGCGGGGCTTATGTGTATAGGTGTAGCGGGCTTAGGTGTATAAGTATAATATCTGAACAGTTATTTACTAAATTTGCTCGATTTCCCAAACAAATTACTAATTTACCTGTAAACTCCCCGTTTAGCATTAAATCATTAAGTGCAATAAAAAATAATAATAATAATTTGCAAATTCTTTGGCCGTACTGTTATTTTTCACATGAACAGAGCTATGCGGAGTGCCTGTCTTCACATTTTTATGATCACGTTATTCGAACCTGTGTTGATTTAATAATCTTTGGACAAATGGATAATGTGTATACTCTATCCCCCAAATGTTAAACATTCCAAGGCATGCTTACGAATGGCCCCTGTGAGTTATATAATGTGCTGCCGTACATGGACATTCCGCTATCATTCCACTGCCCCTAATAAAATTCAGATAGGTCTGGCTGGTAGGCCAGGGAATATACCATCTTTTATGAACATGCATGGCTGACGTTTAGTTTTAGCCAAAAGCAACTTTAAATCAATAAAGCATAAACCTGTCTGTACATAATAAAAACATGTTTTAACAGTTTTCTGGTGTCTAATATATATTTAAGTACAAACACAGTCGCGTTCCTGCTTCTTGTTCAGGACTTGAGTTGCGCATTTTTCATCCCATAATAATATTTTCCGGGTTGACTAGTTTCCGTGGTTCAATTCTTATTTGGTGCGTTTTTAAAACTTAAAAGGAGACGCTAGCCACTCATACGGTCATTAGTAAGGCAAAGTTCACCTTAGAAACCTGCTCATTAGATCACTTTTGGAATTGTTCCACAGAATTCACGTTTTTACATAACCCACGATGTCCAATGCCTGATGTCACATTTTGGGGGGGCGGGTCTATTTGGGGGAGGGTGGATGCACCCACATTGTTAACACCGCCATTTTGTATTGTTTTTTTGCTTTGCCCATTGTATAACGATATAAAACATTATGTCTTGAGAAAAGATTTCTATACATTTAATGATAGACTTGCCTGACCATCAATACAATGCAGGCCCGGACTGGCCATCGGGCACACCGGGCAAATGCCCGGTGGGCCGCGGTGGCCATGGGCCGAGGCCGGCAGGGGAGGTCCCAGCAGTGGCCTCTGGGTCCCAGGATCTCCCCTGCCGGTCTATGCAGGGCCGGCACTATCCGAGCGCCGGCCCCGCTTTTTGACATGAAGGGCCGGTGAGGACATCAAAGATCTCCCTCACCGGCCCACATGCTGACAAATCCGGCCGCCGGCGGGGAGAGAGGGAGGGAGAGGACCCGGCGGAGCTCTAACTTGCAGCTCCACCAGGTTCCTCTCGAGAGATCCGGAGCATTGCCATAGCAACGACCGGATCTCGCGGGAGTGAACTCTAGCCCGCAGGCTAGAGTTCACTCACCACGAGGACCACCAGGGAACCCCGCCTCCCAGTCCCAGGCTAAAGGTAAGAAGGGAGTGCTGTGTGTGAGTGCTGTGTGTGATGGGTGTGAGAGTGCTGTATAAATGTTAGAATGGATTGAGGGGGGGGTAGGTAAATAAACAAATAAAATAACAGGCATTATGTCCCCCCCGGACATAATGCCTGTTATTTTATTTGTTTATTTACCCCACACACACACACACACACACACACAATCCATTCTAACATTTATACAGCACTCTCACACCCATCACACACAGCACTCACACACACAGCACTCTCACCCATCACACACAGCACTCACACACACAGCACTCTCACCCATCACACACAGCATTCTCACACAGAGCACTCACACCCATCACACACAGCACTCTCACACACACAGCACTCTCACCCATCACACACAGCATGCTCACACAGAGCACTCTCACACCCATCACACACAGCACTCTCACACCCAGCACTCACACCCATCACACACAGCATTTTCACACAGAGCACTCTCACACCCATCACACACAGCATTCTCACACCCATCACACACAGCACTCTCACACCCATCACACACAGCATTCTCACACCCATCACTCTCACACCCATCACACACAGCATTCTCACACCCATCACTCTCACACCCATCACACAAAGCACTCTCACACACAGCATTCTCACACACAGCATTCTCACACACAGCATTCTCACACACAGCACTCTCACACACATCATAGACAGCACTCTTGCACTCTCACACACATCACTCTCACACACATCACTCTCACACACATCACTCTCACACACATCACTCTCACACACATCACTCACAGACATCACTCTCACACACCGCCCCCCCCACACACCACCCCCCCCTCACACACCGCCCCCCCTCATCACACCGCCCCCCTCACACACACATACTGCACCCCTCACATACACACAGAACCCCCCAACACACTGCACAACTGACATACACAATACTTACATATATATATATATATATATACACACAGCACCCCTCACACACATACTGCACCCCTAAACACATTACATTCCAGACACACACTAGATACCTTACCCAACTCTGGATCATCTACACACATACAGGGCCGTCTTTAATAGTGATTGGACCCTGGGCAAGCATTTGCTTGGGCCCCCTGGACCCTGCCCCCTCCCCTGCATGCAATCCCGCCATCCATCACAATGTTACCCCCCCCCCCCCCCCCCCCACACACACACACATATGCCATAATTGTTGTGCCATTCAGATGCCAGTAATATTGTAACTTTCGGATGCCAGTAATATTGTGCCAGTCAGAGCCCAGTAATATTGTGCTGTCAGAGCCCAGGAATATTGTGCCTGTCAGAGCCCAGGAATATGGTGCCTGTCAGATGCCTGTAATATTATGCCAGTCAGATGCCTGTAATAGTGTGCAGTCAGAGGCCAGGAATATTGTTCCAGTCAGATGCCTGTAATATTGTTCCAGTCAGATGCCTGTAATATTGTGCCAGTCAGATGCCTGTAATATTATGCCAGTCAGATGCTTGTAATAGTGTGCCAGTCAGAGCCCAGTAATATTGTGCCAGTCAGATGCCTGTAATATTATGCCAGTCAGATGCCTGTAATATTGTGCCAGTCAGAGCCCAGTAATATTGTGCCAGCCAGATGCCCAGTAATATTGTGCCAGCCAGATGCCCAGTAATATTGTACCAGCCAGATGCCCAGTAATATTGTGCCAGCCAGATGCCCAGTAATATTGTGCCAGCCAGATGCCCAGTAATATAGTGCCAGCCAGATGCCTGTAATATAATTGGCATTATATTACAGGCATCTGGCTGGCACTATATTACTGGGCATCTGGCTGGCTGGCTGACAGTCAGATGCCTGTAATATTATGCCAGTCAGATGCCTGTAATAGTGTGCAGTCAGAGGCCAGGAATATTGTGCCAGTCAGATGCCTGTAATATTGTGCCAGTCAGATGCCTGTAATATTATGCCAGTCAGATGCCTGTAATATTGTGCCAGTCAGAGCCCAGTATTATTGTGCCAGTCAGAGCCCAGTAATATTGTGCCAGCCAGAGCCCAGTAGTATTGTGCCAGCCAGATGCCCAGTAATATAGTGCCAGCCAGATGCCTTTAATATTGTGCCAGCCAGATGCCCAGTAATATAGTGCCAGCCAGATGCCTGTCATATTATGCCAGTCAGAGCCCAGTAATATAGTGCCAGCCAGATGCCTGTAATATTATGCCAGCCAGATGCCCAGTAATATTGTGCCAGCCAGATGCCCAGTAATATAGTGCCAGCCAGATGCCTGTAATATTATGCCAGCCAGATGCCCAGTATTATTGTGCCAGCCAGATGATATAGTGCCAATCAGATACCCAGTAATATAGTGCCAATCAGATGCCCAGTAATATAGTGCCAATCAGATGCCAAGTAATATAGTGCCAGTCAGATGCCCAGTAATATTGTGCCAGTCAGATGCCCAGTAATATTATGCCAGCCAGATGCCCAGTATTATTGTGCCAGCCAGATGATATAGTGCCAATCAGATACCCAGTAATATAGTGCCAATCAGATGCCCAGTAATATAGTGCCAATCAGATGCCCAGTAATATAGTGCCAATCAGATGCCAAGTAATATAGTGCCAGTCAGATACCCAGTAATATAGTGCCAATCAGATACCCAGTAATATTGTGCCAATCAGATGCCCAGTAATATAGTGCCAATCAGATACCCAGTAATATTGTGCCAATCAGATGCCCAGTAATATAGTGCCAATCAGATACCCAGTAATATAGTGCCAGTCAGATACCAGGAATATTGTGCCAGCCAGCCCCCCCCCCCCGTACTTACATGAAGCTGCTCCGTGTCCCCCGCCGGATGTCTCCTCCGTGCAGTCTTCCCTCTTGCACGGAGGAGGGAAACAGACACCGGATGTGACGCGACGTCACATCCGGCGTCAGTTTTTTTTTTTTTTTTTTTCCGCCATCGCATCCATCGGATGCGGCTTGCCGGAAAAAAGCGTTCACAAGCGCAATGCGCTGTGAACGCGGCAGCAGGGGCTGGGGGCCCACGGGACAGCTGCCTTGGGGCCCCCCCGGAGTAAATGGGCCCAGGGCAGCTGCCCCGTTTGCCCCGCGTTAAAGACGGCCCTGCACACATACACACACTAGATCCCTATATACACTCTGAAACCGTTATAAACACACACTCACTAGATCTCCTATACACATTCTGGGTCCTTCAAACACACACTAGACTCATATATATATGTGTATATACACACACTAGATTCCTTGTAAGCAAACACATACTACACCCCTAAACACACACTACATCTATATATATATTCACACACACACACTATAGCCTGTATTCACACACTTGCTATATCCCCTATACACACATTCTCTACAGCCCCTAGCCACATATGCATCACATTACACCACAAACACAACACAACTAAAACCGACCTTATTACACAATACCACACCACAATCAGCTTACTCTACACACACGCAATCCCACAAGCAGGCTCCAAACACATGCTCAATACTCTTTCCTGGCATTTTTGTCTCCTGGTATCCATTTATAGAGACACCAGAGACAAGTTGCAAGGAAACACAGTGCAAGCATGTTATTACATTTGCTTGCACTGTGCAGAACACATACAGGGCTTTTTTCTCATGCTAGAGCTCTTCAGCAGAGCTCTGCGCATGGTCTGCCCTGGAAGAGCATTGAACCAATATGCTCACTTTGAGAGGGAGCGTGTTTGTCATTGGTGATGACAAAACACACCTCCTCTGCCCCGACCCCTTCTTAGTGGGCCGCTGTGATAAAAAAATGCCCGGGCCGAATTTTTCTCCCAGTCCGGCCCTGATACAATGTATACATGACCTCAGCTGGGGTAAACCCAAAATATTTCAAGCAATAAACAAAGTAGAATGTGAAGTCTCAAGCTTGTAAAACCCAACTTTTACTGATTTACATTAAAAGAATCCTTGGTGAGGACTGTGCTCAGGTGAGATATTCAAATGTGTTGTAAATCAAACGTGGGGAACACTCCAAACCACAATTAATGAGATCAGGGAAATAGGGCTAGTACCAAGCACCAAAATAATAATAATAGAAGCAAATTAAATATATTAGCCCCATAGTGCTGGATGGTGCTTAACGATCAAAGCACCAAACCGGCATCCTTTAGCTCCTGGCCATGAACATATTAGCAGAGACCTGATCAGGGTCTTTACAGATGCTATGGGCCCCTGCCGACATCCCGTGATACTTCGAGAAGTCACGTGTGATGTCGCGGAGGCGTGCCAGAACCCAGAAATTTCGGGAATGAGAGTTGCCAAAAATGTAGTTGGCACTCACCTTGAGCATCAGAGACATTTTACATGTCAGACTGAGGCCACTCAAAGTGGTCTCACCTGACACTGGGGACCACCCCGCTGCAAGTCCCTGCAGCAGGATCCGCACACAGCTCATCGCGGGAGGCCTAAGCTGGTAATCACAGAACGTCCTACAGACGAGAAGGGTTTAATGTTAATTAGCCTCTAATTATTGCTGCTTGTTAAACCAGTACCTGGATCTACAGCTTTTTAAGATATAAACAGAGTTGACTTCCATCACAGAATGCACCAAACTGTCATTTTTTTGCACTATGGACAGTTGTTCTTTGAGGGGTAAAAAACTATATATACAGAATTCAAACTATGTCTGAATGTTTCTGATCTTATATCTGACAAATAAAGTAATGTGTTCCATGGACCCATTAGTGCTGTCAAGTAATGAAATATAAAGTAATGAAATGAAACAATGGGGGTTATGTGTAAGCTCTATGGTGGGGCAAAGTTCTAAGAGTGGTCCAGCCACCATGGAGACCAATGGAATGTTCCTGCTGATTACATCACTTTTAGAACTTTGCCCCAGAAATTACCTTTGTATAGACCCCCCCCCCCCCCCCCACCACCAATGTGTCCAGAGCATGAAGCTAGTTACAAGATAATGTAGATCTCAGTGTGTTTGTGCTCAAATAATGATTACTAAGCAACCTGCTCACACCATAGGGTTCATAGATCCTCCGTTAGTGGGAAGAGTTTTTCTGTGTATAAATATATGATCACCATTAATAAGTAGTCAGATTCCTTGATATACATCACAGTATAATTGCTGTGTAAACTCATCCAACCCTTTAATTGACTGAGAATACCAGTATTATACTGTGACTTATATCCAGGAATCCAACTACTTATTACAGGTTATCACATACACAGAAAAACTCTTACCACTAACATAGGATGTATTAACCCTTTGGTGTGTGTAGGATCCAAAGTAATCATTATTTGGGCACAAACACATTACTCATGTTGTAAATAAAAGATTTTGTGACAATGCTTTAATATTATAACTAGACACATTGTTTCATTGCATTACTTTATATTTAATTATTTGACAGCACTAGTGTGTCTATGTTACACACATCACGTTACTTGTCAGATATATGATCAGAAACACTGAAATATTGAGTTTATTTAGAACAGTGCTTCTCAAACCGATCCTAAAGGAATTACCCAGTTGTGTTTAAATAAGAATTTGTATAACACCTGGTGTGGCTCCCTAATCATTAGGGAACCACACCAAGTTCTGTACATATTCTTATTTCAACACAACTGGGTAATACATAAATCCAGGAACGTTGGGTGCATAACACATCCTCAAGGACCCCCAATGGTCCCTGATTTAGGGATTGCCAAGTTGTGTTTAAATAACCATATGAAAAACACCTGGTGTGGTTCCCTAAACATTAGGGAACCAAACCAGGTGTTATACATATTCTTATTTATACACAGCTGGGTAGTCCCTAAACCCTGAAGCATAGGTGGTCCTATGCTTCAGGGTCTGGTGTGGTTCCCTAAACATTAGGGAACCACACCAGGTGTTATACATATTCTTATTTAAACACAGCTGGGCAATCGCTAAATCCTGGAGCATAGGGGGTCCTTGAGGATAGGTTTAAGAAGCACTGATTTAAAACAACCATAGAGTGTGTATGTCAAAAAAAAGTTAGGTTTTACAAGCATTCTGGAGACTTGACATTCTATTTTGTTTATTGTTTCAATACATTTAGCAGAGATTTGGCAAGTACAATGTACAGAAACCTGTATGAAGTGATACCTGACAGGTACATGTTAAATAGACGATTGCATCATGGAATTTTCTATTCAGCTAAAACCACAAAGGTTGTACAGAGATTCTGATATAGAATAAGCTGGACATTCTGTATGGCATTGGAGCTTTGAGGACCAGACAGGTGTTGGAATAGTCTGTCATTAAAAAGTACGCTCTGTGGGATGAAACCAAAGTATATATATTAGAAAAGTTTTCATCTCTACAGGATCTACTCAATAAAGAGAGAACTGCAGGGAATTGAGATGGGAAGTTCAAACGTTAGGCCAATGTAGCCGAGTTGGTTAAATTCTCCAATGCAACTACGTTGTCCTTAGGATTCAAATTCCCATATCGATGCCCTGCAGTTCAATTCTCTCTTTATTGAAGAGACATAGAAACACAGAATGTGTCGGCAGATAAGAACCATTCGGTCCATCTAGTCTGCCCAATTTTCTAAATACTTGTATTAGTCCCCAGTTCCCTATCTTATAGCTAGGATAGCCTTGTGCCTATCCCACGCATGCTTAAACTCCTTCCCTGTGTTTACCTCTACCACTTCTGCTGGAAGGCTATTCCATACATCCACTACCCTCTCAGTAAAGTAATACTTCCTGATATTACTTTTAAATCGTTGCCCCTCTAATTTAACACTATGTCCTCACGTTGTGGTAGTTTTTCTTCTTTTAAATATACTCTCTTCTTTTACTGTGCTGATTCCCTTTATGTATTTAAATGTCTCTATCATATCCCCCCTGTTACGTCTTTCCTCTAAGCTATACATGTTAAGATGCTTTAACCTTTCCTGGTAAGTTTTATCCTTCAACCCATGAACTAGTTTAGTAGCCCTTCTCTGAACTCTCTCCAAAGTATCAATATCCTTCTTTAGTAAATAGCACACTGGTGCTATCTTGGGATGAATACCTACACATAAGTGTCTGTTCAGTACAAAAGAGACCTGACAGGTGCACTGCAAACATTCTGGTATTAATAGCTGAGTCGAGGGCAGTCTGCAACTTGCTTATCTTTCCAATACAGCTACTATGTCTGATTTGTGCCCTTCACTTGTAAGTGAAAAGACACCAATAGTTGGACATTTGATATGAACGTAAAAAGCCAAACAGACAGACAGTGAGACATTGCAGATAAAGACGATGCTCCCTGTTTATAGGGAAGAAATAATACAAACTTACTGTAATTTTACCAGCTTCTCCGTCTGCCAGCTCTGCAGAGATTATGACTAAGGAACCATCTACTTAGAGAACCCCACTGGAAAAAACCTATATCCCCCCAATAAAGGACACCACACCAGATTGGAGTTCGAAGGCCACAGTGTTTATTTTAAAACCACACTGTGACAAATATAAACTTTAATAACATTATTGACATATAATAACATATATGAACAAATATATACATAAGGCTAATAATACAAACTATTAGCCTTTCCATTGGAGAGATCCCGTGAGAATTGACCCCCAAGCGCAATCGTAACATTGTATTCCGGTGGTAGGAAAAACCACCAGCCGCATCCTCCTAGCTGGTGGTATCATTCCCCGAACCACTCCTCAGGAACCTGCCCTGAGGAGATTGTGCACTGCCGCCCATTGGACAGTGCACCCATCGTAGCCCTCCCTGTGAGGGCCACCTGCTCAGGAGCCAATTCTCATAGGAACCCCTGCCACCACACGGGAATACGAAGCCAAAATCTGGGGAGGGAGGGAGGGAAAATCTCTTTTGTTAAATTGATCGTAATGAACATCAAAAAACTCCCACATCTATATACTAATCTAAATCCCACCCACTTAGGAGAAACTTTACTGGATACCCAGCCTGTCACTCCCAGGAGGACACATGCCTGGGGCATGATCAACCACTATACAATGTAACTGTTAGGTAAAAAAACCCTGATCTGATCATGAGTCAGGGACATGTAGCCCTTATTCATAATGCTTAAATCCAGGGCCTCCTGGAGGACCCATGCCTGGGACATGATCACTATACAATGTAACTGTTAGGTAAAACCCATGATCTGATCATGAGTCAGAGTCATGTAACCCCTTACTGATAATGCTTATATCCAGGGTTATCTGGAAGACCCATGACTGGGCAATAATTAACCACTAACAATGCAACTGATAGGTAAATCTCCTGATCTGGTCACAAGTCATGTACCCCTTCCTGTTAATGCTTAAATCCAGGGCTTTCTTGACTAAGGAACCATCTACTTAGAGAACCCCACTGGAAAAAACCTATATCCCCCCAATAAAGGACACCACACCAGATTGGAGTTCGAAGGCCACAGCGTTTATTTTAAAACCACACTGTGACAAATATAAACTTTCATAACATAATTGACATATAATAACATATATGAACAAATATATACATAAGGCTAATAATACAAACTATTAGCCTTTCCCTTGGCGAGATCCCGTGAGAATTGGCCCCCAAGCGCAATCGTAACATTGTATTCCGGTGGTAGGAAAAACCACCAGCCGCATCCTCCTAGCTGGTGGTATCATTCCCCGAACCACTCCTCAGGAACCTGCCCTGAGGAGATTGTGCACTGCCGCCCATTGGACAGTGCACCCATCGTAGCCCTCCCTGTGAGGGCCACCTGCTCAGGAGCCAATTCTCGTAGGAACCCCTGCCAAAGCCAATATGGGTCTAACCTGAAACATTATTGGCACCCCACACCACCACCGCCTTCTCCAGACCTGAGTGGATATCTAAGCACCACATATCCAACTCAATATCATTGAGATGGACGCCATCTAAACGGAGCAATCCGCCCAGGTCCGCCTCAATCTCCGGGTGACGAACCACAATCCAACCCTGAAAAGCCACCAAACGGGAAACAGCCTTATTGGCCTTGCGCCGAGCACACTCAACCCCACGTCTAGAAGCCGCCCCCGCCAAATTAAACGTGGAAGGATCTCAGACCAAACCACCATGATCCCTGGGTACGTTGACCAAATACGAAGAAGGGACAATTTGATGTAGTGAATAAGATCCTTATTCGGCACCTGGCAGAGGTCATTACCCCCGGCATGCAAAACCAAAACCTGGGGCACCCCATGCAGCTGAACCAGGCAGGTAAGTTCGCACTCTACAAGCTCCTACAGGAGACCCCGAAAACCCAACCAACGAACCACCACCATGGATAGAGGAAAACCCAGTTGCCTACCACTCCTTCGCACCGTGGCGCGCCGAGCTGCCCAATAAACATAGGAGTGCCCCAAGATCCAAATCAAACACCTGCTAGGGGAAGAACCTGCCAAAATCAAGAAAAACAGTATTAGCAAACAAAAGGGTATACCCCAATTTTTTTTTTTTTTTTTTACATCACATGCCCCTGCATAATTAACACCAAAGAAACATAAAAGTAATGCATTTGTCCGAATTTTTTTATTTTATTTTTTTTTAAACAAGAACCAATAGCCACCTATAAGCAACCTTAAGGTAAGCATATACAAACCAAAACAGTCCAGAATGATACAAGAGAGATCCCAAAATTCTACACCAAATGAGGGCGAATATAGGAGCGAAACCTGGCCGACTCCCATCTCCCAATATTCCGAATGACCTCATCCGGAAGGCCCCACCAAGACGCCTCAGTGGCGGCCCCAATTCGGAACCAAACTCAGAGGGAGACAAACCAAGACGCCCCAAACAGACCTTAAAAATCCTAAACAAACTGAAAACGAGACATAAAAGAGCCATCCTCATGTAACAATAAGGAACCCGGAAGATCCGGGCGCACCTCCAAGAAAAGAGACACACATAGCAAGGGGCAGGACGGGGCACCAGGAAAGGAGCCACGGCAAATCCTCATACCTCGACCAGATTGGTCCGTTTTTGACCGACGCAACAACAGAACAACATGATCTGAACCAACAGACACATCACCCTTCAACAAACCCCCCTAAGTCTTATGATTAGGACTAACCAGCTCCCCGATGCAGAGGGCCCCAAAAAACGCAAAAGAAAAAGCCAAGCGAAAAGGCAGGGACTCATAAGAAGACCGACACAAAACCTGAAGCTGCTCCAAAAGACTGCGCAAAAGATCAAAAGTCCCCGGCCGTCGCCGGTCCACCTGACAAAACCCCCGACGATAACCTTTTAGTGATTGACGGACCAGGAAATCTTTTGTCAAATCAGATAACCCAACCAATTTGAAATACAAAGCTGGAGCAGACACCCTACGTTTCATACCAGAAACAGAAATACCGGAACCAAAAGAGGAGCCAACAAACCAAAGTAACACCGCCACCATACCGGAATGCGAAGAGGGAGTGCCAAGTGGATGGAGCCATTGACCTCTTCAGCAGGGTCAAGATGTGTCGTCCACCAGACTCCAAATCCAAGCAGGACAAGGATGGCCTTCCCCCTCCGCATCCGGGGCCAAAACCCAAAACCGTTCCATCTGCTAACGAGACAAGGCATTGGCAATAGTATTAAAAACACCCAGAAAATGAGAAGCCCTAACCCACATATTGAGTTGAAGACAGCGCAAAACCAAGTGTCGCAGAAGGCGAATTACCGGAGGGGAAGAAGCAGACACATTATTAATAGCCTGCACCACCGACATATTGTCGCACTGAAAACAGACTTTTCTGTTACGCAAGCGAGGCCCCCAAATTTCCACTGCCACCACAATAGGAAAAAGCTCCAGAAAAGTAAGGTTTCGAACAGGGCCCGCAGACGCCCAGGCAAGGGGCCAACAATCCACACACCAAACACCTTGAAAATATGCCCCAAATCCAACAGACCCAGAAGCATCGGTCCAGAGATGAATGTCCGCATTAGACACCGATCTCTCCAACCACAATGACTTACCATTGAAGTCTGCTAGAAAGGCACCCCAAACCTTCAAATCATCCTTATGCTCACGTGTAAGCCGTATAAAATGATGCAGGGAACGAACGCCAGCCGTAGCCAAAGAGAGTCGTCGACAAAATATCCTCCCCACTGGGATAATGCGACAGGCAAAATTCAACTTCCCCAACAAAGACTGAAGCTGGCGCAACGTAACCTTACGAGCAGCCAAGGACTGGGAGACCAACGACCGCATGTCCAAAACCTTGTCCACCGTCAAACGGCACAACATCTGAGTAGCATCAATTTCTATCCCTAGGAATTGAATCACGGGACACAGTCCCTCTGTTTTTTTCCAGGGATAGCGGCACACCAAAGCGGGACATGACCTGCTGAATAGTGCTCAAAGGACTGCGAAAGTAACGACAAGAGATCGAGCAACCCATGGGAAGGCACTTATCCACATAAAGCCCACCATCCCACATGCAACCAAGTAGATGGAAACAAGAAGGATGCACGGGGAGCAATCGGGAGGCCGCTTCCACATCAGTCTTGGCCATTAAAGCTCCCCGCCCAAACTTCCGCACCCAATGGATAGCCCGATCAAATGAAGTGTAAGAAACCCGGCAGAGCTCAGGATCGATATCGTCATTCAACGACCCACCTTTCGGAAAGGAAAAGTGGTGAATGAGACGGAAGTTTTCCAGTTCCCTCTCGAGGACAACCCCCAAAGGAGAAACTCGAAGGTTCGTAAAAGGAGGGGAAGGAAAAGGGCCCGCCATCCGACCCAGGGAAACCTCCTTACGTAACTTATCCAAAACCACCCCCGGGTGAGAAAGTGCGGACCTCAAATTCTTACCAGGGGCAAACAAAACAGACCCCTTGAATGCAATACGAAAACCAAACTCAAAACCGGCTTCCAACAACTCAGCCGCTGACCGGTCTCTATACCGCCTCAACCAGGGCCGCATCTTGCCTACGCACACCGGCGTCTTCCCCCTTACCTCCAGAAGGTCCACCTTTGCCCTTTTTGGATTTTTTAAAACACTTTGTGGAGGGGTGAGATCCCGCACAACCAGAGCACTCATGTTGGAAACGACACTGAGCACCCCATTTGCATTGTCCCTGATTAAACTGCCAACAAACACCTTTTTTACCGGAAGCCGACACCCCGACCGTTGCGGAAGCCCCGGCACCTGCAAGAAAGGGGGACTGTATATTACGGGAAGGGGTAGTAACCCTCAACCACAACGCAATATCCTTCTGATCCCACCGAAGAGTAGGGCGAACAGCCATGCTCTGACGGAAATGTTCATCGTACCTAAGCCATGCCTGGCCGCCATAGGAACGATGGGCATCCCCGATGCTGTCAAAATAAGTAAAAAGGGGGGAACACTGCTCCGGCTCTTTGACTCCCACCACACTGGCAAGAATTGAAAAAGCCTGCATCCAATTAGAAAAGGAGCGGGGGATCAAACGGTACCTCCACTTCTCTTCATCCTCCTTTGTATTCTCCTCAGACTTGGTAGACCTGTCAAGGTTAAATTTAGCCAACGGAAGAAGGGAAAATATTTCCACATACTCCCGCTTCCAAATAGCCTCCTTTACAGCAGATTTTAAATGAGCCCCTAACGGAGTCTCAAAGCAAAAATACATTTCACCCCTAGCTGAGTCAGCCATTCGAATTATATCTTTGTCAGCGGCCTGATCACCAGGGGGTGAAGCAACAGATACATCCCCCAGAACCGCAGGGGTAGCCAAAGCCGCAGGCGCCAGCAAAGCAGGAGCAGAAACGTCAGGGATCACGGGGGGCGCAGCAGCAGCAGCCACAGGGGCAGGGGATAGAACAGACAAACCAACCATCGAGGGTGCAAACAAAACAGGGGCTGCTAAACCCGGGGCCCAGACCGTAGAAAGGAGCACTGGAGCCCTACCCGGCCGACATTGATCAAGCAGTAATCTAAAACCATGTAAAAAGGAATCAAAAGTATGCACAGGCAAATGGGGGGAATCAGAGCCCTGACCAGCCCCCAACAACACAGGTGAAACAGTGGTAGGTACAATAAACTCGGAAGGTACATTAGGGGATACAGAAAAAGAATTAGACTCACCCAAAAGTTGCACACCGGACCCGGATGCAGCCGCAGGGCCTGGAGCAGAAGATGTCCCTGGACGCATGAATCATCCCTGGTGCAATAAATGCTGGGCACCTGTTGAGAAGATAGTCCAGGGAGCTGCTGCTGAAGGGCTGAATCCTGCCCAATAGAGTGTCCAGGGATCCGCAAATGAAAGTCTGGCTCCTGCTGAGAGAACAGAGAAGGGCTCCAACCCTCTCTGTCCCGCTGTGAAACCCGTTGTCTATCAACCGGAATTGACGAATCGCCGACATCCACTTCTCCGGATGCGATATCACTTCCAGGGTCACCAGGAACCATTGCCCCCGCACCGGAAGTGACGCGGCCACCATTACTTCGGTGGAAGAAACCCTGCGAGGGACCAGAGGCATGGGAAGCACCAACAACGGAAGGAAACGCACTTCTGGAGTCCCTCTGACCACGTGACCCGCCACCGGAAGTGCCAGGACAGCCATCATTCCAGAGCAGCAAGGCAGACCCAGGAGCTGAAGCGGAAGCTCACCCACAGCAAAGCTTCCAGTAGGAGAGGGCCCTGGGGAAATTAGCAGGAGACTTGGAGGTCTTCTTACCACCTTTAGGCCGGGCAGACACCAAAGGAGCAGACCTGGAGGAGGTGAGGTCAGGGATGAGCCATAAGGGAGGCCTAGAGGCCCTGGAACCGGCAGGCCTACTGCTGGGCTGGGCAGAAGAGGTGGAAGGAGCAGGGTCCATAACATCTCCAAATTTTTCTTGCAGCCAAGAGTCACCTCTCTGAAGAGCAGCCCTCCTGATACCCTCCAACATATCCTCCAAGGAAACAGCCATACTGCAAGCACTGGATCACAAAAGGACAACACTCCAGCAGCAAGGAAAGCAGGACAGATAAAATCTCATTTGTTAAATTGATCGTAATGAACATCAAAAAACTCCCACATCTATATACTAATCTATATCCCACCCACTTAGGAGAAACTTTACTGGATACCCAGCCTGTCACTCCCAGGAGGACACATGCCTGGGACATGATCAACCACTATACAATGTAACTGTTAGGTAAAAACCCCCTGATCTGATCATGAGTCAGGGACATGTAGCCCTTACTCATAATGCTTAAATCCAGGGCCTCCTGGAGGACCCATGCCTGGGACATGATCACTATACAATGTAACTGTTAGATAAAACCCATGATCTGATCATGAGTCAGAGTCATGTAACCCCTTACTGATAATGCTTATATCCAGGGTTATCTGGAAGACCCATGACTGGGCAATAATTAACCACTAACAATGCAACTGATAGGTAAATCTCCTGATCTGGTCACAAGTCATGTACCCCTTCCTGTTAATGCTTAAATCCAGGGCTTTCTTTGGGTTCACTTGAGAGATGTTCATTCAATGAATCGTGTTTCCTGAGTTGGCTTTGCCAGCCTGCTGAACCCTGGAGAGTAGAAGGGTGCTGATTGGTAAGACCTGCCCTAAATACCTGCATCCAGCTATAATCAGGGGAGAGATGACACAAAGTCTGCCAAGGGTGCAGCCATGGGTTTTTTTTAATATCATGCAAATACTGCAAGATGCCATAGATTCCTGAAATAAAACGGTTGGTTGCAGATGAATATTTGTCCACCCCTTAGTGACTGGACTTTTAGAACATTTTTAGTAATTCAGGACAATGGACATATCTGCGGTGTTTGTGTTTAGTTGTAATTTAACTCTTTCATTTACTGTATTGTCCAAAAAGTATTTTTCTTCTTCAAAAAACTTTATTGTATCTTAAATAGCTTAACAAATAACATATAACAAAATTACATTGAAATAAAGACAAAAGATCAAGTAATAAGGAATATCTTATACACATACATAGACATACATATTGCACTGTGCCGGCTGGGAGAGCCAAGGAATGAAAGGGGATCTGATTTTTATACTAGTTATTTAGATAGTACTGTGATTTTGTTGGATTCTCATGCATACGTGTAGCATTACTAATATTGGTCTAGTTTTTTTACCCATTGGTCCCAAATTTTTAAATTCTTGTTTAATTTGTACCGACTGAGTTCTCTCTCAGTGCTCACCTGTTTTTTCAATTGGTTTATGACTGCTAGCCAGGATAAATTTCCCCGGTTGTTTCCAGTTTCTAGCTAATACCATTTTCATGACCACAAAGCTATGTACAATCAACGATGTGGTTTGTTTAGAAATTACTGGCCAATTTGTATGTAATAAAGCAGATTCCGGATTTCTAACTAATCTGATCCCAGTGAGTGTGTCTAGCATATCAAAGACTTTATTCCATATATCTCTCACACCTTTGCATCCCCACCATATATGCAAAAGCGTACCCTTGGTGTGGTTACACCTCCAACAAACCGAGGAGGCGGTCGGGTACATTTTTGCCAGTCTGGTATGGACCAGATACCAGCTGTTAATCAACCTGAAATGCGTTTCTGCTAGTGTCAGAAAGTGTATATGCTTTGTTACCTTATGGTAGGCGTTACACCAAATGTTATGATCTATGGTAGAATTAAGTTCCTTTTCCCATATTTTTGTTTGAAGGGAATTCCCTAGGTGTCTCTAGTATTTTAATTATGTCTATTGCTTTATATAAAATTCTCTTTTGCTTTTGGGAACTAAACAGGGAAAGGACACTGCCCATGACCTCTGTTATGGAGAATATCGCACCATTATTTTGAATAAATAATATAATTCACTACAAAAAAAAGATATTATGAAAAATTTTTACATGAAGAATTTTTTACACATCTACAACCTCTAATGAAAACACCTGCTGAATAGATTCTTATATTTGAACTGCGTTTAGAAATATCCAATAATTACATGTTTTTCAATTTTTTTTTGCAAGTTATAGGGCTGAAACAGAAAGGAGCGTATTGATTTTTAACCTTAAATCTAAATTTAACCATAGCACTGAACCAAACCTAAATCTAACCCTAACCCTAGATCTAAGGCTAACTTAGTCTACATTTATTATCACTGTGTAATGTTGCTGACTGCTTCTGGAGGCAGTCTAGCAACACACCCTGAGCGACAGAAGTGCCATATTGAAAAGGATTCGTGCCTATCAATTTAGCAACTGTGATTGCTCCAGAGAGTGATTGCATTGCGCCAGAGGGGCCGGATTAAGGTGTTGGTGAATGCCTTGATATGGAGGCATTGCAGCAACACCGGCCAAACTTAAAAAGAGATTATTGATCGCTGCCTACGTTCTTTCCACCACATGACATGCCAGGCATGCCAATTGTCATTAACTGCATGTTTTTTTGCGTGTCATGCCTGGCACGTCACTGGGGTTAATAATTTGTGTCAACATGTAATGATCATTCTACACGGCAGGAATGTCCAACGTTCGGAGCAGAGCAGCTGCGGACCATAATCCTCCTTGAAGCCAGCGGGTGGATGTCTGAGTGCTGTGCACAAACATTGTTCTTTGCTGCCCGACATGTCTGCCGGGGCTTCTGAGATGGAATGCTATGGTCATATAGCTGCCCCACTAGACACCAGGGAGTAGCTTCAGTGGTGTATCTTGATTTTGTGCTGCCCTAGGCAGACAAAATCCGGGCACCCCCGTACCCAAGCTGCACACCCACGTTACACACCTAAGACATGCCCCATCATTCAGACTCACATCAAGCTTACACTCCCATCACACTCAGTCACACACTCCTACTCCCATCACACTCAGTCACACACTCCTACTCCCATCACGCACACTCTGACTCCCATCACACTCAGTCACACACACTGTCTCCCATCACACACACTCTGACTCCCATCACACACAGGTCACACACACTGTCTCCCATCACACACACTCTGACTCCCATCACACTCAGTCACACACAGTCTCCCATCACGCTCAGTCACACACACTGTTTCCCATCACACACACTCTGACTCCCATCACACTCAGTCACACACACTGTCTCCCATCACACTCAGTCACACACACTGTCTCCAATCACACACACTCTGACTCCCATCACACTCAGTCACACACACACACACACAGTCTCCCATCACACACACTCTGACTCCCATCACACTCATTCACACACACTGTCTCCAATCACACACACTCTGACTCCCATCACACTCAGTCACACACACTGTCTCCCATCACACACACACTGACTCCCATCACACTCAGTCACACACACACACACACACACACACACAGTCTCCCATCAGCACTTACCTTTCCCTGGCAGGCAGGCAGCATGGTCCCTCCATGCTGCCTGTTCGGCTTCCCGGCGATTGTGCCGACAGGTCACGTGACCGGGCGCGCGTATGACGTCAGCGCGCCCGTCACGTGACCTGTCGGCACTTCCGTGTCGGCACACTGCACGGGGAGCCGAACAGGCAGCACGGAGGTTTCTCTGTGCTGCCTGTTCGGCTCCCCGTGCAGCCTGGCAGGCTGAGCGTTGGTGAGGGGGGATCTTCCGATCCCTTCTCACCTCCGTCTCTGCCTGCAGGCGCGGTGGGGTTTTTTTTTTTTTTTAAAGGGCCAGATTTTTTTTTTGGATTTTTTTTTTTAATTTTTTTTTTCCAGTGCTGGGGGGCGCTGCCGCCCCCCAAAATTTGCCGCCATAGGCATCCGCCTAGGATGCCTCGCGGTAAATACAGCACTGAGTAGCTTGGGAGCACATTGGCTAATCTGGGGGCATGTTGGCATATCTGGGTATGCATTGTCAAGTCTTAAGGAGAATTGGCAAGTCTGGGGACACATTGGTAACTCTGAGGTTATACTGGCAAATCTGAGGCCAAATTGGCAAGTCTTGGGATGCATTGGCAAGTCTGGGAGAATATGGGCAAGTCTGGGGATGCATTGGTAACTCTGGGGTATACTGGCAAGTCTGGGGCCATATTGGAAAGTCTTGATATGCATTGGCAAGTCTGGGGGCATACTGGCAAGTCTAGGGGTGCATTGGCAATTCTGGGCCGCATTGGTAAATAAAAGGAAATAAAAATAAGAAATCATTTTTTTCAATTATTTTTTTTTAATATTAAGAAACAGTTTACAGGTAAAGGAATATTTACTAGTATATGTAAGCAAATACTGTAATATAGGAAAAACAAAGGAAATAACAGTAAATGGTGATAAACGTATCGAATCCTAGACTGGAATAGTCAAGTTGGAAAAATAACTTTGAATTCTTCGGATTTGGCATCTCATTAGTCAAATCACCAATGTGAATTAACTGTCTAATACAAACCTTCTATAAATAATAACAATGTATACACCCTATCAGTAATACAACACGTGGGCCTTGTAAGAGTAATGTGAGAATGGTACAGTCCTGTAACTGTTATTTCATGAATGGGAAATTCCTTATTAATGTTGCTGCAGGGGTGACCCTGATTCTCCAGGATATTAAAAATCTGCACCTTCATTACAGCTGTCAACAGGTTTCACTTACTAACATAGCAAGGTAGTGTTTTATAGCAGACAATGTCTGTATAATGTCCTTCCCAGAATGGCCAAGGAGTTTTGCCCTTCTAGACTAAGCCAAATACTATTAAGGGTTGCATATCCAAGTGTACCCAAAGGGAATAGATGTAAGGGAAGGACCTCGCTCCACTCCACTGTACAAACAATTCAACAAACGAGAGAGATGGCAAACAGGATCCTGGATTTCATACCTCCTTGTCCTTGGAGGGTGACATCTCTGATGATGTCTGGGAGGAATTAGGCACCAAGGACGGAGGTATGGAAATATAAGAAATACTGCAGCAAACTAGGTTTTTATTTGGTTTAATATCTTTTTAAACAAAGTGCAGAATATATTAAAGTGCATGATAAATTCTATAATATTAAAATACAACAGGTACTTTAGTAACGTAAGGGTAGAGCAGTGGATCTCAACCCATCAACCTCAGGACCCACATGTATTCACTGTTCAAAAGATGCAACAAACAAAATAACAGGTCACAGTGCAAGTGAATAGAAAAGAGCTATTGAGTTAAAAAAAAAACCCCAATAAAGAGTCATTGAAGCATATGAGAGTAATTAGAACTAGTGGGAAAAGGACGGAATGTAAGGGAAAGGGAAGTGGAGAGAGGATTTGAGATGTATGAAGTTATAATGGCTGGTCAAGGAAGATTTAGGCAACATCTTATTAGATGGGAACCATGGGTGGAATATAAGGTTTCTCTAGAATTGTAAATTAAAGGAGAAGGAACATAACAGGGGAGGAAATACAGGCACTAGAGCTCAGAACATGCACAGCACCAGTATGCGGCAACATGCAACTCCTTATTAATCCATAAGGAACATCAGTGAGATGAGCCATCCGAGGCTCCGTAGTGAAAAGGCCAGAAGCAGGTACAGCAAACAAACGGGCTGCTTAGAAATGCGAAAAAATATTTATTGATGAAAAAATCATGAATAATTTAAAATACATTCCACAGTGAAAAAAAAACAACCCAGCCCTAGATAGGGCAACTGAGTAGCCTGACGCGTTTCGTACCACTCGGGTACTTAGTCGTAGGCTTACTGAAAACTAGAGCACTCTCCCATATGCCCATGTGTCCCAATTAAACAAACCAATTAAAATCTCAAAAAAGGTAAGGAGAAAGGGAAAAGTACTAATTGATCCTGCTGTAAGTATTTAAATAGTTACTAAACATAGAGAGCAGTGAAAATTAAATACCAATATGTGAACATGTTGCTATTGAACAAGCTAGGAAGTAAGACTGCAACAATATTGCATAGTCCAAATCCATACAAAGCACACAAGGGATGTGAATGTAAAGTGACAGCAGTAAATTGAGAAAGCTGCAAAAATGCACAAAAATATACATAATACATATAAATATATATATATATATATATATATATATATATATATAAGTGTAGCCAAACATATAGAAAGCCACACACTTATATATAGACAGATTCAGACCAGGGCAAAAAAAAAAAAAAAGTATCAGGGTATACAAAAACAATATGCAAAAGATACATGAATATATGTAAATATACACATTGAAACAGTGCATAGAAATATACACAATAAATCATGTTCAGAGAAGAGCTCTTCACTCCAAAATAAGATGAAGATCATTTTCTGGATATATCAAAATATAACAAAATCCCGAACGATGATCCTTGTATATCAGTATATCAGGAACACATGGAGGCCCACTGGGTGAAGCCTTGCCATTATCTACTGAGTGAAAGAAACATTTCTTAAGTGTAAGCTTCTGGACACATTGATTAATATCGACAATAGTGTCAAAAAGTCTCGAGTGGGGGAAAACGTCAGACCCTTTGCCAATACCTGTATCTGGGAATCAGTCAAAGTCTCTGAGGAGAGATTAATCACCGTCTTTGATTCCTCCTCCTCCATGGTCTAGGTGTCGGCCCGCCTCCTGCGCCAAATTCGTTTTCACATTTTATTCTTGCGTCTTGACTGTGGAGCAGGTATCTCATGCGCTGCTCGTAGTGTCCGCACATTCCTCTGGGAGGCTGAGCTGTCAGCAGTGTTGGTGTTGTGTCGGTATCACTGATGTCAGGTGGTGATGGAGCCTGTCCTGGGTGTGTATTTATACATACTGGCATGATATATAAATACCTGGATAAAATGACTTTGGGAGGGTATGGGGGCGAGAGGGAGATGTAGAGACAGGAGGCTTAGAAAATGGGTTCAGTAAGGGCCCATGAAATTTCTGATGGTGGCCTTGATTCAAATTACATTCACAGTATAAGTATAATGTTTAACTGTCAGGGTCCCTGTACATTAATTCACACATTTTATGAAACATCGCAAATGTCACATGCATTAATCATGTAAGTCTGCAATGAAAAAGAAAAAGTAAGACACCGTCAGGGCCGGCCCGAGAGAATGTGTCTGAGGAGCAAGAATGAAATGCTGACCCCCCCCAAAGAAAAGAAAAAAAGCCCACAGTCATAATAATTCAAACTAAAATGAAATTTATCAGGAAGTCTATATGCAAAATTATATGACTGTACTGGTCTAGACAGAGGAGTTAACCCCTTCGTGCATAGACAGTGTCAGAGGAGTTAACCCCTGGATGGCTAGACAGATATAAGCAATTTCAGACAAATTCACCCCATTACACACATACAGACATTGTATGTTACTCACACAGACACACACACAGACAAACAGACCGACACACACAGTCTCACTCACACTGACAAATACACACTGTGACGTTTTTACCTTACCTGGTGCAGGCAGCTGTAGCGTTGAGCTCCGTTTGAAGGAGAGACTGAGCCAATCAGGAGAGGCTTCTGAACTCTCAGCCAATCAGGAGAGTTGAGAGTTCTCATATGATTGGCTGAGACCTCCTTCTATCAGAGCAGTCTCAGTCCGGGAGTTTGCATTGTCCCTGACTGAGGCTCTGCAGGACACAGGAAGAAAAAGTAAAAAACAACTCTGCATGTAGCAACTAAGTGCCACCCCTGCCAGGGTGCTGCTAGGGCAGTCGCCGCAGTCTGCCCTATAGAAGGGTCACCCTACACACATTTGCAGGGGTCATGAGCTTGGAACTGCTGGGATCACTGGGTGCTACTCCCTGGGTAGTACTTACTTGATGCTGTTGGGATCAATAAGTGCTACCCCCAGTTGCTTCTGGGATCACTAGGTGCTACTCCCTGAGTGCTGGAGGTATCACAGGACTGCAGGACTGTAATCTTGCTCATGCCAGCTGCAGTGACAGCGCTACTACACATGCAGTGCTGACACTCTGACCTCCAAAGCGCAGCACCAAGGCATTCTGATTCGCCAGGGGAGGAATGTTGGGAGGTATTTGTGTGCTGTGACTCTCCTGCTTGGCTGAGACTTCCCCAGCTTGTCAGCACTGCAGCATTCATTGACAGCAAGAATCTGCCATGCAAGATCTCTAAACTAAGTCTACTGTACACACAACAGATTCTAGACGACTGATTGGCTGAAACTGTCATTATTCTTTTAATATACAAACCTGGTTTCTGTCCTCTTCTGTAACAGACACCTCCCGACCACCACCACCATTATGGTTCCTGTCTGTGCCCTGCCAGCGGGCTTCCCAGCCTTGTCTGTGTCTTACATCTTCCCTACAGCATGATTTGCAGACTCCACAATAACCCCTGCAGCAAGGCTCCTTCCTGATCTCATCTCCCAGTATGACAACTTTGTCCTTATGTTTGAAGTTCCCTTGTCCATTCCCTCCGTTCCCTATCCATCATACATAAAGCCCTTAGTCTACACGTTTGGTGGAGGGCGGATTCATTTTAAGCAGGGCTACAACTACCATTATGCTCAGCCGTGTGCCTGCTTCATGCCCTGGCCAAATCAATCCAGTGTGTGAGAAGAGATATAGCTAATCACTAACAATGTGAAATATAACCCAAGCACGGTTAGTGCAGACCTTACAGTGTATAATCATATGGAATATGAGCCTTTCACAGCTTATCATGCTTGAAGTAATCAGTTTCATGCTCAAATACAAAGCTTTCACATTTCTGACATTTTCTCCTTTCTAGGAGGCAGATTCCACATAACGTGATATCGGTTCCCCACCCAACCCAATGTTTATTTGAATGGATTGCCTGTTTACAGATACTGTAGAGTTATAAGAGTTATCTGTCCACTCTGATGGGTTATTTTTGTGTTATGTGGTGGGTCAGGATCACCAGGCTGAATAAAGCATGCACCTCTACCTTTTCCATATTGTAGTATGGGTGGGGTTAATGTTAGTATTAGTGTTTGTGGCGTTAGGTATTAGTATTACGGTTCAGGGGGTTAATGTTATTATTAGGGTTTGGTTGGGGTTAGGTATTAGTAATAGGGTTTGGGGCGTTAATGTGAGTATTAGGGTTGGGTTAATGTTAGTATTAGGGTTTGGGGCGTTAGGTATTAGTATTAGGGTTCAGGGGGTTAGGTATTAGGGTTTGGGGTGTTAATGTTAGTATTAGGGTTCGGGGGGGTTAATGTTAGTATTAGGATTTGGGGAAGTTAGGTATTAGTATTAGGGTTCGGGGCTTAATATTAGTATTAGGGTTTGGGGGGTTAATATTAGTATTATGGTTTGGGGCGTTAGGTATTACTATTAGGATTCGGGGGTTAATGTTAGTATTAGGGTTTGGGGCGTTAGGTATTAGTATTAGGGTTCAGGGGGGGTTAATGTTAGTATTAGGGTTTGGGGGGTTAATGTTAGTATTAGGGTTTGGGGCGTTAGGTATTAGTATTAGGGTTCAGGGGGTTAGGTATTAGGGTTTGGGGTGTTAATGTTAGTATTAGGGTTCGGGGGGTTAATGTTAGTATTAGGATTTGGGAAAGTTAGGTATTAGTATTAGGGTTCGGGGCTTAATATTAGTATTAGGGTTTGGGGGGTTAATGTTAGTATTAGGGTTTGGGGAGTTAGGTATTACTATTAGGATTCGGGGGTTAATGTTAGTATTAGGGTTTGGGGCGTTAGGTATTAGTATTAGGGTTCAGGGGGTGTTAATGTTAGTATTAGGGTTTGGGGGGGTTAATGTTAGTATTAGGGTTTGGGGCGTTAGGTATTAGGGTTCAGGGGGTGTTTATGTTATGTTAATATTAGATTTTGGGGGGGTTAATTTTAGTATTAGGGTTTGGGGGGTTAATGTTTGTATTAGGGTTCGGGGGTTAATGTTAGTATTAGGGTTTGGGGTGTTAGGTATTAGTATTAGGTTTCGGGGGTGTTAATGTTAGTATTAGGGTTCGGGGGGTTAATGATAGTATTAGGGTTTGGGGGGTTAGGTATTAGTATTATGGTTCGGGGGGTTAATGTTAGTATTAGGGTTCGGGGGGTTAATGTTACTATTAGGGTTTGGGGGGTGTTTATGTTAGTATTAGGGTTTGGGGCGTTAGGTATTAGTATTAGGTTTCGGGGGTTAATGTTAGTATTAGGGTTTGGGGGTGTTAATGTTAGTATTAGGGTTTGGGGGGGTTAATGTTAGTATTAGGGTTTGGGGCGTTAGGTATTAGTATTAGGGTTCGGGGGGTGTTAATGTTAGTATTAGGGTTCGGGGGGGTTAATGTTAGTATTAGGGTTTGGGGCGTTAGGTATTAGGGTTCAGGGGGTGTTAATGTTATTATTAGGGTTTGGGGGGGTTAATGTTAGTATTAGGGTTTGAGGGGGTTAATGTTTGTATTAGGGTTCGGGGGTTAATGTTAGTATTAGGGTTTGGGGTGTTAGATATTAGTATTAGGGTTCGGGGGTGTTAATGTTAGTATTAGGGTTCGGGGGGTTAATGTTAGTATTAGGGTTCGGGGGGGTTAATGATAGTATTAGGGTTTGGGGGGTTAGGTATTAGTATTAGGGTTCGGGGGGTTAATGTTAGTATTAGGGTTTGGGGGGTGTTTATGTTAGTATTAGGGTTTGGGGCGTTAGGTATTAGTATTAGGTTTCGGGGGGTTAATGTTAGTATTAGGGTTTGGGGGGTTAATGTTAGTATTAGGGTTTGGGGGGTTAGGTATTAGTATTAGGGTTCAGGGGGTTAATGTTATTATTAGGGTTTGGTTGGGGTTAGGTATTAGTATTAGGGTTTGGGGCGTTAATGTGAGTATTAGGGTTGGGTTAATGTTAGTATTAGGGCCATCCACCTAGCCCTGCCCCAGAAGTGGAAGAAATTGAGTGCACTGATGCACAACCACTTATGTGTCAGGATGTGGACATGCGAGGACCACCGCAGCACGTCTCTGATGATGACGAAACACATGTGCCAACTGCTGTGGCTTTTGGCAGTGTGCAGACCGGCAAGGAGGGCAGGGTTGAGTAGTGGGTGGAAGATGATGTAGAGGATGATGAGGTCCTAGACCCCACATGGAATCAAGGTCATGCGAGTGATGTGTCCAGTTTGGAGGAAGAGGCGGTGGTCACACAGAGGCACCAGCGCAGCATAAGAGGGAGCAGGGTGCAAAAGCGGAGCGGCCGTCCCCTAGACAGTATGACTGCTACTGCCAACCGCACCCAGGGACCAAGCACACCAAAGCCAGCTCCAAGGAGTTCCCTGGCGTGGCAGTTCTTCAGACAATGTGCTGATAACAAGACATGAGTGGTTTGCACGCTGGGAAATCAGAGCCTGAAGCGAGGCATAAACGTGGTAAACCTGAGCACAACCTGCATGACCAGGCATCTACGTGCAAAGCACGAGCTGCAGTGGAGTAAGCATCTCAAAACCCAAGAAAGGTTTCAGGCTCCTCTTCTGCTGCTGTCTTGGCCTCTTCCTCCAGCTCTGGAGTCACAGTGGCACCTGCCACCCCGCAAACAGAGGATGTGGCAGCAACGCCACAACGCCACATCCACCAATGGGGTCAAATTCAGGGTCAAGTTCGAGCCCGAACCCGGACTTTTTTTCGAAGTTCGGCCGAACCCGAACATCCAGATGTCCGCTCAACTCTAACAGCAATATCACAAAATGAAAAAGAAAAGAAGAAAAAAAATAAAAAAAAAACGCCTGCACTCCAGGTATCCGGTAAAAAATATCCCCATATCACCAACATATAAACCAACACAGAAAATATATATACACGGCACAGAAAAAAGGAAAAGGACTTGCCTTACGCGGTTCACGTTAAAGCCACGCTTAATCATATCAAACACTCCTAATGTGCATGAGCAAGACACTGACATCCTGCACATGTCTGATGGAGAAAACCATTCCTTGATTTCACCAAGAATTGATCATTTCAAAGAAGAAAGTCTGCAAAAGTAAGATTTGGAGGCAAGTAGCTCAAAAGATAACTAAGTAATGCAAAGTGTCAGCTTTATTATGCAGTGTTTAGTTTTTTTTCTGTATAATCAGACCTTTCCCATGTGTGGCAAATTCTGTATTATTTGCCCTATTGTCCTTAGCCCACCCATCTTCATATTACTTGTCTTTAGAAGGTTGCCAGGAAACATCAGCTTCTAGAAAAGAGCAGGAATAAATGAATGGAAAGGAGTAATGTGGGCTGCAGGTTTGAGACAGAAATGATCTTTAATTGTGTCTCAGACTCTAGCTCTGAGGAGTGAATATACTTATCGTATAATGAGACGCAGTAAGATCCTTTATTTAACAATCACATAAAGATCCACAAACTTTTGTGTCAGGGGGGAGATTGTGCTTTGGGGTCCATGGATAGGAAACGTATTGTTGGACAGTCTCTTGTTGTCTTGGAGATCCAGCAGTCTTTCTAGGGCAGGAGTAGGCAACTTTCAAAACCCCAGATGTGGTGGACTACATTTCCCTTGATGCTTTGCAAGCCTTACAGCTGTAAGACCATTATGGCTGCCTACATATCTTTTTAAGACACTTAAAGGACAATTAAAGGAAACAAAGACTTAAAAAGGCTTACCTTTAGAGAATTACTCCTGGATTTTGCACCAAACACTTTATAAATAATTTTGTAGACTTACTGTGCTATATCATCAATAACGAGAGAATTACAGGGATTTGTTAAATCCCTCTAATTCAGCTCATCTATCTTGCGTCTTTCACTGTGAAGCCATTTTTGCAGAAAGCATCCCCTGAAGGCAGTCCTGTTTAGCTGCAAACACCTAGCTCTCTTATATGACTGGATCCATACATAACTGCACAATAAGAGGGCCTATAAACAAATTCCAAAGAGATTATCCCCTTAGGGACACATGACGTCTATACACCCGTACATCATAATGTAAATAAGGGGCATGGCCAATTTAAAATATCATATAAAATTCTGATTTATTAGGAAAAAATATGGTATCATAAGAAACCCATGTTTCCTTTAAAAAAACAACAACAATGTATCGAGAAAGAGAGGACTGGGAGTGTTAATTCCTGATCACTTTAATGGAGTTCCAGGAATGAATATGTAACCAAAATATATTGCTGAAAGAAAGCATTCCAGCACCATCTACTGGACATAATCTGATAACACAGCTTAGCTAAAAAAAACACGTAAGTTACAGGAGCTGCACTCTATATTAACAAAGGTAAATGCTCTTGTATGTATATATAATATATGTATATATATACATACACACATATACATTGAACACTGGATTTTTATGATATTGCATTTTCAATAATTATTTGGTCCCCCTTTGCAGCTATAACAGCTTCCACACTTCTGGGAAGGTTTTCCACAAGATTCCGGAGTGTTTCTGTGGGAATGTTTGCCTATTTATCCAGTAGATCATTTGTGAGGTCAGGCACTGATGTTGGATGAGAAGCCTGGCTCACAATCTCCATTCCAGTTCATCCCAAAGGTGTTCGATGGGGTTGGGGTCAGGGCTGTGTGCAGGCCAGGCAAGGTCTTCTGCACCAAACTCATCTAACTATGTCTTTATAGACCTTACTTTGTGCACTGGGGCACAGTCATGCTGGATAGAAAAGGACCTTCCCCAAACTGATCCCACAAAGTTGGAAGCATAGTGTTGTCCAAAATGCCTTGGTATGCTGAAGCATTAAGATTTCCCTTCACTGGAAGTAAGAAGTCTAGCCCAATCCCTAAAAAATGGCCCCATACCATTATCCCTCCTTCTTCACGTTCTTCCCCAGACTTGCCCATCAGGTGGAGTGCTTTATACCACTCGATCTGACACTTGGCATTGTACTTGGTGGTGTGAGGCTAGCATGCAGCTGCTCGGCCATGGAAAAAATGTGTGCACCCACCACCCACGTTGCAAACCCAGGATATGCCCCATCACCCACGTTGCACACCCACGACATGCCCTATCACCCATGGTGCACACCCAGGTTAAAAAGCCCTAGTTAGTGTCTAGGCATTTAACCGCACCCTGTTTCAACTGGACCCCTAGGTCCCTGTACCACTTTCTATTCTACTGTTTTGTCTGTCTATCAATCTCTGTACCTTATCTGTCAGTATATCTGTCTATCAATCTCTGTACCTTATCTGTCAGTATATCTGTCTATCAATCTCTGCACCTTATCTGTCAGTATATCTGTCTATCAGTCTCTGTACCTTATCTGTCAGTATATCTGTCTATCAATCTCTGCACCTTATCTGTCAGTATATCTGTCTATCAATCTCTGTACCTTATCTGTCAGTATATCTGTCTATCAGTCTCTGTACCTTATGTGTCAGTATATCTGTCTATCAGTCCCAGTATCTTATCTGTCAGTATATCTGTCTATCAATCTCTGTACCTTATCTGTCAGTATATCTGTCTATCAATCTCTGTACCTTATCTGTCAGTATATCTGTCTATCAATCTCTGTACCTTATCTGTCAGTATATCTGTCTATCAATCTCTGTACCTTATCTGTAAGTATATCTGTCTATCAGTCTCTGTACCTTATCTGTCAGTATATCTGTCTATCAGTCTCTGTACCTTATCTGTCAGTATATCTGTCTATCAATCTCTGTACCTTATCTGTCAGTATATCTGTCTATCAGTCTCTGTACCTTATCTGTCAGTATATCTGTCTATCAATCTCTGCACCTTATCTGTCAGTATATCTGTCTATCAGTCTCTGTACCTTATCTGTCAGTATATCTGTCTATCAATCTCTGTACCTTATCTGTCAGTATATCTGTCTATCAGTCTCTGTACCTTATCTGTCAGTATGTCTGTCTATCAATCTCTGCACCTTATCTGTCAGTATATCTGTCTGTCGGCCTCTGTACCTTATCTGTCAGTATATCTGTCTATCAATCTCTGTACCTTATCTGTCAGTATATCTGTCTGTCGGCCTCTGTACCTTATCTGTCAGTATATCTGTCTATCAATCTCTGTACCTTATCTGTCAGTATATCTATCTATCAATCTCTGTACCTTATCTGTCAGTATGTCTGTCTATCAATCTCTGCACCTTATCTGTCAGTATATCTGTCTATCAATCTCTGTACCTTATCTGTCAGTATGTCTGTCTATCAATCTCTGCACCTTATCTGTCAGTATATCTGTCTATCAATCTCTGTACCTTATCTGTCAGTATATCTGTCTATCAATCTCTGTACCTTATCTGTCAGTATATCTGTCTATCAATCTCTGTACCTTATCTGTCAGTATATCTATCAGTCTCTGTACCTTATCTGTCAGTATATCTGTCTATCAGTCTCTGAATCTTATCTGTCAGTATATCTGTCTATCAATCTCTGTACCTTATCTGTCTATCAATCTCTGTACCTTATCTGTCAGTATATCTGTCTATCAGTCTCTGTACCTTATCTGTCAGTATATCTGTCTATCAGTCTCTGTATCTTATCTGTCAGTATATCTGTCTATCAATCCATGTAGCTTATCTGTCAGTATATCTATCAATCTCTGTACCATATCTGTCAGTATATCTATCAATCTCTGTACCTTATCTGTCAGTATATCTATCAGTCTCTGTACCTTATCTGTCAGTATATCTGTCTATCAGTCTCTGAATCTTATCTGTCAGTATATCTGTCTATCAATCTCTGTACCTTATCTGTCAGTATATCTGTCTATCAATCGCTGTACCTTATCTGCCAGTATATCTGTCTATCAGTCTCTGTACCTTATCTGTCAGTATATCTGCCTATCAATCTCTGTACCTTATCTGTCAGTATATCTGTCTATCAATCTCTGTACCTTATCTGTCAGTATATCTATCAATCTCTGTACCTTATCTGTCAGTATATCTGTCTATCAATCTCTGTACCTTATCTGTCAGTATATCTATCAATCTCTGTACCTTATCTGTCAGTATATCTGTCTATCAATCGCTGTACCTTATCTGCCAGTATATCTGTCTATCAGTCTCTGTACCTTATCTGTCAGTATATCTGCCTATCAATCTCTGTACCTTATCTGTCAGTATATCTGTCTATCAATCTCTGTACCTTATCTGTCAGTATATCTATCAATCTCTGTACCTTATCTGTCAGTATATCTGTCTATCAATCTCTGTACCTTATCTGTCAGTATATCTATCAATCTCTGTACCTTATCTGTCAGTATATCTGTCTATCACTCTCTGTACCTTATCTGTAAGTATATCTGTCTATCACTCTCTGTACATTATCTGTCAGTATATCTGTCTATCAATCTCTGCACCTTATCTGTCAGTATATCTGTCTATCAATCTCTGTACCTTATCTGTCAGTATATCTGTCTATCAATCTCTGTACCTTATCTGTCAGTATATCTGTCTATCAGTCTCTGTATCTTATCTGTCAGTATATCTGTCTATCAATCTATTTACCTTATCTGTCAGTATATCCATCCTGCCTCCCTACTTACGTATATCTGATAATGCGATAAAATAAAAGTTTAACTGAGTCCTTGCTGATTTATCACTGCATTCACTCTCCCCAGGGATTACAATTCATCTGCAGGGACCTTTTCAAACACTAGGTGGCATATTCCTGAATGGTGCAGTGTTGGCGGCCATTAAAGAAATAAATAATTGGTCATGAAAGGGCAACTGTAGAGCTAAAATCCTGTTCAATAAAATGCTTGCAAGGAGTTATCATATTGTTAAAATAAAATAAATGACAGAACAGGATAACCCCCCCCCCCCCCCAATCCATTGTTTGCGCCATGTTGATTACGAGCGGCCGCGATGTTGAAGGCATCCAAGCGCGACATGATCGTTGAGGATCAACAATGTAGGGGCAGTGCATCATCCTGGCGGCGCCTGCGTGACAGAGCCGAGTCGCGCATCTTATTAACCAGACAGCTCTCAGTAAGCAGTATTACCTCCTCGCAAGCATGTTATTACACACAAGATGGATTTGGCCCGACAGTTGCTCTTTAAGGATATGATTAAGAAACACTGGGAGCTATTGATTCAAAGGAAAGAAAAATGTGCACTCAGTACACCAATGGGTGCAAAATGAAAAAAAAAGTGCTTTATTTAGTGCAAAAGAACTAGACCAAGCAGGCAATAAAACAGACTGTGGAAGGGAAGACCACCTTAGGCTCTTCCCGTGTTTCCACCTAAGGGTGCACTTTTTTCATTTTGCAACCATTGGAGTACAGAGTGCACATTTTTCTGTGGAGGGGTTTTCACATCGCCCTTACCCCCACCATAGCTTATATTGTGTGCGCTTCTCACACTGCTCCAAGCCTCAAGCAGACCAGTAATCAACCTCATGCAGAGGAGCTCCCATGAAGTACAAAATAGCCGTCAATGAGGGGTTATCAGGCTTCACCTCAGTGCTGGACTCAAAGGGGTCCATGTAGAAAGTTGATAGAGGGGCAAAAAATTTCCATTGTAAAACTTATTTGCGTATGCAAACCCAGAATGCCTTGCAGCGGTGTCAGCAGTGTTTTGGCTGGTTTCGTGCGTAGATGTGTGTTTACCAATACTACTGCTATTCAATTATTTGGAAGTGGAGGGGTTTGCTCATCACCATACCCCCACCATAACTTGGTTATGTGTGCTACAGTACCAAGATCTATTCACACTTAACAGTGAACTGCAATAATCAGGTCATTTAGGGACTGTGTTATTTAACCCTTTAAGGACCAGGGATTTTCCTAGGCCAAGGACCAGAGCGTTTTTCAATTTTTAATACGCGGTTTTTGAAACATAATTTTCCTCTCTCTCATTTAACGCACCCATACAAGTTATATGTTGTTTTTAAAGGACAGTTAGAGCTTTCTTTTGATACGCTATACATAAAAATTATTTACATTTTAGTATTAAAAGTTACATATAAAAGAGGAAATTTTTGGGGAAAAAAAAAGTTTTCCCCCATTATTTTCCCAATAATAAGCTACACAACTAGTGCAACACTAACCCACTTATCCCCCCTAATTAACTAACTAATAAAAATATTGGTTCCCAAACCCCCTAAACAAAAAAGACAGAAAAAAAACTCTGAAGAGTGCGATGTCAGATCCATAAAAATCATGCAACAGGCATGCAGAGGTTAAATTTTTTTAAATAAATATATTAAAATTACCTTTATTTATAAAAAAAAAACTATAAATTGTAAAAATAAAAATTGTTAAAAAAAAACTAAATGAGGGCCATAAAGTGGAAAGAAACTGATCACAGTTAAAAACTGTGATCAGCAATGAAAGGGTTACTTTTTTTTTTTTTACCTCTGTGTATGTTATTAATTTATTTCTTTTTATTTACAGGTCACTCTCTGTGCTTCACTATAAGAATGTGAAGCACAGAGAGTGAATTAGAGGCAAAGTCAGTGTGTGAAAAGTCATGCATCTAATTTGCATGTTATCGCGGTGATCACTCAATCACCACGATCACATGCCCGGAAATCCATCGATCGGGTCCAGGAGCTTTGCCTCGGGTGCGAGGCTTAGTCCTGGACCCGTTGCAGACTAGCGGGCGGTGCCCACGGAGCGCACCGCCGGATAGACTGCATGACGAGTTAACTCGTCATAAGGTCGCGAAGGGGTTAAATATTGTTTGTAGTGTGTATGTACAGTAGAAGATATATATTACATTGTGTTAGCAGAATTGCAACCAAATGCCTAAATTAGGAGAAAAATGTGTTTGACTGAAAGTAGTTCATTTGCATATCAGGCCACAGATGATGTCATAAAAAGGAGACCCAAAGACCTTTAAAAAAGATGTGTCTGTGTAATTTTGCTAATACAATGTATTATTTCCTTTATTCATAGTATAAATAATTTTTTAAATTATGAGGATATAAAATTCAGTGTCTTCCATTACACTGCACATTACTGTAAAATAAAAATAAAAATTGCATTAAAACAAAGACAGATTAAACATGCTCATACAAAGAGATTTTATTCATGTAAATAATAATACATATATAAATCTGAAAACATAAACTCCAAACCACCCAGTTTAATCGCAGGCTTTACAAGCCATGCCAAATCGACTGGTATTTGGACATCAACACAGAATAAAAGGTGACCCCCTAGCTCGACAGAAAGAGTAAAGCCGGGTCAGATCTCACAGTTTGTCAGCTTGAAAACAGATTAAAAAAAAAGAAAAAACACAGAGAAGACCAGAGCTGGGAGACAATGCCTTGTACGGAACCAATCTCCACCAGCTAAGTCCTAACGGATGCGTTTGCAGAGGAGACAGACAAATATCACACACACCCTGACCAATCAAAAAACTCAGATGTTATTTAGTAGAGAATGGGATGGGTGGAACGCGTAGGGAAATGGACAAGACATGAGTGGAATTAAGTGGGACCAACCATTGGCCGCACCTGCTGTGGTTTGTTTGTTTTTTTAATGATGCTTTTAAAGAAATGGCAGACAGAAGGATTTGTAGTCGAGAATAGACGTTAAGTCTTTATTTTACAACTCTAAGATGTATTTGTCTACCTGTCGGGAAATCTTGTATTGGACTACCACAACCGATTAGGCCTTGTGGTGTGGACATCACCTAGCATGCTCAGCCAGCCATATATAGATCAGTGACATCTTAAGATAAATTTACACTAACAAAAATAGGTTTTACATCCTGCGAGAAATTCGGACAAATGAATGCTGCTTTTTTAGCTGGCAGTAGGCACCTCCATACTATTCTTACCATGTGATATTAATGAGAGTCTATACAAATCCCACACCACATGACAAAGTGGAAATCTATAGAATAAAACAGGACGTATACATTGTGTTGGTGATGATGCCGTCACACCCGGAGATACGAGAAAAATAGATCTGAAGTCGGCCTGTGTATCTGTAGGTTATAATATCACCTTGAATTTATGTATTGAAATTACTAATCCATTAAAAACGAGTTAATTTGCATATCAAGGTGCACATTTCACCTCCCACTAAACATGGAGTGGCGATATATCAGCGCAGATAATGCCTACATGTGAAAGGGTCAGAAACATGGCTGAGGCAGAGAATAAAAATAAAAAAAGGATCTTCCAAGAAAATGTATGAATTAAAAGAGAATGTGGCGTCTCCTTTGTATGACATCACATGTGGCTTGATATGCAAATTAACTATCTTTTCAATGGGAAATGTGTCATGTGTATCTCAAGTCACCGGTGATGTCACAAACATTATGATACAATTATTTCTGCAAGCAATACCGCTAACACAATGTATAGATCATTTTCTATTCTCTGCATTCTCAGTTGAGCCCTTGAAATCAAAATGACATGAATTAAAAAAAAAAAATCACAATAAAAACATAGTTTCCGAGTGAAACCAGACCACAGGGGCCGAAAGGAATAATCAGTGTTTAGGTGACAGAGTCCCATTCATACGATCTGTAATACTGCTGCCATATACAATGGTAAAAGCACTGCATGTCGCCCCCCCTCCCCCCCCCCAGTCATTGCACCAATCACACATCTTTGTTTCTAGTCAGTGTGTAATCTGAACAACAAGTCTACTGTTTTTATGGCTATATTTTCAGATGAGCAGTTAATGATCAAAGACGATGCAAAGCTTATAAAAGAATGAGAATCTGGAAAGCATGATCAATCAGTAAATTACAGTGTGCTAGTGGCTGCCATGAAGCATCAAACAGTCAGCAAAGCAAGGTGCTAAAACAAAACAAAAAAACATTAAAACAAATAATAAACAAAATCACAGGAAAAGCGGTAAGTATGGAAGCAGGACTAACTAATACAGGCTTATCCACCAAATGCTGCAAACCACAGTATGCATGGAAAGATGGTAGCTTTTAAACAATCCTTTGTACTTTACACAGGTATGGTTTGAATGTCCACCAAATACTTGTAAAAAAGCTAGAACCATAAAATGTAGCTATGTGCCCAGCCTAAACATTATAATGTATTACAATCAAAACGTTTTGTTTCTGAAAAAAAAGTAACATTTTCTAGTACAAGTGTGCGTTTTATATTTTCTTTTTTTTTTAAATTCTTGTTGCAATTTATGCCGTAACTCGTATCATTTCGGCTTTTAAAATGCAGACTGTGCAGATATTTGAACAAAAATGTTGTATACCAGGTGTGTAGAGGCAAAAGCATTATCACATTTTAAAAATGTGTAGCTTGTTAAGCAAAATAAACAAGAGAAAAAGACTAATCTACTTTAAATACAAAAAGAAAAATTTTCAATGCATTTCCCCCAGAGTATCTTAGGTTTATACGATAAAAAGGATCCAAGCAGACTTGTATCTGCAGCTACAGGTGTGTTTCACTACAGTATAGAGACACACGTCTTCACACTATGTATAACCCAAACAAAGAGACGCTCTAGAATCCGCTGTATCAAAAAAACAGTTGTTTCTGTAAAAGAAAATGAAACACAGGGGAATCTCAAGTATGACGGACCCTTCTAACCATCTCTGTCCTCGTCTGAACGGGAGGATCGGAGAAAGCCGCTAGACAGGTTCCAAAAATGCTTGAACGGCGACCAACCTAAGAAAAAAAAAAAAAGCGCACAGGAAACGTCCCAGTTTGGTTCTGCCGACTCGTGTCTCAGTTCCACGGCGCACACTGCTGTCCCTAAAACCGTGACCTGCCACTAGGGTCAAGTAAAACAGATTGCGTGAAAGAGGGATAACGTCTACCCTCGCGGTGCTTCCGGGATTTCTCTTCAGCTCAGGTGAATAGGCATGTACTCTGGCCTTCGGGTTTGGATGATTTTTGGTTTGGGTTTGCACGTGCCGTCTTCGTCTTCTACCACTTCCAACTCGTTTTCTGGGTCGCTCTCACAGACGTGGACCACCACGCTGGGGGTGGTGTCTGTTGCGGCATGCAGTTCATACTGCTCTCCTGTGAATGAGAAAGACAAGCTTGAAATGAATACTAGACCAAACTATTTTATATTAAGGAATATATACAGGTAAACCCATTTTTAAGTCATGTATTGTAATCCCTGATATAGCGCCATCTTACATTATAGCATTTCTATTAAAAAAGAATTGACAGTTCCATTAAAACGGAACTTCATTTTTTTTGGGGGGGTCAACAGTTTAAATACAATAAAAGAAGTCCCACAGCAAACACAGCTGTAAACAAAGTATTACAAGTGGCGCAATATACATCAATAAATGCTGGTAATTTATATGGTATTTGTCCGCAGGATCCTAGATCTAGCGGCACTAGATGTATTGCTATACCAGCATTCAATATCCCTTTCTGCCCGCTACCCTGTATGTTTCATCGGGGAATACAAACCATGTGTGCCACAAATAGATGAAACAAGTGATATGAGTAACATATTAGTGTAAATTATAACTGCAAATTCAGCCAGTTTTAAGGATGAGAATCTAGAAAATTCTTTTTTTTGGAATTGCAACACCCCCCCTGCCCCCGCTTCCAAGCTCCAGCCAAATGCTGGAGAGCCGAGTGGGAGGGTCAGTAAAAAGCTGCTACCTTGATTTTTGCAAGTTAATTAAAAACCATTAAGAATACAGATATTTACATTTTAATTAATATATGGTTATAACCATTTAATCGTAACATGCAGATATTTTCTTTTTTTTTTTATTAAAAACATACAGGTCATCTCACATACTGTAAACTTTAATTCCCCTTATTAAACATAACTAAATCTCACTACAGGTAGATTTCTGATTTTTTCGTTCCGACGGTGCGCCCCTCCAGCCCAAACTAGAATTTTTGCCTTGTTCAACCAAAGTCCCTTTTTAGGCCATTGTAGATATTCTGCCGATGCATAAGCAGTGAGCTGGCCACAAAGCCTGCCAAAGTTCCCACATCAGTCAAGGGACAAGAGGAATCATTTGCTATGTTTCTCACCAGATCATTATTCCCTCCTTGAAAAGAATGTAGGGAAAAAAAAATAAAAAATAAAAAAAAAAAATGCTCTGGTCTGGAATGAAACAAACGGAAACTTGGCCGGATCCATTTTGTATAATCACAGCAGTTATTTCTGTAAACTTGTAAAATCCACTTTGCACACAGTGAAAAACTGACTTACGGACAAGAATGTCTGCTATTCTCTCTCAAGAAACCTAAAGTACACCCAAGTATGATCATATCGGTCCCTCGATGATGGCAGGGTCTGATTATGCCCCAGTCAGACCATTAATTGGGTGGATGACGGACTGTGCAATCAGCCACGTCTAGTCTTGAAAAAAGTGATTGGACCAGTGTCAGGCAACAATAGCAGAGCTGGGGACATTCTCCAGCGTTCCTGTCTTTCTAACCCCGAGATTAATGGCTGAGGTTTTGCAGATTTTCGTGAAAATGCCCTCCAGAGACACTTTTAATCAGGCAGGAGGAGACTTCTTCTGCCTGATTTAAAAAAAAAAAAAAGGCTTTTGGATTATGCCGTTCAATGAATACCATTTCTTCTGGAAGACTCCCAGAGCTAGTTCTCCGTGATCTGGCAGTGCTGACGGCATCAGTGATCCCCAAACACACCTCCAACAGGAGGTGGAGATGCTCATCTCCTTCTCTTCTATTGGCTGTGTGCAGCGTGATTGACATGTGTACACACCAATGACAGAGAGAGAGAGAGGGGAAGAAATATGTGGTGAACCTTGTGCACCTTTCAAATAGAAGTGTTTTTTTTTTTTTTAAAAAGACAATTGCTATCCCACCTCATAAAAAGAGGAAGAAAAAAAAATATAAGGTTTAAGTCCCACTTTATTCACTATTATACGAATGGTTAAAAATGTCTGCTTAGCAAACACTGCTGCAGGCTTAGAATAAAGCATATGGACTCTGTGTAACCAATTGATGGCGAGATGAAACTGCCAATGGATTGTGGGAGAAATAGCCACAGGTTAATTGTGTGTGTGCCAGCTTCCAAACCAGATCAGGCGGAAATAAACTCTCACTAGCTAGCTCTCTGCAAGCTGCAGACCCACAAGCTGCACACTCTGTATACATACTGGGAGGGTAACCTGGGTGTAGTGGAGTGTGCTCTTTTTAGAAAAACAAATTACACACAGCTCCAGGGCAACCACCCACTAGGGACCCCTAGCACCTTGAATATTAACCCCAGTGTTGCCGAAGTCTTGAAGAAAGAGACATGTCACCGTTATTGGACTCTGGAAGGCCGCTGCAGGGCACATTGATAACAATTAGGAATCCAGCAGCAGTACAAATGAATAGTGATTCTTACCTGGGCCAAGTTTGGAGATGGCATATAGGAGATCATAGTTGATAACTGGGGTGGCGTCTTCTGCCTGCTTCCAACCCACCGGAGGGGAGGCGGGCGGAGATATTAAAAACTGCTTCTCTGGTTTCGGTGGTGCCAGATGTGGACTTCCTATGTGCAGGGTCTACGATACACAAGGCAGTAAAAGGACCATGAGTGCATGCAGTATAAAACAGGTAATGTAATCTGGACACTGGCACCAAAAACCCCATAAAACACTGCACTAAACTCTCAATATTCAATATATATATATATTCAAAAAACATTATTCAATCTTTTTTTACTAATCCCTGTAACATTATGCAGAAGGACGAAACAGGTGATGGGGAAAAATAAGCATATTTTCAAAATACAAATGGAATAAAAAAAAAAAACTCCACAATATAACGAAGGAAGTTTAGAGCAACCAGGGCCCAACTATCCCACACACAAGGAATACACCATGTAAATAAGGTGAGAGAGCTTAATTATAGGAAATGGTCAAATCTGAATATTTAAAGTGATGCAAGATATTTAACTTGCCTTGTGTGGTTTCTTCCATAAAATCCTATATTAGGTGGGAGCTGCGTAATGCACCTATGTAGGATTTTATGGAAGAAACCACACAAGGCAAGTAATAGGCACCGCATCTAAAAAAAGGGCTATAAAATCTACAAACCCCCCCCCCCCCCCCCAAAAGCAGAGGAAAAGACTGTCCTGTTCTGCATATAAGGGGGTACAATCACTGGAACAAGGAATCAAACATCAAGACGTGATGGTGATATGCACTTGATGAGCCTGGCCTATTCACAGAGGTTTTACACACACAGTCAAGGACAATACACATCTGGTCTCAGATTCCATGACACCAGTCTACTGGACAGACCCAATGCTAGAATTTGGTCTACACAAGGGGGAGGAGCATGCGAGCCTGACCTGGGCAAAGTATAGCTTCATTTCCTTCCCCAGGAATTCGGTCTTGTGCAGCTGGATTCGGGCCTGGGCGGCTGACAGCGGGTTGCCGAAGTTTATCCGCACCCTCTTGAAGCTCTTAAAATACTGAAAGGTGACGTCTTTGTCGTAAGCCCTAAACAGGCATTCGAACTTGCTCTGAAATAAACGAAAACGACATGGAGAGGATTGGTCACCTTGGCCAATTATGTACTATGTATAACATGTAATATATGACCGTTATTAAAAGATGTTCCATTGGCACGTGAGAGATCAAGTCACAGATCGTAGAGTATTTCTGAAACTTGTCCAGAGGTGTGGGATCCAAAGAAGCCTGGGGGCCGGGTGCCATGACATCATAACACCAGAACTACAGTGTGAGCTCACCAGACAGGCCCTCAGTTACAGGTAGTTAAGTGCTGTTATAAAGTCTGAACCTCTGATTGAAAACATAAGTCTAGCAGGTTAGATTTTCTAACTAGTGCCATTTCTGAATTTGACAGCGAATTTTGAATGCAAGTTAATGCGAAACAAAGAATTATTTTTCTTTTTGCAGCTACTGTATGGCAAGGAGCATTAACCACTGATTAGTAACCCGAACTGCACTTATTTAAAGAGGCGATGACAAATTGCATGGAGATCCTGCACAATAAATTAATACATTTTCTATTATGGCAGCTGTCCTTTTCATTCTGGAAAGAAAAACAGCCTCTCTGCTGTGGAAAGAATGTCACACCAAATAGCAGAAGAAAAAATAAAAATAAAAAACTTTCGGCAAGAAAGGATTTTAAAGAGTCCTTTTTTTGTGGTGGATACTGGGCAGTTAGAATGAGGGTTGTGTAGTATGAGCAATTCTAAATTCCAAGAGTGGAGCAATCACCATGGAAACCAAAATGGAATGTCGCTGCTATCAATGGAATCTCCCCGCTATCCGTGGAATCTCCCCGCTATCGGTGGAATCTCCCGGCGGACAGCATCAATTTTCGAATGATGCCTGAGATTTGCTCTTTATACCTAACGCTTTAAATGTTCTGTATGCATGAAATAAAAAGTCTGTTTATAAACTATGAGGTTGTCAGCCTTCTTTGTCCGGCTGGGTGATAATGAATGTGAACTCTGTACTACAAGTGAACGCAGCAAAGTTGGTCAACAGCCTGTAACCTATGTACTTGGAACCCTGCTCTATTTAATGTTAATCCTACGGAGGACTGGCAGATACATCGCTTTCTGCAGAGCTACTGATGAGGTCAGCCAAGGACCAGAATCACAGTTTGTGAAACTACGTGGACCTCTCAGTCTATGTTGCAGAATATTAGTGATCAATGAAAACAATAGAATAAAATACAGCAAAACTCATACTATAAATAGAGAGAGAGCGGGTTATAAGAGAGGCTGTATTAAATGTAAAAGAAACTCATTCAAAATGTGGGGTGTTATGTGCTTTAAATATCCTTAATAATAATACATTGATTTTATATAGGGATTTGCTCTGCTCTAGGGCTTACATTAACTAGAACCCGACAACAGACATTGTTACCCAACTTAATGGCAGTCACTTTATTGACATCGGAAGGCTGAAATGTTGATTTAATTGTAAAAGAATGGTATAGCTGTACTTATTTTGAGTTAAACAGACACAAACCAGAATTTTTTTTTTTTTTTTTTTTTATATAGATTTCTATACCACTTCCTCTTCTTTTTGTAGGTCTACAGTGGGACATGTAAAAAAATGTAAAAAAAAAATAAAATAAAAATAGGTCTAATGATTTATTTTTCCATTAGGAATGTGTAACCTGCATTGATTATACAGTACACTGTGTGCATGTGTTGCAGGATGCCCAGTAGAGGGCGAACTTTCCATACATTTTTAGGAGATTCAAACTCCACATTAAATTATTCCTCTCCCATCACATTTACAGTTTGCTTCTAATCCTATTGTTTTTCCACCAGTATTACATTTTACAGACAGACACAAATACCCCCAAGGCTGAGCATAGATTGTTTATGTTTCTTCTCCACCCAGACCTCAGAGCAATCATTAATCTGGATATCCAGCAAGTTGTTAGATTAGATGCATGGCATGCTGATTTTTAAACATCTAGGCCTGAATGTATAGGTGAGGAACAACATGATGCCTGAAAACAGAAATAAAAATAAAGTTTGGATCCTCATACAAGTTCTCTCTCATTCTCACTTGGGTTAAAAATGGCAGGAAAAAGTATACGTGGAAGAAAAGAATCCAACAAAATTATTAGCTGGGATACATTTGTAGAAAAAAAAAAAAAACATTTTTTAAATTCTCATAAAAGCAATTTGTCTCATGTAGCATGCACTAAGTAATAAGCTCTGTTTTTTATATGCAATAAAGTATAGCTGGTGCTGCCCTCTGCTCAAGTTTTCACAATTCTGAGCATACAGCTGTACAGTAAGGATTGTGTATACCAACACCACCCAGTCCTGTATCCCACAATAAGGCAAAAAGGTGTACATGTGACAGCACATAACCATCTTCCACACAATCAGAGTGAACAGGTCTCAAACTGTTACACTACAACTCCCATCACTGGAGGTCAGATCTTGTCCAACCAATCTCGATATAGCAATACACGCTTTCATAAAAGTATAAATGCCTTTTTTGTACCTACTGACTAGTAAAAAAAACCCCAAAACACTGACACTATTTACACACTCACTAAGAGGTGTAGGTAAAAAAAAAAAAAAAAAAAAAGGGAAAAAAAACACCACAACCTCTACCGACAATATACATAGTTAAAAACCCCCCACTATAAATAATAAAAAAAAAATCAACAGAGTTGCTACTGGAGATTCCATTAACCCTGAGAATGCTGACAGAGCTAGCAATGCAAGAGTTAAACCAATGCAAATCTGTATCAAATCGTGAGCAGAAGCCAAAGCAGTCTAGATCAACAAGTAATGCGATTCCTCCGGAGACCATTGGAACATCCTGATCTGCCATGTACTACAACCATACACAGCTAGGACATTTAACCTCTTCAGCGCCAGAGGGGGGGCATGTGAAAGGGACTCCTCTCTCCGGCGGCACTGAATGGGCTAAAGGGGATCAGACACGAGACTTATTCAAATAACAACCCATAGAAACAAATGGCTGCAAATAGAACAATAGATCAAACATGATTAGTATTTATGAAAATCCAATAATTCCCTATAAACGGATCTCCAGCCAGTAAAGAGTTAATAAAGTGTACATATAAGCCGTGTAGCCAGCACACGTTGCATCTAAGGACGTGTTGCTGTATTAGCAGAGAAACAAGCATGCATCCATCCATGATTAGGTTAGATGGGCTCACCCTGGCATCACTCTGATAGAACACATCACTCTCAGCCACGCAGGCCACCAGAGAGGCGAAGCTGTAGTTGAACGTTCTGAAATGCATGGTGCCGGTGTCAGGAGATCCCAGTATTAAAACAATCCCGGGTTACTGTAAAAGTGTGTTTATAAGGGGAAGCAGGACTCGCCCCTCCCAGTGACAGATCCTCTCCTATGGGGCGAGCAAATTCCTGAACAAAATCCAGCATGCTTGAGAGCAGCTCGGCACAGCCTCCCCAGCTGGAAACAGGTGATGTCAGCATGAGTCAGTTTCCCTATGCTAATTAACTCTGCTGTGGACGATGGAAAAAGCAGCTGAGGTTGCATAGCAGTTGCTTTATCAAGACCTCTTGCTGCATATTTTCCACTCCTAGTAATTCCATTCAGCACTCACACAACATGCTCCTCACTGGAGCCCTGCCGCCCGGCTGGAGATGGAAAATGTAAGAGCTCAATGACCGGGCGGAGGAGCAACAGCTCTTATCAGTCAGGGGCACTTAAAGCCCTGACCAAGGGGGGGGGGGGGGAAGACACAGATAAAACCAAATAAAAACCCAAACATCAAGCACAATGAGAAAGTGAGCTGCTGCTAAACAATAACCAAACCAACAAACACTGAGTGAACTGCAAACACCAGCCATTAAAGGGACCCTGTCACCTAAACATGTGTTATACTGTGAATGTACAGAATAATCATGTTCACAAAATGATCTATAGATTATGACTGAGATGTCTAATTAAAGAGAACATTATGCTTTAAAAGTGTATCTAGTGTCGCCTCCTTATGACATCACTGTGGTTTCATATGCAAATGAACAACCTTCAAAGTAATTCATGCCAAAACACATTTTTTTTTGTCTTGTAATTTCATGCATTTGGTTGCAATCCCACTAATTCATGTACAGATGAGGTTTCAGGATTGTTTTCTATGCCTTCAGCCTGTAATCAATGTTTAGGTGACAGTGTCCCTTTAACAGCAGAGATGGAGTGACAGGCAGAGTTTATCCATTGCTGGTCTTGACATCCCCTTGTCAGTACAATAGTTTTGTTTGTTTAGATTTAATCTTGAAGAGAGTAATGTGCTACGTCTCCCATCTCGGACCCCCCAGGCAGCCTAGTTTGATAGAATTTCCAATAACAGCAAAAGGCCTACAAGTTAATTAGACGCAAGTAATAAGAGGATGATAGGAATTGTACTGCATAAGACATGGCGGGTACATAATATAAAATAGGGTACAGATTGAACACTAACTCTGTTTTTCTCTCTTACTGTGATAACAAGAAGGGTTACAAGTTAGTCTACATTTCTACTGCTTTAAGATTTTCCTGTTTTAACCCTTCTGAATACTTTCTGGATTGCCCATCACTGAGTAAAACAGTTTCAGTAACTTGTCTAGTGATGTAGTTGATATAATGATAAGGCGGACGCATAATCACTATTCAGTAGACCAGTGATAGCTAACCTTGGCACTGCAGATGTCTGGGAACTACATATCCCATGATGCCCAGTCAGTTGTAAGGCTTACTGTGCATCATGGGATATGAAGTTACCAAACATTATATTTTTGTGAACTGCAAAAAGAATTTCTCCAGCTTACCCATCTTTCCAATTCAGCTATCAATGCCTTATTTTTTCTTTTTTTTTTATTGTTTACAGTAAATCACACAAGTCTTTTCACATTAAGGCACAATCTTATTTCCCATGACATATAAAACAACCCACACTGATAATGTACAATACACTTTTTCCGGACAGGATATCTCCCATTGTTGCAGAGCTGGCATTTTTTATTACTTTCATAGGAATATGAACCATTTCCATCTTGGGAAAATGTTCTATGTTTAGCCAGTCATGTTTTATTAGGTTTTCCCAGAAAATGGAAAATAAAAAAAAATGCTTTGTCTCAGACTTTTGGGATTTGCACACTTCTAAGAGGTTTGATTGTTGGGTGCAATGGAAAGCACTTGGAAATTAGGGACTGAGTCAGAAAAAATCAGGTGAAGGGGAGGCTGGACTACAGTCTTTGATGTTGACCGTGACTATTTCCCGTGGACAGTCCATGCTCCAGTACGTGGCAGTAAGAATTAGTGTGTAGACAGAGATCATGACAAACAAGGCAAATGTAAAGTACAAACATATTCCATAGAAACTGACTAAAGGAGCAGCTTCCACTGCAGATAAATCAGGAACGCGAACCAATGTTATAAAAGTGCAAAACTTTATTCCAGGCCTTAGACAGATCAATAAAATACATGGCGTAAAATGGCAACTATAGTTTGTATTCACTTGTGCTTGCCAGTGTATACTCTGATCGGCAGCTGCCATGTTTCCCCAGGAAGCGGGTAATCTGTTCTGGTTGGGGCCTGTTAGCCCAGACCTGGACAGACGAGCCCCAGCTCTGATTGGCTGTGTTTGCATTGACACTTTCAGCGAGCGCCAGGGTTAAAATAATAAGTTTAGGTGTCCTTTAAATAAGAGAGGCAGAATTTGAAACCGTGTTTTTAGTCACTTAAAATGTTGCCCTTTTACAAAATTACATTGGTTCCAGTTGGCTGACCGTTTATTGCAATGGGTGACTGAAATCCATAAGGATTAAGGCTACCCTTGTGAGCAGGGCTCTCTACCTCATGTATCAGTCTGATCCTCTAGACTGTAAGCTTGCGAGCAGGGCTCTCTACCTCATGTATCAGTCTGTTCCTCTAGACCATGGGTCGTCAACCTGGTCCCTACCGCCCACTAGTGGGCGTTTTGGGATTCCAGGTGGGCGGTAGGGACTTTGGAGGTTAAAACCTCCTTTTGAGCAAGCGGGCGAGGGGGCGCGCGCGCTCACGAGCGCACACATCAGGAAACCTACGTGCGCGAGAATGCGTGCGGTAGGATTTTCGGAAGCACACATCAATCAACCTCTAGGGACGGCGGGAGCGAGCGCACGCAAACACGTGGGAAGAGGAAGGGGAGGAGTGGAAACTGATAGCAGGGACAGGCAGAAGCAGGCAGAAACGGAGCAGAGCAGTTGCAAAAGAAAAGTTATAGGCAGGAGAAAGAGAATTGTTGGCTTGTAATAATAAGTGGGCTAACTAGCTCAGCCTTACTTTTGTAGCTCAGGAAGGTAAAAGAAAGGAGCTAAAAAGGAAAAGAAAAAAAAAATAACAAAAAAAGGAAGAAAAATAGTGAAAAGGGGATAAAATAAAGGAGGAGAGTAAGCAGTGTTTAGTCTGGCTCATAAATTAAGTTTTGTTATCTTATAAAATTAAAGAAAAAAATAAGTAAGGGAAGGAGAAAATAAAAAAATAGGAAAAAGAGATCCTTAATATAGTGATATACTATAAGGAAGGTAAAGAAGCAGGCAGGAAAAGGAATTTCTTTTGATGGTGACAGTAATAAAAATTGGCACCTAATACAACATTGTTTTTGCCGTTAGTAATAAAAGGGAAAAGAGGAGGGAAAAAAGCACTGTGTGGAGTGCAGATCAAAACGTAAAAAAAAAAATAAAGAAATAAAAAGATAAATGTACGTACATTTATTTTTTTTAAAGCACCCTCCTTTCTAAAAAAAAAAATTCCGCGCTTGCGCGAAAACTGGTGGGCGGTAAGGACATTTTTCCATCAAGAAAGATGCATTAGTGGGCGGTAGGTAGAAAAAGGTTGACTACCACTGCTCTAGACTGTAATCTTGTGAGCAGGGCTCTCTACCTCATGTATCAGTCTGTTCCTCTAGACTGTAAGCTTGCGAGCAGGGCTCTCTACCTCATGTATCAGGCTGTTCCTCTAGAATGTAAGCTTGCGAGCAGGGCTCTCTACCTCATGTATCAGTCTGTTCCTCTAGACTGTAAGCTTGTGAGCAGGGCTCTCTACCTCATGTATAAGTCTGTTCCTCTAGACTGTAAGCTTGCGAGCAGGGCTCTCTACCTCATGTATCAGTCTGTTCTAGTTTGTCTAACTTAGTATGTAGTTCCCCTCTATGATCTGTATCTAGCGCTATGTAAATTGTTGTCGCTATATAAATAAATGTTAATGTAATTTACCCTAAGTGGGAGTTCCAGTACCCAGTTAAAGCTTGGCGATCCCCTACGTTGCTCCCAGCATTAACACCATACAATTCCTTGTGGTCTCCAAATAATGTTTTAAACAAATCCTAACATTAAAAAGTGGTGTCTCCTGTTTACATCATCACCACTATCCTACCTCCCCCCACACCTTGAAATGGCTCACACTTGCCTGTCACTGTGTTTTTGTCCTTTTGGTTTTGAGGACAGAAATGCGCCTTGTAGTATGCAAGATATGCTAATCATGTATTGTTATAAGCCCTAGGAATTCCTAAACTGCATGGAAAGTAGATATGAAGGGGATGCCGGGGCCAAAATGTAAGAACATGAATATAGCACAGGACAAAGATCTATTCCTGGAAAACAAGCAGGGACTGAATAGGGGGCATGAAAAAAAAAAAAAAGGAAAATTAAAATAATCAAAAAGGTACAAGAGAGTTTCTTATATATAATGGAGATGGCAATGGTGTCAAACCTGCGAGGCACTGGAAATAAACTCAGTCTTTATACATGTATAACTTTATACTTGGGCTGCTCCTAAATGTGGCACTGTCGCCCTGTGCCACCCTGGTTTATAGATCCCCCAGTGATTCCTGGAGTCTCTAATGAACACCAGCCAACTGAATCCTGCTGACACTAGTGAAGCTTGTAATGATATTATGTATACAGTGTTGTTCTCATCACAAAACATTGTGTTTCTTTAAAACGGAATTAGATCAGTATTCCCTGAAACTACAGGCGGCCGATACGTTCTGCCACTCGGCGGTTTCCTGTTGCACAGATTGAACATTGCGAAACGCGCCATCTTCTCGGTCAGTCTGGATATTATCTAATTGGCAGAAGATAAATCCCATATGGGAAGATGAAATATTTCTGCAGATTTGACCCATTTTATCTACTTACACTGTTAATTATTGGGCTCCGGGAATATTTGTGGCCCTGTAACATGAAAACTATTTTCGGAATAAAAAGTAAAAAACTGTATATGTTTTGATATTTATTTCAAAACAAAAGTTTTGAGGTTTCTAAGATATTATTAAAATACACCTGCAATTACATTAGCTGCATATTGTGGTTAGAATATAATATAACCCAGCATGCACCTCTCCCAGATTTGCTGGTCAGGAGCCAGCCAGTGCAAGGGAGATGGTACATTCATTGAATTTTTGGTTAAAAAAAAAAAATGTAAAAGTTAAAGACCAGCAGTAACAATTTTCTGGGCACCAATGATCCTGGGACTTGTTAAGCCCTATATGGATAAATTGCCTTTATTAAGGAGACTTCACCTATCGCTACATTGTAATCTTGTGAACAGGGCTCTCTACCTCATGTATCAGTCTGTTCCTCTAGACTGTAATCTTGTGAGCAGGGCTCTCTACCTCATGTATCAGTCTGTTCCTCTAGACTGTAAGCTTGCGAGCAGGGCTCTCTACCTCATGTATCAGTCTGTTCCTCTAGACTGTAATCTTGTGAACAGGGCTCTCTACCTCATGTATCAGTCTGTTCCTCTAGACCAGGGGTGGCAAACTCAAATTCATCGGGGGCCGCATCAGCAGTATGGTTACCCTCAATGGGCCGGTTGTATAGGATTATGCATCTACTCTTTATTATCATGAATAATTGCCTCTGCATTCAGTTGCTACTGGTTTTAATAATAATTTAAGTAATAACTAGCCTTGAAAACAGAAGCCTAGGAAGAATAATAGCAAGCATGGGTCAGGACTGCACTCAGTACACAGTGCATGGGTCAGGACTGCGCTCAGTACACAGTGCATGGGTCAGGACTGTGCTAAGTACACAGGGCATGGGTCAGGACTGCACTAAGTACACAGTGCATGGGTCAGGACTGCACTAAGTACACAGTGCATGGGTCAGGACTGCACTAAGTACACAGTGCATGGGTCAGGACTGCGCTAAGTACACAGTGCATGGGTCAGGACTGCGCTAAGTACACAGTGCATGGGTCAGGACTGCACTAAGTACACAGTGCATGGGTCAGGACTGCACTAAGTACACAGTGCATGGGTCAGGACTGCGCTAAGTACACAGTGCATGGGTCAGGACTGCACTAAGTACACAGTGCATGGGTCAGGACTGCGCTAAGTACACAGTGCATGGGTCAGGACTGCGCTAAGTACACAGTGCATGGGTCAGGACTGCACTAAGTACACAGTGCATGGGTCAGGACTGCGCTAAGTACACAGTGCATGGGTCAGGACTGCACTAAGTACACAGTGCATGGGTCAGGACTGCGCTAAGTACACAGTGCATGGGTCAGGACTGCGCTAAGTACACAGTGCATGGGTCAGGACTGCGCTAAGTACACAGTGCATGGGTCAGGACTGCGCTCAGTACACAGTGCATGGGTCAGGACTGCACTAAGTACACAGTGCATGGGTCAGGACTGCGCTCAGTACACAGTGCATGGGTCAGGACTGCGCTCAGTACACAGTGCATGGGTCAGGACTGCACTAAGTACACAGTGCATGGGTCAGGACTGCACTAAGTACACAGTGCATGGGTCAGGACTGCGCTAAGTACACAGTGCATGGGTCAGGACTGCACTAAGTACACAGTGCATGGGTCAGGACTGCACTAAGTACACAGTGCATGGGTCAGGACTGCGCTAAGTACACAGTGCATGGGTCAGGACTGCGCTAAGTACACAGTGCATGGGTCAGGACTGCGCTAAGTACACAGTGCATGGGTCAGGACTGCGCTAAGTACACAGTGCATGGGTCAGGACTGCGCTAAGTACACAGTGCATGGGTCAGGACTGCGCTAAGTACACAGTGCATGGGTCAGGACTGCGCTAAGTACACAGTGCATGGGTCAGGACTGCACTAAGTACACAGTGCATGGGTCAGGACTGCGCTAAGTACACAGTGCATGGGTCAGGACTGCGCTAAGTACACAGTGCATGGGTCAGGACTGCGCTAAGTACACAGTGCATGGGTCAGGACTGCGCTAAGTACACAGTGCATGGGTCAGGACTGCGCTAAGTACACAGTGCATGGGTCAGGACTGCACTAAGTACACAGTGCATGGGTCAGGACTGCGCTAAGTACACAGTGCATGGGTCAGGACTGCACTAAGTACACAGTGCATGGGTCAGGACTGCGCTAAGTACACAGTGCATGGGTCAGGACTGCGCTACGTACACAGTGCATGGGTCAGGACTGCGCTAAGTACACAGTGCATGGGTCAGGACTGCACTAAGTACACAGTGCATGGGTCAGGACTGCGCTAAGTACACAGTGCATGGGTCAGGACTGCACTAAGTACACAGTGCATGGGTCAGGACTGCGCTAAGTACACAGTGCATGGGTCAGGACTGCGCTACGTACACAGTGCATGGGTCAGGACTGCACTAAGTACACAGTGCATGGGTCAGGACTGCGCTAAGTACACAGTGCATGGGTCAGGACTGCGCTAAGTACACAGTGCATGGGTCAGGACTGCACTAAGTACACAGTGCATGGGTCAGGACTGCACTAAGTACACAGTGCATGGGTCAGGACTGCACTAAGTACACAGTGCATGGGTCAGGACTGCACTAAGTACACAGTGCATGGGTCAGGACTGCACTAAGTACACAGTGCATGGGTCAGGACTGCACTAAGTACACAGTGCATGGGTCAGGACTGCGCTAAGTACACAGTGCATGGGTCAGGACTGCGCTAAGTACACAGTGCATGGGTCAGGACTGCGCTAAGTACACAGTGCATGGGTCAGGACTGCGCTAAGTACACAGTGCATGGGTCAGGACTGCGCTAAGTACACAGTGCATGGGTCAGGACTGCGCTACGTACACAGTGCATGGGTCAGGACTGCACTAAGTACACAGTGCATGGGTCAGGACTGCGCTAAGTACACAGTGCATGGGTCAGGACTGCGCTAAGTACACAGTGCATGGGTCAGGACTGCGCTAAGTACACAGTGCATGGGTCAGGACTGCGCTAAGTACACAGTGCATGGGTCAGGACTGCACTAAGTACACAGTGCATGGGTCAGGACTGCGCTAAGTACACAGTGCATGGGTCAGGACTGCACTAAGTACACAGTGCATGGGTCAGGACTGCGCTAAGTACACAGTGCATGGGTCAGGACTGCGCTACGTACACAGTGCATGGGTCAGGACTGCGCTAAGTACACAGTGCATGGGTCAGGACTGCACTAAGTACACAGTGCATGGGTCAGGACTGCGCTAAGTACACAGTGCATGGGTCAGGACTGCACTAAGTACACAGTGCATGGGTCAGGACTGCGCTAAGTACACAGTGCATGGGTCAGGACTGCGCTACGTACACAGTGCATGGGTCAGGACTGCACTAAGTACACAGTGCATGGGTCAGGACTGCGCTAAGTACACAGTGCATGGGTCAGGACTGCGCTAAGTACACAGTGCATGGGTCAGGACTGCACTAAGTACACAGTGCATGGGTCAGGACTGCACTAAGTACACAGTGCATGGGTCAGGACTGCACTAAGTACACAGTGCATGGGTCAGGACTGCACTAAGTACACAGTGCATGGGTCAGGACTGCACTAAGTACACAGTGCATGGGTCAGGACTGCACTAAGTACACAGTGCATGGGTCAGGACTGCGCTAAGTACACAGTGCATGGGTCAGGACTGCGCTAAGTACACAGTGCATGGGTCAGGACTGCGCTAAGTACACAGTGCATGGGTCAGGACTGCGCTAAGTACACAGTGCATGGGTCAGGACTGCGCTAAGTACACAGTGCATGGGTCAGGACTGCGCTACGTACACAGTGCATGGGTCAGGACTGCACTAAGTACACAGTGCATGGGTCAGGACTGCGCTAAGTACACAGTGCATGGGTCAGGACTGCGCTAAGTACACAGTGCATGGGTCAGGACTGCACTAAGTACACAGTGCATGGGTCAGGACTGCACTAAGTACACAGTGCATGGGTCAGGACTGCACTAAGTACACAGTGCATGGGTCAGGACTGCACTAAGTACACAGTGCATGGGTCAGGACTGCACTAAGTACACAGTGCATGGGTCAGGACTGCGCTAAGTACACAGTGCATGGGTCAGGACTGCGCTAAGTACACAGTGCATGGGTCAGGACTGCGCTAAGTACACAGTGCATGGGTCAGGACTGCGCTAAGTACACAGTGCATGGGTCAGGACTGCGCTAAGTACACAGTGCATGGGTCAGGACTGCACTAAGTACACAGTGCATGGGTCAGGACTGCGCTAAGTACACAGTGCATGGGTCAGGACTGCGCTAAGTACACAGTGCATGGGTCAGGACTGCACTAAGTACACAGTGCATGGGTCAGGACTGCACTAAGTACACAGTGCATGGGTCAGGACTGCGCTAAGTACACAGTGCATGGGTCAGGACTGCGCTAAGTACACAGTGCATGGGTCAGGACTGCACTAAGTACACAGTGCATGGGTCAGGACTGCACTAAGTACACAGTGCATGGGTCAGGACTGCACTAAGTACACAGTGCATGGGTCAGGACTGCACTAAGTACACAGTGCATGGGTCAGGACTGCACTAAGTACACAGTGCATGGGTCAGGACTGCGCTAAGTACACAGTGCATGGGTCAGGACTGCACTAAGTACACAGTGCATGGGTCAGGACTGCGCTAAGTACACAGTGCATGGGTCAGGACTGCGCTAAGTACACAGTGCATGGGTCAGGACTGCACTAAGTACACAGTGCATGGGTCAGGACTGCACTAAGTACACAGTGCATGGGTCAGGACTGCACTAAGTACACAGTGCATGGGTCAGGACTGCGCTAAGTACACAGTGCATGGGTCAGGACTGCGCTAAGTACACAGTGCATGGGTCAGGACTGCACTAAGTACACAGTGCATGGGTCAGGACTGCACTAAGTACACAGTGCATGGGTCAGGACTGCGCTAAGTACACAGTGCATGGGTCAGGACTGCGCTAAGTACACAGTGCATGGGTCAGGACTGCACTAAGTACACAGTGCATGGGTCAGGACTGCACTAAGTACACAGTGCATGGGTCAGGACTGCACTAAGTACACAGTGCATGGGTCAGGATTGCGCTAAGTACACAGTGCATGGGTCAGGACTGCGCTAAGTACACAGTGCATGGGTCAGGACTGCGCTAAGTACACAGTGCATGGGTCAGGACTGCGCTAAGTACACAGTGCATGGGTCAGGACTGCGCTAAGTACACAGTGCATGGGTCAGGACTGCACTAAGTACACAGTGCATGGGTCAGGACTGCACTAAGTACACAGTGCATGGGTCAGGACTGCACTAAGTACACAGAGCATGGGTCAGGACTGCGCTAAGTACACAGTGCATGGGTCAGGACTGCACTAAGTACACAGTGCATGGGTCAGGACTGCGCTAAGTACACAGTGCATGGGTCAGGACTGCACTAAGTACACAGTGCATGGGTCAGGACTGCACTAAGTACACAGTGCATGGGTCAGGACTGCACTAAGTACACAGAGCATGGGTCAGGACTGCGCTAAGTACACAGTGCATGGGTCAGGACTGCGCTAAGTACACAGTGCATGGGTCAGGACTGCACTAAGTACACAGTGCATGGGTCAGGACTGCACTAAGTACACAGTGCATGGGTCAGGACTGCGCTAAGTACACAGTGCATGGGTCAGGACTGCGCTAAGTACACAGTGCATGGGTCAGGACTGCCTAAGTACACAGTGCATGGGTCAGGACTGCACTAAGTACACAGTGCATGGGTCAGGACTGCGCTAAGTACACAGTGCATGGGTCAGGACTGCACTAAGTACACAGTGCATGGGTCAGGACTGCGCTAAGTACACAGTGCATGGGTCAGGACTGCGCTAAGTACACAGTGCATGGGTCAGGACTGCACTAAGTACACAGTGCATGGGTCAGGACTGCACTAAGTACACAGTGCATGGGTCAGGACTGCGCTAAGTACACAGTGCATGGGTCAGGACTGCGCTAAGTACACAGTGCATGGGTCAGGACTGCGCTAAGTACACAGTGCATGGGTCAGGAGTGCACTAAGTACACAGTGCATGGGTCAGGACTGCGCTAAGTACACAGTGCATGGGTCAGGACTGCGCTAAGTACACAGTGCATGGGTCAGGACCGCACTAAGTACACAGTGCATGGGTCAGGACTGCACTAAGTACACAGTGCATGGGTCAGGACTGCACTAAGTACACAGTGCATGGGTCAGGACTGCGCTAAGTACACAGTGCATGGGTCAGGATTGCGCTAAGTACACAGTGCAGCGGTCAGGACTGCGCTAAGTACACAGTGCATGGGTCAGGACTGCACTAAGTACACAGTGCATGGGTCAGGACTGCACTAAGTACACAGTGCATGGGTCAGGACTGCGCTAAGTACACAGTGCATGGGTCAGGACTGCACTAAGTACACAGTGCATGGGTCAGGACTGCACTAAGTACACAGTGCATGGGTCAGGACTGCGCTAAGTACACAGTGCATGGGTCAGGACTGCGCTAAGTACACAGTGCATGGGTCAGGACTGCGCTAAGTACACAGTGCATGGGTCAGGATTGCGCTAAGTACACAGTGCATGGGTCAGGACTGCACTAAGTACACAGTGCATGGGTCAGGATTGCCCTACGTATACAGTGCAGCGGTTAGGATTGCGCTAAGTACACACTGCACCGGTGGCACCCCCCTAGTCACTGCTGTGCGGGCCACATTACAAGGTCCGGCGGGACGAATTCGGCCCGCGGGCCTTGTGTTTGCCACCCCTGCTCTAGACTGTAAGCTTACGAGCAGGCTCTCTACCTCATGTATACGTCTGTTCCTCTAGACTGTAAGCTTGCGAGCAGGGCTCTCTACCTCATATATCAGTCTATTCCTCTAGATTGTAAGCTTGTGAGCAGGGCTCTCTACCTCATGTATCAGTCTGTTCCTCTAGACTGTAAGCTTGCGAGCAGGGCTCTCTACCTCATGTATCAGTCTGTTCCTCTAGACTGTAAGCTTGCGAGCAGGGCTCTCTGCCTCATGTATCAGTCTGTTCCTCTAGACTGTAAGCTTGCGAGCAGGGCTCTCTACCTCACGTATCAGTCTGTTCTAGTTTGTCTAACTTAGTATGTAGTTCCCTTCTATGCTCTGTACCTAGCGCTACGTAAATTGTTGGCGCTATATAAATAAATGTTAATGTAATTCATTTAATTTAGAAAATATGGTATATCAGTAGTTATGTAAGGGATTTGCTTCCTTGGGCTAAGTGTGCTAGTGCTTGATTTCCCTTTTTCCAGTGATGTCTTCTCAGCTAAACATGGTAGGACAATCATTTATAATGTGAGTAGCTCAGCCAAACAGGCTTCACTAATTGTTAGATTGAAGAATTGGGCATTACTCCCCTGTTTAACTATTGGATTTCCAAATCCCTTTGTCATTTATAAGGTGAACATGTAGTTGAAACATTTAGGTTTCTTTTATTTATTTATTTTTTTTGCCCTGGGGCCTTGTCAACACAACAATCCCTGCTTGATTTGCTGCTGCCAGTGGAATCTGGTTTTTATTGCTACTGGATAATTCCTGGTCTGCACAAGACCTATGCAGGTGATGCACAGTATATACAGTGGGGGAAGGTGACTGGGGCCATGGAAGGTCACAACTCTGCTTACTGTAAAAGGCTCTGGCAGGGTATACTGATTTGGAAAGAATATACAGACCAGGCTGCACACAGTGATGTGAAAAAAAAAATAATCAGGTATTAATGATGGAGTGGGAAATAAGTGGGAGAGGTTTTCCATTCATGCTTCATTTTGGCACTTCGCTTGTTTATCTCCGTTGACTTTCCAGTGGGTAACAGAATATTTTCTAAATACTTTTATTATTCCCACGCATGCTTAAACAACTTCACTGTACATTGCAGTAAGTGAAGTACTGTAGATCTTTCATACAGTAAGAGTTATTTACTAAAACGTGGGTTTAGATGAATATTTCATCTCCCCCACTTACCTACACATTGTGGGGGACAAACCTGGTGAGTTTCCCCCCGCTAAGCAAACTAACCAGGATTCTCCCTGCACAATGTTATAGCTAGTGCCATGTTATTCTATCCCCTAATCTCTGGTGATGATTGACAATAAAAACAAACAACATCCATACCAGATACATATCTTCTACTGAATCTCATAAACACATAAAAACCTTCAGCCTTCAGAAGCAAGTCTGATATAGCTAGGAGCCAGGCTAGCTATTTTTAGGCGCCAGCAACAGGGTACTTGCTTAGTGTCCTGTATAAAATAATCGAAGGCAGCCAGCAGTAGGGGTTTTAGGACCTGTGGACGCCATGGCACAAACCACATTAAAAATAGGGGGGCTGTATTCGTCCTTTACTACTTATCTCACCTCACTGGTGTGAGGTGTGTAGGGAAGATGAAATATCCCTTTGGGGGTGTGCAGGTAATCTAAATGAGAATAAGCCCTGTGCTGGCCAAATACTAAACCCCTAATGAATGATGGGCAAAAGGTTTTACTTCCAGTAGCAGCCCTGAAAAAGTGATGGGTAACGCCAAGCCCTCTCTGTGAGGCTTTATTAACCCTGGCTGTGCAAGCATGAATTGGCTTGTGCCAAAGTGGACAACAGTAAAACATAAGGCCAGGGACCAAGGAAAGTATTAAGTTAGTTGGGCAGACTAGATGGGCCGAATGGTCCTCGTCAGCCAACACATGCTAGGTTTCTAAAACCTTTTTAACGAGAAGGGTTAATATTTTTTCTGACTTGTTTTCTCGAGATAACAACCTGTTATCTCAAGATAAGTTGTTTTCTTGAGATAACAACTTGGTATCTCAAGAAAACAAGTCTTAAACATATTAAAAATACATGGCCTACCTGGGTTTCTGTACATTTCACATATAATAAACACATAAGTATTCTCTTATTGTATCTTGCATATTATATTTTTCACACATTGTTCACTTTTAGCGCTCCAGTTATACACTTTGTTGTTTAGTTGATAGAAATTGCTTTAGCGTTGCTTTTTCATTTACTGTGAGCAGCTCTATATTTATATGTAGTTTTTATTTTTATTATTTCGGTAGCGCCATTTTTGTCATAAGATTTTTTTCATATAATAAACACATGCTCAGCATACAGAAAACATGCCAGATGGAACTGCCCCTTTAACTGCTCGCTGTGGGTAGAGATCGCTAGAAGCCAGCTGAGCACCGGGAAGGAAGTCATAATGTTTCCTTGAACAAAAATTCAAAGCTTAAAAAAAAGAAAACAGTGTGTCACTTTCCATATTTTATTTTTAATTCACTTTGTACAGCTGTGTGTGCAAGAATGTCAGATACAACTAGAAACTGTGAAAGGAATAATAATGATAAATATAGCTCCACATTGGGGTGAACACACTGCTCAGGCAAGTCTGGAAATACATATATATATATATATATATATATATACACTCCACGGCTGTAATCAGCAACATATAGACTGTAGTGTTGATTGTACACAATGCAGGCCCCGAATAAACCAGCAACATGTTAACCCTACTCCACATATGCCTGATGCTAGACCAGGCACTCCAGATGTTGTGGACTACATTTGCCTTTGCCAGCATTATGGCCGTAAGAGCATTATGGGAGATATAGTCCGCAACATCTGGAGTGCCGAACACTGCCTACCCTGACCTAGACACTTTTGCCAATGAGCTGACCCTAAGGACCATTAATACGAATCCTTTGGAGAACCCTTTGGGAAGGTTTGTAATGTAGCATTTGCACAGTGGTTTTGACTACATGATTTTAAACCAAGGAGCAGTTCAACCTCACATGTTTTCTGTATGTTGTACGAGTCTCTAATAGATGTGAAATTCACAGCTTTACTTTAAAACTATTTACAGATCTCCTGTCTTACATTGAAAATATTTTCACCGGGGCTTCTAAATTCAGTGACTATAAGCAAGGTGTGGCAAGCTGGCAAGCACTACTGTTGGTAGGAGAGACACAACAGACATGGGGGGAGAGGAGAGACACAACAGACATGGGGGAGAGGAGAGAGACAACAGACATGGGGGGAGAGGAGAGAGACAACAGACATGGGGGGGAGAGGAGAGACACAACAGACATGGGAGGGAGAGGAGAGACACAACAGACATGGGAGGGAGAGGAGAGACACAACAGACATGGGGGGAGAGGAGAGACACAACAGACATGGGGGGAGAGGAGAGACACAACAGACATGGGGGGAGAGGAGAGACACAACAGACATGGGGGGAGAGGAGAGACAACAGACATGGGGGAGAGGAGACACAACAGACATGGGGGGGAGAGGAGAGACACAACAGACATGGGGGAGAGGAGAGACACAACAGACATGGGGGAGAGGAGAGACACAACAGACATGGGGGAGAGGAGAGACACAACAGACATGGGGGAGAGGAGAGACACAACAGACATGGGGGAGAGGAGAGAGACAACAGACATGGGGGGAGAGGAGAGACACAACAGACATGGGGGGAGAGGAGAGACACAACAGACATGGGGGGAGAGGAGAGACACAACAGACATGGGGGGAGAGGAGAGACACAACAGACATAGGGGAGAGGAGAGAGACAACAGACATGGGTGGAGAGGAGAGAAACAAAAGACGTGGGGGGGAGAGAGTCAACAGACATGGGGGAGAGAGTCAACAGACATGGGGGAGAGAGTCAACAGACATGGGGGAGAGAGTCAACAGACATCGGGGAGAGAGTCAACAGACATGGGGGAGAGAGTCAACAGACATGGGGGAGACAAAAGACATGGGGGAGACAAAAGACATGGGGGAGAGGAGAGAGACAAACGACATGGGGGAGAGGAGAGAGACAAACGACATGGGGGAGAGGAGAGAGACAAACGACATTGTGGAGAGGAGAGAGACAAAAGACATGGGGGAGAGGAGAGAGACAAAAGACATGGAGGAGACGAGAGAGACAAAAGACAGGGGGGAGAGGAGAGAGTCAGACATGGGGAGAGGAGAGAGACGACAGTAATGGGGGGGGGGGGGGGGAGGAAAGAGAAAAAAAAGACATGGGGGGAGAGGAGAGAGACAACAGGAATGGTACAAAAATGTCCAGTCACAAATGGATTAACACTGGCCCTATCAATGTATATCCTCATAGAATTGACTGACATTGAAGAATGCTACCACCATATTAGCTAATATTATATTATGTTACCACCAATAAAATTCTCTATTTCTCTTTCCAATGGGCCACTTGTTAATGCTATTATTCATTACTATAACCTCAAGCAATCTGGAGTATAATTCATGCTGCTGTAAAAATCCTTTGCCAGGCCAATCTGCTGGCATCTGGTATGATAAAAATCCACATCATCCAAAACACAGGTAGAACAAGTATCTTTCAAAGACAAAGGAACTATAGAGCCGAGAGTCTGAGACAGTCCTTAAATGAACCCTCACAGGAGGAGGAGAGTGTTAAATAAATACCAGGGCTGTTCCTGTTTGTGGCAATAAAATAAAAGAGAACCTGAGGCCTTTAGGTGCACCTGTCACACAAAAAATGGACTCTGTCTTCCTAAACACTGCCTATGCTGTGAAAAGAATGAAAAAGAATTTAAAAAACGATGAAAACTTATCTATACTATTCACTAAGAGGTGAGCTGCAAGTGATATGAGGAGAGCTGCAAGTGAGATGAGGTGAGCTGAAAGTGAGATGAGGTGAGTTGCTGGTGAGATGAGGTGAGTTGCAGGTGAGATGTGGTGAGCTGCTGGTGAGATGTGGTGAGCTGCTGGTGAGATGTGGTGAGCTGCAGGTGAGATGAGGTGAGCTGAAAGTGAGATGAGGTGAGCTGAAAGTGAGATGAGGTGAGCTGAAAGTGAGATGAGGTGAGCTGAAAGTGAGATGAGGTGAGCTGAAAGTGAGATGAGGTGAGCTGCTGGTGAGATGAGGTGAGTTGCTGGTGAGATGAGGTGAGTTGCTGGTGAGATGAGGTGAGCTGCAAGTGAGATGAGTTGAGCTGCAAGTGAGGTGAGCTGCAAGTGAGATGAGGTGAGCTGCAGGTGAGATGAGGTGAGCTGAAAGTGAGATGAGGTGAGCTGAAAGTGAGATGAGGTGAGCTGAAAGTGAGATGAGGTGAGTTGCTGGTGAGATGAGGTGAGCTGCTGGTGAGATGAGGTGAGCTGCTGGTGAGATGAGGTGAGCTGCAGGTGAGATGAGGTGAGCTGCAAGTGAGATGAGGTGAGCTGCAAGTGAGATGAGGTGAGCTGCAAGTGAGATGAGGTGAGCTGCAAGTGAGATGAGGTGAGCTGCAAGTGAGATGAGGTGAGCTGCTGGTGAGATGAGGTGAGCTGCAAGTGAGATGAGGTGAGCTGCAAGTGAGATAATTATTTCTATCATTTTACCTATACATTGTGCAGATAAAACCTGATGAGTTTCCTCTGCTAAGCAAACTCAGCATGATTGCCTCTGCACAATGTATAGGTAAACTGATGAGACTTAATATTCATCTCACATCAATACTATCTTTTAGTTGAATAGGTCCCCCCATCCTTTTAGTAAATAAACCCCATTCTTTTAGCAAACAAACCCCATCCTTTGAGCAGAACTGATGCAGATGCATAAACATGTTTTAAATCAGTCTGTGGTGACTCCTGTTTATGACATCACCTGTGACATGATATGCAAATGACAAAGACCTCAATAAGAAATGTGTAATTTGCATATCAAGCCACTAGGTGACCTCATAAGCAGGGGACACCACAGACTCATTTGAAACATATATTTGTTGTATTTTATGCATTTGCATGCAGCTTTGCTACTACACCATATAGATCATTTTTATTCTATAGGTTCACCGTATAAACAATGTTTAGGTTGACACAGTCCCTTTAAAAGACTGTAACTGATACTGTGCTAGCTACATTGTGCCACAGAGGGTAATTATATTTAGCATGGCGTACCATTCCAGTGGGCACAGGTGCTAATATCTTAAAAGAAACAATGTAGAAAAACCTGCTAAAAATATCAAATCAATTAACACATGTGATTAAATATTTCATGTGAATTCAATGTGGGAGTTTAAATGTTCCAAGTCCCACTTACCATCTCTGTCTGGTCATCACATTCAGAGATGGAAAGAGGAACTGTCTTCGAAGTCAAAAATGTAATGTTTCCTTTACTATAATTTTCCTATAATAATAATAAGAACCCCGAACTATTTTTAAAAGCATGTGTTAATGTATATAGAATATTAATTCATTTCGCTCAGCTAATATAGTGAGCAAAAAAGAAAGGCATACAAGAATAGACCGTAATAACAGGTATAGTCAGTCGTAAAATAATTAGGGCTGGCCAATAGGTATTTTTGTAAACCCCTTTGTGACATAGATCGTTCCAGGCACGTCCAAGGATAGAACTTCCTTAACGACATAGGACGTGCCTGGAGCATCCTGTGGTATAACGAGTTTAGCGGGTTTCGCTACAATGCCTCGATGTTGAGGCATTCTGCAACACCAAAATCCAAATTCTGAGGAATGTGCAATTGCTCCCAGTAGAGATAGCGGGCGCCATATTAGAAGGCACAGCTACAAAAGCTAATGAAAAAAACCTGCTAAATAGATTCTAATATTTGTCCTGAGTTTAGAAATACCCAGTGATTTTATGTTTATTTATAAGTTATAAGACAATAAGTACAAGCAGCGCATTGCTATTCCCTAAATATTTTTTTTCAGCATTATAGCCCTAACCCAACTTAAAAAAAACTGGAGTGTGCTTCGGTGTCATGGTGGGCAAGCCCATACTGTAATCGATCTCTCCCCACAGGCACTGGCTTTGACAACTAAACACAGCCAATTGTGGTGACTGGCTATCAGAGCGATCAGATGTGATGGAGGTGGGCTCTGCATAGATGGTTAGAGTGTCTTGGTCCCGAGGCACTCCGTCATGTAATTGTCAGTCAAATTGCAGTGTGCCTGCAGGCATAACGGAACTGCAGGACATGACATTATGAGCAATATAGCCCAAAAAGAGAGGCTTGCAACAACTGGTCACTACTGTGTCATAATTTCCTCAAAACCAAAATATAAATGATAGAAATATGCACAACTTGTTAGAGTTATGTTAAATGCTATTTGCTACAAACATGTCTGATGTCTCGAACAGAATATGACCTCTAGGAGCATCCAGGCCATGCAAGGCTCAAGGTGTTGGCTAGTCCTTCAGAAATTCTTAAAAAGACTATTGAGTGCCCAAAATGCATCTTCCAAATATTAATGTGCTTTCAAAGTACTTTAAAATGCGTGTTTTACATTTTGCATTGCTTAAAATATAACATACTTACAGCTAGATGTAATTGTGAAATTACAGCATTTGCAAGAAACCAGTTCTGCCCACACTAGCTGAGTAAAAGCTATTTCCTTCTTTTTTTTTGCTACAGGAACCAATGCGAATAATTTCCTTCAAAGTAATGGATGTTCCGGTCTCTCTAGTGATTTCATCTGACAATGTGTTGCACTGTTAAGAGATCCTACTTTGTACAAGAGCAAGTTTATCACAGTCCACACAATATATTCAATTCGAGGAGCACAGGAAGAGACTAAATGAAACAAAACTTTATATTCTCAGTGTCTATATAATCAGTGCTGCCGCACCTGCAGTAAACATGCAGACTAATCACTCGGGAGGGCTTGAGTCAAATATTAAAAATGTGATTTAAGCAGAATGCCTGCATCAAATCACACTGGGAAAAAAGCCTGTACACTATTCAAGCAGTAATCTTCAACATGCAACAAAAAGAGTTTGGGGACTAGACTGTGCCTTTAAAGTTAGTTGCCAACCTGAAAACAGTTGGCTAAGGAATTCCTTTGGCTGTCACAATAAGAAGTTGAACTTACAACCGGTAAAAAGTTCTACAGCAGACAAAGTGATGTGATTATGGAAACTCTAAGAATTGGAGCTCTGCTGAGCTCCTTGTGAATAAATCAAAGTAAGAGGAGTTTTTGGAGCACTATATCTCTCTGATACAATAATACATTGCATCACTGCATTAAATGGAAGCTACTTACATAGAGAGTCAAATTGTGGGTAAATTACAAAAGAGCAATTCATTTTGTAAAGCTGGTAAGGAATTCTATTTTATGCTTCGTTAACATCTACTGAGAATGTTCATTAGTGTTTCTCTTCTTAAGCATCTGTATTTACAAATTATGGTTTGTTCGGGAATCAACTTTCCGAGCCAACCGAAAACAAAAACCTGATAGCACGGGTCACAATGTTCTCTCCTTCTTCATAGAAATTCATTCAAGTCATCTTTCTAATCATAGTCTGTATCTCTATGGAGACAAAACAAAATAATAATAAATAAATAAAAAGAACTTTCCAAAAACTCATTAAGATCAATTCGAATCTAAATCTTAAATGGACCAAGATCAATTTTATAGTGGAAATGAAGGAGAATAAAATGGATTTACACAGTGTGCAAGTAGAATCGTACATAATATATTTTAAATTTGTCTCTGGGGTCTGCATTTATGGCATCACAGTATGCCAATCAGTTTTTCTCGATTGTATTAGTTAATTTGTTACTTTGTTGTGGTTGTATGCCTTACATTTTGACCCACAAACAACTTTTAAATTGTTTCCAATCACCCCTACATAATCACCATTATTTCTTTACTTTTCTGTTTATTCATTGGACATGGGCAGAGCCAAATTTAGACACATTTTAGGGTCATGTACTGAACAAATGCTGTGGGGAAAAACGTAGTTAAAACATGAGTAAGGAATAGAGTTGAGCGGACACCTGGATGTTCGGGTTCAGCCGAACTTCGGGAAAAAAGTCCGGGTTCGGGGTTGAACTTGACCCCGAACCCGATTGAAGTCAATGGGGACCCGAACTTATGGCCACTAAAATGCCTCTAAAAAAGTCCTGGAAAGGGCTAGAGGGCTGCAAAATGAATTAAAATGTGGGTGAGTGTCCCCATTCATACGAATAGGTCAATTGACCTATTCGTATGAATGGGGACTCTATTTCGGTTTATAGAAAGCCAATAGCATTACATACAATGTAATCGCCGAACCCTGAACTCCAACACGGACATACAGTGTAATGTCAGTGTTCGGGTCCGGGGTCCAAAAACTGTAAAGTTCGGTACGAACCCGAACAGTGCGGTTCGGGTTCGCTCAACACTAGTAAGGAGCAATTTGCAAAAAAATGTTTCGTTGATTGTAAAAGGAGCAAAGAGCAAAAGCAGTTTTGCACATAAAATATATTTGTGCTTTTTTTAGTACATGGCCCTATTAGTTCCAGTTACTGAGATTAAAAAAGATAGGAACCCATAGAGGGAATTAATCATCTTTTTATTTACAATTAATTGGGCTTCAAATTTTAAAATAAATATTGCTTCAAAACCCTTAAGGACGAGGCTGTTTTGGAATGTTGCTCCCAAAGGACAGGCTGTTTTTACACTTCTTTGGTGTTAGTGTTTAGCTGTAATTTTATTCTCTCTCATTTACTGTAACCACACAAACTATGATTCTTTTTTTTGGGGGGGGGGGGGGGGGGGGGGGGAATAAGAAGGACTTTCTTTAGTTACCACTATTTTCATTACATGATTTTCTGTAATCTTGAAATATGGTTTTACTTGACAAATATTTTACTCATCTACAAAAGCCAATGAAAAAAAACTTCTTATTAGATTCTAATATTTGTCCAGAGTTTAGAAATAGTCTATGCTTACATACTTTTCTGTTGTTTGTTTTGCAAGTTATAGGGCAATAACTAAAAGTAGTGTATTGCCATTTCCTTACAACTTTCCTACCTAAGGGGTTAAACTGTCAAAAAATACACATGTAGGAACATACCTAATACAGTAAACTGAAAACTAAAATGTATTGATTAATTCAAGGTGCAGTTTATTCTACTAGCAAATCAATGGGCATTAGTTATAAACGTAAATTCTGTGTCAAAGTTCTAAACTTGGAAGGAATCACCATGGAAATAAATAGGGCGTACCTACTGTTTAGGTCACTTTAAAATTTTGTCCCACAATTGACTTTTATAAACCCCATTGATTTCAATGAGAGAGAAACACAATGTTTGAGCAGGAGATAAAAACTAGTATAGGTCACTAAGAAGTTGAAGGACAACAGTCAGCAAACAATGAAGTTATGTTTAACTGAAAGAGTGCATGAAGAATAGACATTTGAAAAAAACATCTTTAAAGAATGAATACAAATAAAGCACCTTATTGAGCACTCTCTGCTTGTGTAGCACGATCAGGGGCAGACATCTTTGGTCAGATGAGCCAGTTCTTCATTCATCTGACCCAATATTCTAAACAACATGTCCGCCCCTGGATAGCACTATAAAAGCAAAGAGGGCTCAATTAGATACGTTATTTGGATGCTTTCATTAGAGCATTTCTGTTTAAAATATCTACACTTGATAAAAATCTTTCAAATAAACATGTCCTTTAATATAATGCAGTTGATTCTGATTAGACCAACTGTTTTTTTTTTGTTGCTGCTTTTATTGAATATTTTGTTTTTTTTTTTATCATTTTTTAATTGATTATAATAATACACTTTCTAGATTTGTATTTTTGGAGTAGCAAAGAGGCTTTCTGTAACAGACATATTAAAGCACTAATGGAAAGAAACCTAAATTATAAGTTATTTTATTTACAAATTCCTTAATTATTGAATTTTAAGTTTCCGTCAAACGATAAAGGGAGGGAAAAAAGGATCATGGAAAAGTCACGTCACAAAATGGAATTGGCAGCTAAATAATGGCTGGGTAACTTAATCTAAGGAAAGTGTATCAATTATTCATATTCCCTGCATCTTATGTCATGCACAGCGGAGGTGCCTGAATCGGACACTAGCATGGCAGGCTTCACATTCCATCAACGTCTCTCCACAAAACCGGACTGCGCGTTTCGCTACCTTTAAAAATGCACAAAGCTGCTCTAAAAAAAAAAATGACCGAACAATACGACGACAGGCTTCAGGGCCTGTTTGATTCTTTAGGTTCAATGGATCAAGAGGTGGTATAGAATTTTTGCTTTTCCTTACTCCACACATAGATCTGCTACTCTCCACCACACGGGGAGGTTAGAAGAGTTAAGGTGAGGTGATGCTTGTAGGGTTTGAGGAGGTAACGCTGGACTTCATTAGACGCATGCTTGGCAGAATTAACGTTACATTTGAACACGGCTCATCTCACTGTTTTACCTCCCTGTACATCATCGCTGGACCACTGAAAACTTTACAGTATGGCACACGTGTAGACACTAATTCTGCAGCTCTCCACAGTCAAGAGAAGGCAACTGTATCCACACCTGCTACAAAAATCAATCACTAGTAACTATCCACTGATTAAATAAATCAGATCAGGACTCTCATCAAACCTCCATCCACATAAAAAGTAAACCGCATTATTGGATGACCTACTCAAGTCAAACTCTTGAGGTCTACTCAATAAAGAGAGAACTGCAGGGAACGAACATGGGAATTTTAAACTTTAGGCCAAATGAATGCATATTAATGTGATTTCAAAGTACTTTGAAATGCATGTTTTACATTTTGCATTGCTTAAAATACAAAATACAGCTAGAAGAAATTGTGAAATTACAGCAGTTTGCAAGAAACCAGGACTGCCCACACTCGATGAGTAAAAGTCATTTCCTTTTTTTGCTGCAGGAACCAATGAGAATATTGCCATTCCAATGAATGGAATATCATATCATGTCTCTCTAGAGATGTCATCAGACAATGTGTTGCACTGTTAAGAGATCCTACTGTGTACAAGAGCAAGGTCACTCAGAGGCCACATAATGTATTCAATTGGAATAGCTCAGGAAGTGACTATATGAAACAAAACTTTATATCCTCGGTGTCTATATAATCAGTGCTGCTGCACCTGCAGTAAACATACAGAGTGATTTATGCACAATGCCTGCATCAAATCACACTGGGGAAAAAAAAGCATGTGCACAATACAAGCAGCAATCTTCATCTTGCACCAAAGTGAGTTTGGGGACTAGACTGTCCCTTAAAGTTTTAAATTCCCTGCAATTCTCCCTTTATTGAGCAGACTCTTCTCTGTAATATGGAGTTGTGCGCGGAAACAATTTTTGGGGGGGTTTGGGAACAGAATATTTTTTGGGGGGCTAACTTGTAATAGCTTCACTAGTGTCCCTATTTTTATATGTAATCATAGCCAGACAAGGTTATTGTTTGAATGAGGTTTAAATTATTAAAACTTTAACATAACTTCCGCCAACATATGTCAACGAGTCAAAGAAGTTGATTGACTGATTCATTTACGTAATGTATTGTAAAATAGATATTACTAATTCAATGATTGTTTACAGTATGTATTCAGATCATTTCCATTATGGTCCTACAAGCCACATTCTCTGATAACTAACCAAATAGTTTGGTAAAAAAAAAAGAAGGTCATCAGTGTTTTAAATTTAGTGCTGAAGGTATGAAGTTGATAGAGTTCAACTAATAGATAAAAATGTTTGATATATTGGGAATAATATATCATAAAAAGAGAATTCCATGAAATACACACTTAAGCAGGTTATTAATAGTGCAAATTGTCGAACGATGACCTAATAGTTAAGATCAGAATCCATATTTCTTGAGTTTGACAAAGCAGCACACAAGTTTGTGCTTCAAATATAGAAGCCAGTGCAAATGTGCAAGGGTCCTAGTATAACTGGCATGTGCTCTAATCAGCAGCCATCATGCTTCCCTGGAAAGAGACCACCTTGAAAAAGCATGTAAAAACAAGGCTTGGTGGAACATAAAAGTGAGGGTCCTCTCTCTTGGTGGAGTGTAAAACCGAGGGTCCGCACTCTTGGTCGCATGTAAAAACGAGAGTCCTCACTCTTGGTGGCATGTAAAAACAAGGGTCCTCTCTCTTGGTGGCATGTAAAAACGAGGGTCCTCTCTCTTGGTGGCATGTAAAAACGAGGGTCCTCTCTCTTGGTGGCATGTAAAAACAAGGGTCATCTCTCTTGGTGGCATGTAAAAACGAGGGTCATCTCTCTTGGTCGCATGTAAAAACGAGGGTCCTCTCTCTTGGTGGCATGTAAAAACGAGAGTCCTCACTCTTGGTGGCATGTAAAAACAAGGGTCATCTCTCTTGGTTGCATGTTAAAAACGAGGGCGCTCTCTCTTGATGGCATGTAAAGATGAGGGTCCTCACTCTTGGTGGTATGTAAAAACGAGGGTCCTCACTCTTGGTGGTATGTAAAAACGAGGGTCCTCACTCTTGGTGGCATGTAAAAACGAGGGTCCTCACTCTTGGTGGCATGTAAAAACGAGGGTCCTCACTCTTGGTGGCATGTAAAAACAAGGGTCCTCACTCTTGGTGGCATGTAAAAACGAGGGTCCTCACTCTTGGTGGCATGTAAAAACGAGGGTCCTCACTCTTGGTGGCATGTAAAAACGAGGGTCCTCACTCTTGGTGGCATGTAAAAACGAGGGTCCTCACTCTTGGTGGCATGTAAAAACGAGGGTCCTCACTCTTGGTGGCATGTAAAAACGAGGGTCCTCACTCTTGGTGGCATGTAAAAACGAGGGTCCTCACTCTTGGTCGCATGTAAAAACGAGGGTCCTCACTCTTGGTCGCATGTAAAAACGAGGGTCCTCACTCTTGGTCGCATGTAAAAACGAGGGTCCTCACTCTTGGTCGCATGTAAAAACGAGGGTCCTCACTCTTGGTCGCATGTAAAAACGAGGGTCCTCACTCTTGGTCGCATGTAAAAACGAGGGTCCTCACTCTTGGTCGCATGTAAAAACGAGGGTCCTCACTCTTGGTCGCATGTAAAAACGAGGGTCCTCACTCTTGGTCAAATGTAAAAACGAGGGTCCTCACTCTTGGTCAAATGTAAAAACGAGGGTCCTCACTCTTGGTCGCATGTAAAAACGAGGGCCCTCACTCTTGGTCGCATGTAAAAACGAGGGTCATCTCTCTTGGTGGCATGTAAAAATGAGGGTCCTCTCTCTTGGTGGCATGTAAAAACTAGAGTCCTCACTCTTGGTGGCATGTAAAAACTAGAGTCCTCACTCTTGGTGGCATGTAAAAACAAGGGTCATCTCTCTTGGTGGCATGTTAAAAACGAGGGCGCTCTCTCTTGGTGGCATGTAAAAATGAGGGTCCTCTCTCTTGGTGGCATGTAAAAACGAGGGTCTCTCTCCCAATAGAGCCCACATAGGTGCAAGAACCACTCTACATGCTTTGATTGGCTGAGCGCTACTGGCTGTCCCCAGATTAGCTCTGCGTCTCAGCTATCTGAAGATACATGTTGGGTTTCAGGCAGGTGGCTGCTATTAGTGAAGTAAAAGTTGTTAAAAAATCCTATAGTGCAACTTTAAGTGCCCACAATCTTCCGAAAAATGTGTAGTTCTACTAATTTACTGAGGACATCACCTGCCCCTCATAGCATCATAAATCATATGTGGCCTTAATTAAAAAGTTAGACAACCCTAGTTACCCAAACCATCGGAAAATACTTCATGGAATACCTGTACCATGCATCCATTTCAGCAGTTCTAAATCTGGCAGTGCTATTCCTTATAATTTATTTAATGACTCCAGTCAGGTTAACCAACTGCTTATTTGCGGATCACAATTGCCGGTTTTACATGTCGTCTTGATTTCAAAGTACTGACCTCACTGTATGTACACTTGGATACACGTATAATTAAAATCGCTTTCCTGGGGTGCGTCATTTTTTCCTCGGCAGATATAGATATTTGACGACAACCTGATTTACTACTATTGGAGGTTATTCTAGGAAAACAGAGGGATTTGGAACAATTATTTCCAAAAATAGGGCTGTCCGGCTATGAGACCAGAGGCATGTTTTTTAAATCTCTTCCAGGCTTGCATTAAAATTACATGCACTTTAAACATTAAACCAAGTTTAGGAAGAGACATCTTTAAAGGGACATTACAATGATTTTCATTCCATTTAACTTTAGGCACAGTCTAAATTACTGTGAAATAGTTTTAGGAGCAATAAATATGTCAAACTTCATTAACAATTAACTTGTATTTGCTTCTTGCCCTCCGTAAAGAAAAGCTATTCAAATCTAGTCTGACTACTTGCTGGAAACTGTAGTCTCTTCGACCAAGATCGCTTTGATGATACATCAAGTGAATGAGTCGGCCAGCTTACCTATATGTCTCATCAACATCTGCTTTAAAATCACTTTTCTTTTTTTAGCAAAAGAAAGAGAGATAGGTCTTAACATATAACATCCTGTAAAAAAAATAATACTTTACAATAATTTAGACTTTGCTTAAATATAACTAGGAGAATATCAATCTTCTTACTAGTATCTGTTTAATATTGATGGGGCCTTCCGTAAGCCTATATTTACACATCAGTATGATATTGATGGGACCTCACCAGATTCCCTGTATATAAATTATCATTCCCCTTCCTGCGTCAACCGTTCCCTGCCATCATCTCCCGCTCTCCCTTTAGAGGCCCAAGTGTGGGGTTTTTGTAGAAACCTGCCAATTGTAATCCCAGCTAGTTCTAAATGGCACATAACCCTGCAGGAACTCTGTAGGAACTAAGGCAAACTAGGTACCTGTGAGTTTATTTGCACTCAGAAACACAATATACACTTTACATGGCTTGGATGCCATCAAGCTTAACATCAAATCGACTTCATCTGTATCTAGATTATTTCCCCAATGAGGCTAATTAAACTCTAGTAAAAGTATTGAAACAATGTTAAACAACGGATGTTAAAGAATATTATAAATTAGGGCTGGCCAAGCCGCAGCTTGCAAGTAGCATGAGACCACGGGAACGAAGGTTCCTGGCTGTCTGATTCCGCACTGCGGACCACTGAACACCCTGGGTTAACATGCTGCGTAATGGTGATGTCACACACAGGATATCCAAGACGAATTGAGATACATGTCCCACTGCCCTCTCGTAATTTTAACACCTCCTAGATAACCAGAGAACAAGTAAGCAATTCCTAGGGGTGTAAACAGCAAGTCTCTGGGTGCAAACGGAAAGTCTCCGGGTTCCAACTCACAAGAACTCTAAAATCGGTAAAGAGACTTCGAAAATATTTGGTATGCATAGGTGATTATTTAAACTAATAATTATTAACAGTTTATTTATTCATATATGTAGTTTAGAAACCTTATAAATTACACACATGAATACATAATAATATGTACATGTATTTCTTAATATTTTTTTGTCATTTTTTTTCTGACAATGTCTTCTAACATTACGCAAGTATGGAAACCCCTGGTATGAACAAAAGTGGAATTTAAAAAAAAAATGGGTGTTACTTCCAAAAACAGTTAACTGAATGTGTGTTGATGTCTAATTTAATATTTACCACAAATTAGGTTATTTAATAATATAGCGCAATTTATTAAGAGTTTATACATAGAAAACTAATTCGACGTTTTGATGCAAGTCTGTGAGCTGCAAGTCATATCACTTTGTTAATAAAAAGTGAATTCATTTGAATATTTTGTTTTCCACTGGGTCAGCCTTGTAGTTTATTGTTAGTTATTATCACAGTACAGATTGTTCCAGTCGCACCACTAACACATAGTAATACTGGTTATAAAAAGCGTTTGGTTTTTTTTTAGTCTAGGAAATGATCTAATTATCTGATTTTATTTTTATATGTACCGTATTTTCCGGCGTATAAGACGACCCCCCAACTAAGTCGTCTTATAAGCTGGAAAAATCGCATCTATATTTTAACTTTTTAGGTTAAAATATAGAGTTTGCCACCCTCCTCCCCCTTCCCCAATCCCCAGTACTTACCTACTTTCTGCTCTGTCTCCCGCTGTTAAGCCGGTCCGTGGCTGTGAGTGAAGCGTTGTGAGCTCCCCTCCAGCTGCGCGGTCAATAAAGTTTGTTTAAAAAAAAAAGTTTAAACAAACTTTATTGAAGCCGCGCGGCTGGAGGGGAGCTCCCAACACTTCCCTCACAGCCACGGACAGGCTTAACAGCGAGAGAGGAGACAGAGCAGAAAATAGGTAAGTAAATCCCAGTACCCGATGTATAAGACGACCCCCCAACTTTTGAGAACATTTTTAGGGGTTAAAAAGTCATCTTATACGACGGAAAATACGGTATGTATATTGTTTTACAATTTGAGCACAATTATTGAGTCAATTAAAAAAAAAGAAATAGTATGTTACAAATTAGAGAGAGACATTTACTCTCCTTATAAAACTTTAAGCCATGTTTAAAAAAAAAAAAAAATATTATTTTAGACAAATAAATATATGTGCGGTTTCAAAATGGCTGTTCTATCTTTTGCTGGCGATTTTTCTCAGCTAGCAAACACACGCAACATTTTATTTAATGGCTTTTCTTCGACATATGTCAATTGGTCGGAGAAGTTGATTGGCCGACTCATTTATGTATTGTGAAATAGATGTTGCTAATTCAATGATTGTTTACAGTATATTTTCTGATATGTTTTTTTTTCGATAACTACTTTTATTAAGCTATGTGAAAGAGAAACAGGTCTTGGATGTTGTCATCTGCATTACTCGATCAACAAAGTTTCTTGGGCAAGGTTTGTGATGACACATCATCATCTCTGGTCCACCAGAGATCCCAGCAATGCTGGGCACGACAGAGTATCCTACGGGTCATCTTAGAAGTGAAATCCTTTAAGTCTCATTGCACGCATAAATATACATATCTCAAATTAAATTATCTTTATATGGCCCACCATTCAAGGGCAGCACAGACTTTAACCGTAAAGTAATGTAAAGTAATTATCCCAAATAAGGTGGATAAATGATCAGTGGTCATTCTGACCTACAACAGTGGTTGAGTGAGCACAGAACATGAAAAATAACTATATTTAGTATATAGTATAGTTTAGCAGAACGTGGCTTACTTCGTAGCAAACAAGAGAAAAATAAAGAAGTGAGAACGGGCCTGACGCGTTTCGCGCTTCTAGCGCTTAGTCATAAGCGCTAAAAACGCGAAACGCGTCAAGCCCGTCCTCACTTCTTTATTTTGCCTCCTTAACCTCTGCTGTGATTTACCACCATTATACTGGATATTTTTTCATTCCAATTAAAATTACTAGTTTTTACACTTACCATCTCGAGAGTGCCATTTTTTGCTACCTCTCTTTTTTTCTCTCTCGTATGTTATCACTGGTGTGGGTCTCACACCAGCAAAAGGCACCAAAGCTAATTATTTTCCTCTTAATGAGGCCTAGTGCCACTTACAAACAACATTTCTTAGCATCGCTCCGCAGCTGCAGAGAGAGATTGTCCGAGATTATTGCTCTCTGTCATTTGTTTGTGCATCAACCATGCACCACACAGCCAATCAGCAGGTCCTTTCCTAGAAACATAGAATGTGTCGGCAGATAAGAACCATTCGGTCCATCTAGTCTGCCCAATTTTTTTTTTTTTGGAGTACTTTTATTAGTCCCCCGTTCCCTATCTTATAGCTAGGATAGCCTTGTGCCTATCCCACGCATGCCTAAAGTCCTTGACTGTGTTTACCTCTACCACTTCTGCTGGCAGGCTATTCCATACATCCACTACCCTCTCAGTCAGTAGCCTTTTTACTCAGACAGATGATATTATTGGTAAGCTTTGTCCTTCTCAGTTGAGCATCGCTGTTCCTTAAACTGAAACTATATACATGAACTAACAGCAAATGGCAAAGCATATTAAAAAGTTCCTTTAGAAAGTATTTAGAAAATTAAAGCAAAAGATACTATTAAAAAATAAAATAGAAGAGAGCTTGAGAACAGTAGTTGCATGCCAAACTGGAGCACAAAGTAATATGTTTTTACAGGAAGTGGAGATATTGGCCCAGAGGAGTTTCATCTAAAAGTATAATATAAACAGTCAATTGACAGGATAATGGGTTTTTTGGATTAAGCCAACATTAAATTTAGTCCAGAAAATCTCTAAATTCTGCAACCTTTTTCCCCCATTAATATTTATATGGCAGCAGAGGGAATATTACTGAAAAAGCAAATGTTCCAACAACCCCCAGCCCAAATTGGATATTTTACCAGAAAAACTACCCCCCCCCCCCCTCCAAGATCTTATATTAAAAAATGTGTACAAGCCCGCCGTTACTATATTAAAACAAAAACAGCATTGGAAATTGCTAAATGAACAACAGATTTTGGCGAGCAATCACATGGGTGCATTTCCTTTCCATTGTTTTCGGAGGAAAAGGGTAGGAGGGCTCTACTACCCTTAAATTTCCAGCTACATGATGGACATTATGAAAATAAATCCCCTTAAATCCTTATGAACCCCCTACATCAGACAGAGTTCATCAATAGAAACATGAGAGCCACTTAAAGGTGCATTTCCATCTATAGTGCCCCCCCCCCCCCCCCGCCCCCACCACCGTCAAGTTACTTCTATCCCCATCGACCAATAGGCAAGCTTGTGAACAAACATGTCCTCATCTTACTTATCCGTATATATCTGTCTGGCTGATTGAATTAAACAGCAAACGCTATATAAGCTTTTGGCGCTATTTAAACAAATGCTTGGCTGTTGTGATCAGACCATATATTTTTTTCCTTTGTATCTACCGTGTGATGTTCTTTTTGGATTTAAATGCATGCTCTATGTTGTAGAAGGACGAACAGAATACCTTCACTTTGATGCGCCTCATACCATCTTGGTATATGCGAGCGCAATACCTAGTTAGGAGAGCACTTTCTTTTGCGGACAATATTACACTATTGTGGATTTGTCTTTTTTTCTTTCATATGCACATATGTTCTAGACTACGGCAGAAATCTCATACATCTATTATATCAGTTTGTACATACACATTATATTTTATTTCTGTCGTTATCAGCGCACTAATCACTTGTTTTTTCTTGTGCTTTTATGATTTTTGAGGTGAAGTGCTACAGATCTGGGATAGGCACTAGGAGAGTCTCTCGGTTGGATTTAAGTAAATGTTAATGTAACATCATGTAAACAAACACATGTATCTAACAAGGTGGTGTACAGGAACTGAAAGAAAGAAATTGGTATCTGGTGACTGGTTTGCATGATGGTTCATTGTTGATCACCCAGGCATGTGCTAAACTATTTTTATATTAATTGTGTGATGGAATATTCTATCAGTAAGTCTATTTAATGTCTTTCTTGGAAGCGTAGGGTATTATTTTCAGGTTTGCTTTTTAATTTTTATTTTTTATTTCCCCAGACGGTTAGTGAATGAATCACCTGAATTGCTTCATGGTTATGTCCACGTTAAATTGATTCAAACCAGTATATCCAGTTCCGATTGTTTGAGCAGTTCTCCCTCCTATGATTTAACAATGGCGCTCACCCATGGAGGGCGAAAAAAAAAACCCTTTAACTCATTTAAATAAGAAAGATAAATAATAAAGAGAATTCAGAGACAATACTGTATAATGATTTGTTTCATCAGCCAATACTGGCAGTAGGTAATGTGTGCGTAGAGCAGGGGTTGATAAACTTAACTGACTTTTAGGAGCAAACAAAAAGATCTAGGAGCCAGACAACTGCATATACACACAATCACATCCACATACCTCCAGTCAGTCACATCCACACATACTCATATACTATCAGTCAATCAGACATACTTACACATATACAGTCAGTCACACATACACAGTCACACATACAGTCTGTCAGTCAGACATACAGGTGAGTGTTTTTTTTTTTTAAATCTTAAGCAGTTTTTTTTTGTTTTTTTTTATCAATGTGTCATTGTCCCCCTCCCTGCTGCGATACCTCATTGCAGGGAAGGGGGGCATTTTCGTTCCATAATGGTCTGTGTATCTTACAAAGGCACAGACAATCGTTGCTTCCAGCCCTTGGGGCACTACAGCGCAGTGCGTGGGGGGGCAGAGCAGGAAGTCTGCTTGCTCCCTTGCTTGCCCGAGGAATAAAGAATTTTTTTTTTTTTTTTTTTAAAGATCCCAGCAGTGAGGGCATCATGCGGGGCTCACGATACCTGGGCACCAGGTCTGATTTCCTGGTCGCCATGGGGTTTGTCAAGCCCTGGCAAAGAGTAATGCCAACTGGAAAAAAGAAAAGTACAAAAAAAGAAAAGAAAAGAAGATCTGAATAACGGCACTGTTCCATTACTCTAGGATTGCGATCCAGCAGAAGGCAAAAATAAGTATAAGCTGAAAAAGGAGTAATGTAAATTCTTTTCATTTTTGATAGTTCTTGTTACTACAGCAAATAAAAAAAAAATAAAAAAAACATTCTGTACTTCTAACTCCTGTATCATGTGGTGCAGTGGGCGTCTAATATCTCGCTTTTTTTTTCGGTACAGAGAGAGAGACCCTCATTTTTGCATCTAATAAGCAGAGGGGACACTGCTAAGGTTGCCACCCAGTAGGTATAAAGACGGCATCCCTTTGCACTGGGCTAGCAGTCCAGGCCAGTCAATGGTTAAAGTGCCATTTATTTTAAAAAGGACTTGTCCTCATTCTTAAACAGAAGCCTAATGAAGGGGGGGGGGGGGGGGGAGGGAGGAAATAAGTATAGTGGCTCTTTAAGATGTCTTTACCACAGGCTGCTTTCAAGGAATTTGCAGTAGCAGGGGAGTGACCCTGAATATCAAAATAAAAAAGACAGCTTAGGTGGGGATAATCTGTCACACCGGGGAATCGGAACAGTGACTCAACTGCTCCATTCCTACAGAGCACGTATTTACCTACAAGACATGTGTTGACCACATGAGATAAACCAGCCATCTAAATCTAGATCAAAAAGGGAACAAAGAGAACAAAAACACATAGCAAAGATGGCACACACTGTATCATGTTCAACAAGGCAGAACTTTTATTTGTAAGTGTATTAATGTACTGAAATTTTACTAAACGGGCTTCAAGGACAACTGTCCTCAAAATACGAATTATGTTTAATTTATAGAATGCATAGAGGAGGCATTTTAAATAGAAATCCTTTAATGAACGAATACAAATAAAGTACCTTATTGAGCCCTCTTTGCCTGTGTAAGTCCATTGGAGGCAGCCATGTTTTTTAGAATCTTGGGTCAGGTCTTCCTTCATCTGACCCAAGATTCTAAGCAACATGTCAGCCCCTTGATAGATAAACAGAGAGCAAAGACAGCTCACAATAAGGTACTTGAATTGTATTCTTTCATTCAAGCATTTCTAGTTAAAGTATCTAAGACTGATGCAATCTTTCAATTAAAAAGAACACATTTTTTTGCTGGTTTTTCCTTTCATAATTTTGAAGTTAAGTAACGACTTGGATTTTAAACATCTGGTTTTCTGGGGAAAGGAAAATTAAATAACGTGTGTGGATTTTGGTACAACTATTTGGAAATGTCAGGGAAACACATGCAAAAAAAAAGAACTGCAGATTTCCCCCCCCCCCCCCCCTTTAGGTACAGGCTGATACCCTGTTTGGTCTCCAGAAAGTCTGTTTAAAATCTAATGTGGCAATTAACCCATCTATAATTAAGAGATAATAACAGCACTGTGAGCTTCTCTCTTGTACCTGTCACACGATTCGTGGAAATAGATCATTAAAAAAAAAATAAAAGTACTGTTCTTTTCACTTGTTCTTGTTGTACAGACTGCTGGCAGCCTAATGTCAGATGTGTTTTGTACTTTAGTGTAGGCTGTATATCAGTTTGTGTACATAAACCTGCCCTGCAGTATGTAAAATCCTAACGTGTTTATAAAGGTTCTATATGGGATCCTCTCCTTACTCAATTGACTGGTTCCTTTTGGCACAATAGCCATATGTGTCCAGGAAAAAGTTATAGATTCAGCAATTTATAATAGGGAGAAAGTTATACAGGATTTATTCACAATGCAACCAGCAACACGGTGCAAAACACCCTGACGCGTTTCACACACGGCTTAGCGCTCATTCACAGGCACGCCTTATCTATATGCTGTACTAGTGGGATCGAGTAGCGGACTGACTATAGAAGGTCACCAGAGTCCGTGGCCATCGCCAAGAAATGTCCACCATGAACAACGATGGTCCCTACCCACCGGTGATGGGTAATCTTGGCCCTACATGGAACTACATAGACCATGATGCTCACTCAGTTCTGAGGTTCATAGAGCAACATGTGATCTGTAGTTCCCATATATCCCAAGTTTAGCCATCACTGCGGAGCCTTATGGAGATGTTTCCCGATATTATTGATGATTTGAGTTGCCACCCAGCCTGTAGGACGGCAATAGGATGGGCAGTATTTTGATTTTTTTTTTTTTTTGAAGAGAAGATGGCGCTCCTATTGGTGGTGTCACCGCCTTATTACATCATCATAATGCAACTAACATTTTTGCTAGTCACTATGTGTGTGTGTTTTTAGTGATACAATATCACAGTGTAATCCACTAATATAATCACGTCTATAATAAAGTAGACAGGTAGAGTGCGGGAGCCACTGATGGCTTGCTATGACACTCCAGCTAGGTGGACCACATTATCCATTATGACCGGCTTAGCATTATAGGAAGTGTAGTCCTCACAGGTAGAATGGTTAAGCCAGCGAAGGACAGCCATGACATTCATGCGACACTCTGTGATAAGAGTCATTATGTGATAAGAGTCAACACCCGAAACTGAAACATAACAAAACGAAGAAACCTCACGTGACTTACTCACACAGTTATTTTCCATAAACACTTTCCATAACACTGGATGTTATCTGCTTTCACATGGCCGTGACTAAGAGATCCAGTGCAGATTCCACTAAAAATACAGCAGTCAACTGTAATTCAAAGCATGCAGCAAAAATATTAAAACCTATTCATATATATTGAAAAAAAACATGCTTTTCAATGTCGGCAGAAGTAAATATGTGAATCAGCGTGAATGGCACGTAGAACACAGGAATTCACCTACGAAGTACCATTAAAAGGTCCTTTCTGCCAGATGATGTGCTGGTGCTGTGGGGAGGAGAGTGGGAAGAAAGGGTTAAAAAAAAAGAAATTGGGGGGGAAGAAATGTATCCCCTTCTTCTCCTAAGTAAACGCGACATTTATTCTTAGAGATACAAGAGCGTGTAGGCTATCAGCACTGACAGCGAACGAACGGCCAATCAGAGCGGGCATTTGTCCCCCTTTCATCGGATATGGGTCTGCTCGCGCACAGAGAGAGACCTTCGTTGTTGCATGAGATAACCAAAGGGTGAAGGGGACCAGACTGTCAGCTTTCAAGACGAAGCATGACAACTGCCGGTCAAAGGATAAACTGGCATGTAAAGTGCATGCATAACTGCCAACAGTCCTGGATTTGTCAGGAAAGTCCTGTTTTTTTGGGGGGGGTCCAGTCCCAGAAAATTTGGGTCTGTTCCGGAATTATTACTGCCTAAGTTCGATTGGCACCCAAAAAATTATCAATACCCCCCCCCCCCCCCCAGGAAAAAAATCCTGCAGACGGCCATGTTTCTTACACCATAAATATGGTTATAAAGGATGATACTGCAAAAACAGAGGACGCGTTTCAAGCCTTCCTTAGTCTGCATCACCTAATGTTGCGTTATCACTGTTGCTATAGCAGCAGCCCAGCCTCTCTCTCTCCAAGCCCTTCCTATTGGACATCACTGAATTTAGTAGCCCCAGGAAAAAAATATTTTCAATGTAAAATTCCAGCAGTTTAAATTATTTAAGATTAAGCTAATTTCACCTGATATTAGAAATATATCCAACAGACAGAAATAGGATATGAGAAACCACCCCTTTATAATGCCTCAAGTCAGGCCCGCAAGGGTTAAAGGAAATGGAAAATAAAAATAACGAACCCAGAAACTGAACTGAGTTCGTTATAAGTACAATTTAGCAATAAAACAAGGTAAAAGACATAAAACTTATTTTCCATTCGGCTTATTTAGCCATATGGTTTTGCTTATTCATTTAATGAATAACCAGAAAGCAGATTCCACTTTTTTTGGCCGGCCGGCCAATTTCCCAGAGTTAAATTGCATATGATGGTCCGTCCCCATGAGAACAATAAGACCAGCAATTAGTTATACACATTAAGTCATTGGGCTGGGTACATGGCTCGGCCGAGTGGGCTTTGTTTAAATCTCCAAGTTTAAACAACTCTCCTTCCTGGTTACTTGTTAACCAATCAGGGCATTGATTTGAAGGGAAAACTGAGACCATCTTTAGAGGTCATACCACACGAAATCTGCTCCCTTTATCTCCTCAGGCCTATGGAGATGCCCACACGTACAGATAAGACCACCTCCTTGTTACAGCACCTGTCAGCAAGGAAATACTGATTTAACAGAACATCCAATCGATTAGATGGACATCCGTATGACAATTCAAAAGAATTGTGGGGGAAAGGCCGGTATAGATCTCGCCATGTGCGTCTGCCCTGGCAAAACGAACAAAAAAATAAAGAGAATAAGTGATGAGACCACCCTTCAAGACTGAGCATTATGGGAGTTGGATTCCTGTCTCGCCAGGAGGGAGTAATGAAATATATATTTACTTTAACCTAATGAGCATTTATCCCTTCTTTGCAGACACTTTCCTTTTAAAGTTATACTTCGATGAGATTTTGTCTACAAAATATAGCAGCTTAAAGTGGCCCTCAATTTAAAAAAGAAGTTATTGTATAGATTGTGTATAGTAGGCGGTAAAATGGCATGTGCTATGAAACAATGGAACTTCATACACGGAATCTGCATGCTTCAGTCGGACTCGTGCAGGCCGTTTTGGTCGCGGACTGTCACTTTCTGCTCCAGCAGGTCACTTTGGTCAGAGCTGCCGTGGCTGAATATGGCCCTTGCCAGTGATGCGGGGCAGCAGAGGAAGGACCCGGCTTCATCACAGAAGTCCCCGCGGTCGTGTTGGGCGGCAGCAGGGGAGTCTACGCTCATCGCGCAGACATTCCCCTGCTGTTAGAGAGGGGGATCCAGGTCCCCTGCAGCTCTACGGGGACCTGGATCCATGTCTTATAGTCTGACCTCAATTTGAGGTCAGACTATAAGACGACCTCGATTATAAGATGAGGGGTAATTTTCAGAAAAAAATTTCAAATACGGTATTTGATTTTATTTAATAAAAATATGTTGATATAAGTTGATCTAAAGGTCACTGTAGAGGAAACATGTTAAGGGAAAAAACACTAAGTTAGGGTATTGCCCTATAAATTGCAAAACAACCCAGGAAAAACATGACATATTTCTAAACTCAGAACAAATATTAGAAACTATTTAGCCAAGGTCTGTTTTTATTTTTTATTTTTACAGTTTGTAGATGCACAATTTTTTTTTCAGGTAGTTAAGTTAGAAAAAATTTGATTTCTTTGCATTTTTCAGCATATTTTATGATTTTTTTCTTTTAATAGTAAATTATATTTGATATGATAAAAGCAATGGTATCTTAAGTAAATTCTTATGGTGATTAAAACCAGTATATAATATGTGGGGGTACATTAAAATAAGATAAGAAAATTACAGGTAAACACAAGCACATTTTTTTATTTTGTATTGTTGATTTCAGATCTCTTGTTTTTGTTATGTGACTGTATTTAATAAAATGGGTAACAAGTGTGACTGGGGGGGCCGCCATTTAATGATTATAGTGTTTTTGGGTGCCACCCCCTAGTGACTTTACAGCATATATTTCTCACTTTGGGGCTGGGGACACAGAATGCAGTCTATAAGTCAGAATTCTGATCATAGACTTCCATTGAATGGGAGGGTAATGAAACTATTACATCACAAGGGGGCAGAGTTATGATCCTGTTTGATCAGGTCATTCTCCTCTCTTTGTGTTGGAAAAAAGGTAAAAAAACAAAAAACTGTTGTCCACAGCCACCTAGTCCTGCCCACTATGATACACAGAAGCCAGTAAAGAGCAGGAGTGTATCGTATGACATCATCATGCAGGCTTTGTCAACAGTTGTAAAGTGAGACTGGCTGGAAATTTTTGGATGATGTTGCATCATGGGCAATATTCACAAAATGGAGCCAGGACATAAAACACCTAATTTTCTTTTTTATGCAATTAGTACAATCATATAAAAAACAACAACAATGGCATATGATTTATATACGTGTTTGTTTTAAATGACCAGGTTATTTAGTTACATCTTAAGTAAGTGGTAGCGTCTCTTTAATTGGCACAACACACCAGAAGTTATTTTATAAAGCCTTTTTCCACTGTTAGCCAGACAAGCTAAATTTACACGGGGCTGTGCATTACAGAGACATATTATCTAACGCTAGGGAGCATTGAGTAACACCCTCCGTTTGCATGGAAAACGCAAGTCAGAGACCGAACCTGGATTTCTATAGAAAGCTGTGTTTTTGTTGTAATTTTTTTTTTTTATTCTCCAGTCTATGAAAAAGGAATCCAAAGATTTGAACTGATAACAGGCAAACGTGTAGGGGCGCAATGGTCTTTTTCGGGGGGGGGGGGGGGGTTGGGGTGGGGGTTAAGCCAGTATTAATGTACACTAATGTTTTACCTTTGCACGGTCTCCATTTCACCTGGGCAGACACAGTCACAGGAGATTTTGTTAACCAAATCGTACAGCTTACAATCTAAAGCTGACCTCTTCCAGTGTGAAAAAATGCAGAGCTTTACATTCAATATACAAATGTAAAATGTATGCATAATCAACAAATATTTGATTTCCCCCTGAACACGTATGAATTATCCAGGGCACCGTGTAAAAGTTATATGCATCCATCATAAAGAAGGCCGAACATACCTACGTATGGAATCAGAAGTGGGAGGAGTTAAGGTAAGAACTATTCACGTTAAAGGGACTGTATCACCTAAACATTGCTTATACTGTGAATGCAGAGAATAGAAAATGACTGAAAATGATCTATTGTGTTAGCAGAACTGCAAGCGAATGCAAAAAAAAAAAACATTCTGCCAAAAGGACATATATCTAAATGTCTTTACTAGAATGGTATAGGGCAGGGTGTGCAGCAATTCACGGTCTATCTTTCTGGCTGAGCATCATGGGTGTTGCAATACAGAGTTCCTGGCTGTTTGTCCTTGACAATGTTACAGGAGAAAGGGAAGGACAAGCGGACAGGAGAACAATGGAGGATACAATGACACACGTCAACATCTGCAGTCCGTCACCTATGCTAAAAAGCAGGTCATTATATCCTGTGACTGGCTGCGATTATCCATTAAGCAATGGAAAAGTCTGTCCTAAAAAATGAAAATAGCCTTAACCTTCCCGGCAGATTTTGGCTGGTGGTAACGAAGTCAGAAAGGGCAAATCCAGAATATGGCTCGGTGACATTCAGTGTATGGCAGTGTTTAGATCAACAAATCCACAATAAAAAAAACATGTTCTGCTCACACTGGAATAAATCACAGAGAGCCAACTATTCCTAAATAATCTGCCCCACTCTGTCCAATGACCATTGATCTCAATGAAACATGTGCAAACAAAGTTAACCCTTTGAAGGACAAATCAGTTTTCACAGTGATCGCATCAATAAATAAAAAAATAAAAAATAATAATGGCCGATCCTGGTCTACATAATTTTTAAGGCAAACAGGATCAAATTTGGGAGAGGATAGCAATGGATTGTGATAAGCCCTTAGTGCAGGCTAAGACAGCATCTTTTCTGGATGTTCCAGACTTGCCTCCATGGAATACCTGATTTGCATGGGGTAATTGATAGGTCAGTGACCATGGGTGATCCTGGCGGCTATTTCTTTGTTTTCCTGGATAACCTCACTTGTGCGGTTTCCAGGAAAGCGGCAATGGCGCTAATCGCACCCAGAAAAGTTGCATTTGTGCCCTTTTTTTTTGCTGCAGGAACCAATGAGAATAATGCCATTTAAATGAATGGATTTTCCTGTCTCTCTAGTGATGTCATCAGACAATGTGTTGCACTGTTAAGAGTTCCTGCCCATACAAGTTTACGGTTACTTGGATTCCACACAATGCATTATATTCCAGCAGCACAGGAAGTGCCTAAATTAAACAAAACTTTATATGCCCAGTGTCTATATAATCAGTGCTGCCGCACCTATACTATATATGCTGGGGAGGGCGCGAGTCAAATATAAAAAATGTGATTTATGCAGAATGTCAAAATCCCACTGGAAAAAAAAAGTCTATGCACTATACAAGATGTAATATTCATCTTGCACCAAAGTGAGTTTGGGTACTAGACTGTCCCTTTAATTCAGGCTACTCAGGATAAAGCTACTCAGAGCCAGCCAATCAGTTACCTACCAGGTATTTTTTACATATGTTGTTGCTTTGACTTTTTTTTTTTTTAGTGATAGATGGATTTATTTTTATTTTTGGATGGCCCCTTTCCATGGGCCTACAATGAGTACTCAAGGACATCATCGCTGGATATACACAGTGGGCATCCAACTAATAAATGCACATTATTCCTCAAAATATCAACATTTATTAGTTTTTAATTAAGGCTGTGATGGGGCTTTAATGGGGAATATCCTGGCTCATTGTGGAATCTGATCTTACTCATCTCATATAACATCACAGAACAATATCCACATTGCATCTAAAACAGATTAAAAATAATGTGTAACCTCTAAACAAGGATTAGATGGGGTCAGAGATCTACTAACCCCTAAACCCCTGATACTCTTGTGATGTTCTCTCTGGACTGCAGCTTTCTTAATTTAAAAACAATCCTGATGTAAAATGCAGGAAATTGAAAATAGAACGGAAAAATGTTTCTGAATAATAACCGAATTATGCAATTTGGAAAAACAGGAAACTTTTGTGGGAAAATAAAAGTTTCAGTGAAAGAAAAAAAAAATGTATAAAACATTGTTTGAGTAAAAAAATAAAAAAAATGTAAGTTTTTTTTTTTTTTGTACGACTTGGGTCAGGTTTGCTAGTTCATAGTTTTGTTTCAATTTTACTCCAACCACGCTATGAGGAAGTAACTGTATCAAACTAAGTTTACCTCACAACAACATTTTTCCACCTAGAACAAACCAAAAACTATAAAATGCCATAAACAGGTATCGCATTACCAGATATTATACACAGGGAAAGACTTAAACAACATGCACAGCTTATAAGCAAGACAGGAGTGATCCAAATTTACAAATAGAATAAGGGATTAAATAGAGTTAACATATTTTTAATTAAAAAAAAAGTATTAGAACAAAAGAGCATAATTTAAAATGGATGTTGTTTGAGTAAGCCTCTTTTCAACTGTGAGACTAATTTTTTTTTTTCTACACACTGCTGATTTCCACACAAATGTGTAGACGAATTGGAAAAACACACATCTGTCCCGTTTACGACATCACCTTGTGACTTGCTACGCAAAATGAACTATCTGAACAGGAAGTGTGTCATTGAAGCCACGAGGTGATGTCATAAACACGAGACACATTTAAAGCACTTTGCAAGTCTGTAAATATACTCTGACATCACACGTGCCAACAAGGTGTCGGTAAGTTTCAAGTTACGGTGGAAGATAGAGGCAGAATGTGTGGTACTGTGTTATGAGTGGATCCTGATTTGCATCCACAGTCTTTAACTCATTGCGCAAGATTTTTTTAAAAAATGTTTATCCCCCCTCTCTCCAAGCAGCGGCCGAACTCACACCTGCGATCGTATGCCACCCGTGTCAAAGCCTAGGCGTAAGTCAGGAATGCCCATTTTTGGAGCATACAGCTGTACTTTGAGACGCCTGGTAGAAGCCCACGAAGGGTGAAACGCGTAGCGGGCTGGACTCGCCCTGCTGTTCTTTTATATTGTATATTTTATTCTCCTTTTGTCTGTTAAACTTACTGGATAAGATTTTCCTGCAGCTGTGTGGCGCCCACTACGTCTGACAGAGATTACTTCCATGTAAGCAGATACATCTTTTTATTAAATGTTTACATATATTATCTACTAAATCGGATATTTGTCGTTTCTGTTCCTGAGCCAAAGAATCTAAGCAGATTGGCACCAACAGGATCCAACAAAACAACACCTTATCTTGAAGTGCAACTATTTTCCTGCTATTTTGTGAGAGCATCCCCTTAAGGGGGATCAAAGTTTCCTCCTGATCCCTCAGGATATTACCTCACACTGTCACCAATTAAGGTGTTATATATTTTGTTTACCACATATTTTTTTACCACGGTTTGCTTCAAGCGCACTTATTGTTCTCTATTTGTACACTTTGAGAAAATACATGCAAAAACAAAATAAAAACAAATTGTTCTTCCAAATATAGTCCAACCCAATATACAAATTTAAAAAAAAATGTTAGATTGGCCCTTCATTGTTCTAATACACACTGAAATATCAGCAATAGTTAACAGGACCTTTGCCACAGAAACCCATTCCGTTAGTATACACTCCATTAATCTTATCTCTTTTTCAGGAGTGTGCCGAGAGGAAGAATCTCCGCAAAGGAAACATTTGCAAATGCTATTCCCCACTTAAAGATTTCCTGGTATTTTGGCCATGTCACTTACTTCAACTTGATAGCAAATGGATCGTTCCAAGTGGAAATAGTGATTGCATACGCCTTGGTAAGGCTCAAGAGTGATGTGTAAACCAGCTGTTGCTGCAATGGATGGAAAAAAGTTAGCGGAATTCAAGAGCTGGGGTTGTGTAAGCAGGGGGTGGGGGGGGGGTAGAAAAATCTACATTTACAGTATCATTTATGTAGGACTTGCCATGAATGTCCATTAATATGACCATTTATACACTGACCTCATTTGTAAGGTCGCTGCTCCTCTATGAACCATTTGAGGTTTGAAACGCATTATGGAAAGCAGACCCTATTTTATCTCTTTAGTACATCTCTAACTGAGAGCGTGACAGCAGGGAGAACATTTTTATATATAGGTACAAAATACTTGTCATTTCAGGACTGAAATGTTTACTGTAGGCCGAAAAATGAAGTTATGCTTAATTGAAAAAGTGGATCAAGTATAGGTATCTTATGTAGAAATGCTTTAATGAAAGTTTGGATTAAACCTGACGTGGATCTTAATAGATTCACGCGGGTTTACTATCGGATGTCTCACATCTGAGACACAGCAGTTCCTGGTTGTCAGCGGGCGCACAGCCAATCAGAGTGGGGCTCGTCTCGCTACAACTGCTGAATGCAAGGGCATCTCGCTGCTAGCGCAGAAAGAGACCCTCGTTTTTGCATGAGATCAGCAGGGGGGGGGGGGCCTAGTTAAGGTCCCTCCCTGCCGATCCCATGCAAAAATTAGAGGCTCTCTCTGCGCTAGCTTCCTATGGAAACATGGCAGCTGTTGGTCAGAGGATAAACTGGCGTGTACTATCAAAAGTACTATCAAACGTACACGCCAGTTCATCCTCAAACTAGGGACAATGGACATTTCACTTGTGCTTCTATATTAGTGTACCTTTAAGTAGTAAACAAAACAAGCTGGGTGATTGTAGTGTTTGTTATTTAAAAATGCTAATGTCTCAACAATAAGTTTTTATTTAATAGCATAAAGAAATATTTTTATTATATTATTTGGTTGGTTTTTTTTAAATGGAACTCCCTACCATTGGCTCCTAGTGGAAGTACCATTAACCAGTCTCCTAAACAAAAAAATATAACACTTTGACTGGGAGCCCGGAAAAATGTTCATCAAATGCCAGCATCCTCCATCTAATTATACCGACCTGGATGATTTTTGAAAACTGTAAGCATTCCTGGATGTGAGTAGTAAGCAACAAGGTAAATTGGTTTCACAAAAATAAAACTCTTTCCATGAGGTCACGGGGACGCAGCTCACCCAAGGTGTGGCAATGGAAAAAAATATTTAAATGTTTTAGGTGGATGCAACACTTTTTTTTTGGCACAGTCTATTTTAAGCAACTGGAAAAGTAAATTGCAGGGCTTGACTGGCTTATGCAATCTTATTGTCTAGCTGCTTGGGAAAATCCAACACGTAGGAAGAAAGAGGACAAGTCAGCTAGCCATTCACTATCCAGCTGTATCAACTACTATTCCTATGATGAGCTGGCTAAGCACCATGAGAGTTATAGTTTAGCAGCTAGATGCATATAGGTTATGGGGTCTACAGCTTTACTGTGCTACTGCATAAAGACTGCAACTCAAACCATCCTCAGCCACCAATCTCCAGAGTCTAAGAGAATTATGATTGTTGTTGAGTGTTGTCTAGAGTCGGGTGGGGGAGCATTACATGGGCCTCCAGAACTTGTTGAACACCACATCCCAGAAAGCAAAGCCAGTCTTTTTGGCACCATTTTTTTTTTACCGCCTGAGCATTATGGGAGTTGCTGGAGATTATCCTTTTACCCAGCCGTAGTGTGGTCAATGCTTCAATACTGGTTGCATTTTTTAAAGCCTGGAGACATTGTTTTTTTTTTGTTTTTTTTTAGAAAAGTCTAAGGCAATATTCTAGAAGAGGTTCAGTCACCATGGAAACCAATGGAACGCTCCTGCTGATTAGACCATTTTTAGAACTTTGCTCCACACTTTTCTCAATAAACCTCAGATTTCATGATTATATATTCTTTTTACAGGCATGTGGAAGCATAAAATCAGATGTTTACACCCGATTCTGTCCACATTTATTTCTAACATTCAATACTTGGCATCAAATAAAGGTGCCTGGTGGACTTATTTTTCATTCTAGAATAACAGACTACGGCCAGTGTCATTTAATGGCATCTCACACACTAAAGGAAGTATATTCATTCGGATGAGCATTTTGGAAAGAGCATTCACTGGGGCCCAAACAAACTGCACTTTGAGCGATTGATAGTATGTGGGTGTACAGATTCCAAAATGTCTCTTCCAAGAGTTTTTACATGCAGGGTAATTCTTTGTACCCAGCTTCCTTCACAGAGCTCATTTCCTGAGCCTAAAATTGAGGAAAAAGCAGAAATATAAGAGATATGTGCAGCATTTTAAACATCTATGTGAAGCAGTCTCTGAGTTATGAGCGGTCTTACTGATCCCAGTAATAAAGATGTTGAGGTAACGGTCCCTTTAACAAACATCCTTTTAAGAAATGGAATTGTTTGGAAGAGTTAATACTTTTATTAATGTTGACGTGTGTATGTTTGCTTTCTTTTGATCATAATGCAGATGGTGTTAATCTTATACCCCCCCCCCCCCCCGAGTCTGTTCTGTTCCTCAGGAAAGGGGGGGGGGGGGGGGCTATTATGACCTGGGATGTGGCATCCTTTCTGATGATTTTAGCATCCTGCCCACACACTGTCCTTTTAATCATGGTGGGTACAAGGAGGTTTTCACATTAAATCTCTGAAAGGAGAGGATATGGTATAAAGATGAAGTGAGTATTTGCATCTTGTGTGGGAAAAAAAAAAAAACACATGAATGTTAAAATGCGTCAGGTATTGGTGTGATACTGGATAACTATAAAGCAATAGCTGAGCAAGCTGAGTGTGCAATAGAGGCTTGTGTTAATGGGTCATGCAAGTCATTGAGGAACCAAGTATAGATGCACTGAATATGATGAGTGAAGAGGAATGCTGAGGAAGTGGTCCAAGAATGAAGCAATCACCAAGGAAACCAGCCATCTAAAGATGACCTCCAGTGACATTCACTCACAGGCATGACAAACCCCATCATCTGAAAATCCTATTGCTGGCTGCAGAGTAGGACATCTGGACAGAGGAATTTTAGTGAAACAAATAGGGGCTATCCATACTAGGGATATGTGTAAGGTCGCCTCTGTGGTACTTGGGTGCAGGGTATTATTCAAATAACTGATTGGAGACATCAGCACCATAGTCTGTTCAGCAGGCTTCCCTGCCATGAGCATGAACCTTCCCATCATAGAACATATTCATAAGTCATCCATTCTTCATCCATGGATACTACCCTCTCCCTCATCTCCGAGCTCATTTCCTCAGCCCGTGAAGGAGGGAGAAGCGGGCGGGTCAGAGATTTATTAAATGGTCTTTATGTGGAAAAGCTGGCAGTTCGACACATAAAGATCACTATAAAAATTAAAACAAAATCTATGTATATTTTTGGCTGTAATATGCCTTCATGATAATGACTGGTACTATTCGTCCATCCTCTGGATTCTTTAAGAAATAATTAGCCGTGAATGGCACAAGTTACCATTGGATGTCTCTAAAAATGGGGGAAAAAAAGCACAGGGAAATGGAAAGGAAAATGTAAACAAATCATCTGATCACACAGCAAACAACAAAACCCTGTAGTGTGTACAAGACGGAGGCTTCAGAGACTAAACTCAGGATAAATTATGTTCAAATTGATTTTAAAAGGAAGGAATGAACCTCAATAATTACTTTTTTATTGAGGCAGACGGCCACTCCAATGGGCACCATGTAAAAGTACCGTATATACTCGAGTATAAGCCGACCCGAATATAAGCCGAGGCACCTAATTTTACCACAAAGAACTGGGAAAAAATATTGACTCGAGTATAAGCCTAGGGTGGGAAATGAGGCAGCTACTGGTAAATATTGCCCCCAATATGCCATTTAATATTCCAGGATATTGCCCCCAATATGCCATTTAATATGCCAGGATATTGCCCCCAATATGTCATTTTAATATGCCAGGATATTGCCCCCAATATGCCATTTAATATTCCAGGATATTGCCCCAAATATGCCATGATATTGCCTCCAATATGCCATTTAATATGCCAGGATATTGCCCACAATATGCCATTTTAATATGCCAGGATATTGCCCCCAATATGCCATTTAATATGCCAGGATTTTGCCCCCAATATGCCATGATTTTGCCCCCAATATGCCATTTTAATATGCCAGGATATTGCCCCCAATATGCCATTTAATATGCCAGGATTTTGCCCCCAATATGCCATTTTAATATGCCAGGAAATTGCCCCCAATATGCCATTTAATATGCCAGGATATTGCCCCCAATATGCCATTTAATATGCCAGGATATTGCCCCTTAGTATGCTCGTTATGCCACCCTCCTCCCCCCCTTCCCCAGACCGCAGTACTTACCTCGTTCCTGCTCCGTCTCCCGGTGCTCTGAAACTGCGTGGCTGTGAGGGAAGCGTTGTGAGCTCCCCTCCAGCCACGCGGAACAATAAAGTTTGTTTAAAAAAAACACACTTTGTTGACCGCGCGGCTGGAGGGGAGCGCACAACGCTTCCCTCACAGCCACGCACCTTCAGAGCACCGGGGGACAGAGCAGGTAGGAGGTAAGTTTTAGATTTTTTTTTTTTCCAGAGACACCGACTCGAGTATAAGCCGAGGGGGGGCATTTTTCAGCACAAAAAATGTGCTGAAAAACTCGGCTTATACTCGAGTATATATGGCAATTCACCTCGACCAGCAGGGCTCTGAGGCGGAACCATCTCTCTCCATGACTGGTGTGCACACGCACACGCATCAATTATTAGTGGGGGAGGAGACAAACATCTCCTCCCCCACTAGAGGTGTATTTGTGGGGGGGGTGTCAAAATGCTTGGACCAGAAGCATTTTGGATAACGGATCATTTTGGTAAATGGATCATTATCGCCAATATATTAAATATATATTATCACCAATATAATATATTAAAGCTTCTCAGCTCTCATGAAATACAGTAATATCAATGTAAATACTGTATAGAGCAAATAAATCTCTGTTACTGTGATGTAAGGCATGGTTGGGAGCCTGCCGTTGGCGTGTCAGGTCTGCACACGTGTCATTGTATTACCCTTTGTGGGCGTGGGGGAATCCGAGCATGCATGGAAAGGCTATGTCACAGCTTATTTGGGATGGATGCGGAATACACTGCTGAGTGTTTGCATACTGACAGGGGTGTGGGGGTTTTGCAACTTGTGACAAAATCTGTAAAAAAATTTGTATAACGGATTTCAGGATAAGGAACACTCAACCTGTAATCACTTGTGAACAGTGATCCCTAGGAGTATCCATCTGTTACAAGCCGTTTAAAGTCAGACACGTCATGTGTGAGCATGCACACCCAATACCAGAACATTCTTCATGGTTTTACATACAACTCTATTGAAGTACTATTCCCTTGGCTCCTAAAAATCACTAAGCTGGCTCCCGACTGTGTGTGTGTGCGGCTGTGCACGGACTCATCACTCTCTGCACTATACCATCATCTGTGGTGCATGGAAAACAGAGTTTAAAAAAAAAAAAATTAAAAATGTAAAATTCGGCCAACATAGCAGATGGAGATGGACATCTTTCTATCTATTTTGGCCTCATTTAACCAAATTGTTGTCCATTAACCACTGTTTAGTGAAATGAACCCAGCTGACGAGTATATGTATAATCAAGTGATGCATTCTCATATATAGAACAGTGGCAACTTGCGGCCCAGGGGTCAAAAACAATTTAGTTGCCCAGGGGGCAAGAACAAATATTCAGCTTCACCGGCACACACATTATCATCAGAGATATGCTGACAGATTGATAGTAATTCTCGTTATTTAAATACAGGTGTGAGCTTTCCCATAAACCACTGTCTGTCTGTAATGCTAATGAACAGAGGTAAACAGTGACATGTAGCTAAGCTGTATGTAAAGCAGGAATTACACTGCTCCTTTCCCAGGCTACGGGTCTATCATATATATATATATAGCATCGTACGGGGGTCGGTCTCCTTGGTGTGTAACAGGTACTTTACAGATGTCCACACCTAACCTTTAAAAGGGACAGTTTCCCTTAGCGAAGAGTTAAAGGGACTTCATCACTTACATATTGCTTATAGCAGAATTGCAAGCAAATGTCTAAATTAGGAGAATAAAACGGTCTGTGGAGTCTCCTGCTTATGACATCACCTGTGGCTTGATATGCAAATGATCTGCTTTTCAAGGAGTAACGTGTAATTTGCATTTCAAGCCCAAGGTGATGTCATAAGCAGGAGACTCCACTTAAAACATACTGTTCTCTCATTTTAGGCCTTTGCTTGAAATTCTGCACAGACACATTCAAATCATACTAATTTAGGCCTTTGCTTGCAATTCCACAGTCCCTGTAACTCTTCCACTCAAAAAAAAATCATCACGCCATCCTAAACCGAGCGAACTGGATAAGTACTTATAAAAGTACACATCAGATAACGCCTAGTAACAATTAAAAAAAAAAAAAAAAGTTTTAAATATAATTTTTTTAAATATAAAATACAAATACGGCTCATTAATTACACTGCTTATTAAATTGCAGTAATATTATGGGGTGAGGCGCTCATTTTAATCTCACCCAGTATTATCGGGGATGTTCGTATACATGGTATTCCCTAGTATATAACCGGCACGTAAGCTGCATGTGTCCATGTAATCATGCCTTCAAGAAAGGCAGCATTTACCTGAGGTGATAATTAGGACACTAAGGAATATAAATTTAACAACAGCCTGTGTTATTTATGTCTCAGACTTAACTTTACATTAAATAAACAGAGCTCAAAATACAAAACAGCGGGGATTCATGTTATATTCTGCATATATTTTTAGCACACCCTGAAATGTATTACTTGATTTCAGATTCCCCCACACCCACAAATGGTAATACAATGGCACGTGTGCAGACCTGACACGCCAACGGCAGGTTCCCAACGATGCCTCACATCACAGACACATCACAGTAAAAGTGCTGAGAAGCTTTAATATATATCTTATTGAGGAAAATTACACCTTTTTCCAAAATACTTCTGGTCGAGGGATACTCAACTTAGTATAAACAACTAGGAAGTATGACACTGTAGTAATAGGGAGCAAGCAGACAGTGAGACAGGCACAAGATGTTGGCACTGTAGTATCACAAGGAGCACAGAACATGCTAAAGATATACAGATAAGTTGCTTGTTAATGCACATTAGACAGGGATAGAAGGGGAAGCCTTTTATATGGCAAATTTGTATTTTTAGGGTGTAATACCTCTTTAGATCTGGGATTGACAAATGTTTGTAGATTATTATTTTAATTTAGGAGGAAATGGTATTTCAAAAGAGTTCTAAAGAACATTCATAAAAGTCAGGAGCTAGCAAAAAGGATGTAGCCATGGCTTACTGGCTCCTGGGATTTGCCAAGCCCGGTGATATGCAAAGTTAAACCAAAGTGCTTATAATAACATTCACAGCTCATAGCTATGCAACTAAGCACAGTGTTTATACAGCTGTCCAGGCAAATCTACAAGGGTTACAAATACCTCCAAAAAAACAGTCAACCCTATTTTACGTCATTCCAATGTGCAAGGTACACTCTCTCTCTCTCGGCCTCCTTCACGGAGCAAGTCCTGGGAACTGAGAGATGTGTGAAATGCTGTGCAGAGCACTGAAAGGCAGGGCTAATGGGAAAATAAATCATCATCAAAGCTTGGCACTGTTTTTTTCAGTTAATAGTAACACTAAGAATGGAATATCAGGATAAATTATTGACACATGAAACTCATAATTGATATTTCCAGGCTGTTACACAGATACAGGAATGGAGATGGTGTGAGGGATATCTGGAGTGAAAGGTGACTAGTGTTTGTTACCACGCCTCCAAGGTAAGAAAGACACATTCCGTGTCAATTAAAGAGACACTGTAGCTCTGACAGCCACTAAACATTCTGTCCCCCACGTGGGCTTCTTTCAGAGAACAGTCCCTCTATTCCGTCCTTTTTATTTTTTTTTGCCAGTTCTGTTTAAATCCCATTCACATGATATGAAACAATTATACCACATTTCAAAGAAATTCTCATAGGGGGGGGGGGGGGGGGGGGAGAAAATCTATGGTAATTGAATTTGTTTTTGATTGTAAGCCTGCAAGCAGAGCTCTCTAACTCTGGTATCAGTCTGTCCCTGTCAAGCACTTTGGAAATTGTTGGCGCTATATGAATAAATAGCACTGTAAAAATGTTATAACATGCCATTATACACGTGTCTTTTTATTGCGGCGTGTGTACACTTTTGGAGAGGCCCAGCAAGCATTTTTAAAAACCACTTTGCAATAACCCTTTGGCTTGGAGAGATATTTTCCACAGTGTTTGATTTTTAAAAGACTCCGGAGCCTATTTTTAAACAAAGTACTCATTCAGTTGTAAAAGGGGATATTGTTTTTAGTGCAGAGTATTGAATAAGCTCCCCCCCCCCCCCCCCCTCGCTGACTCACAGTCACAGCCTGCATTACTTGGCTACTTTCTGTATTGCATGGAAGATCCGGGGGAGTCGTAGGGAACAGGCTAACTCTTGTGATGACGCGGTGATTGTCTTTCTTCCGAAACAGTTGGCGCACGGGTTTAATTGGGTGATTCAGCAGTATTGCAGCGGGATTTCATTGAATCAGTAAAACATTCACGTGGGCCCTTTTGAATGTCAATTGTGGAAAATCCTGACCGGAATTTGGAAAGTACATGACCAAAATATAGACCAGCACTGCCGTCACAGTCCTCTCTAATATTTCATTTATTTAAAATGTGTTCGGTCGGAGGAGACCCAGAATAAATAGAGAAGGAGCATGAAAAATAACAAATAAAACAAGGAAAAATTAATATATAGGATTAAACAGATCTGGGGCTCTATGTATGACCAGAAGGGGATCCATTGATTAAATCAAGACGTGGGGATAACACAGAACCACGTTGATTTGTTAAAGAGACCCCGTCACCTAAACATGGTTTATAGTGTTCCTGCAGAGAGTGGAAAATGATCAGTACATTGGGTTAGTAGAATTGTAACGAAAAGCAAACGTACAGGAGAAAAGGGTGTTTCAATTGTGTCTTCGGTGTCTCCCGTTTATGACATCACCTTCTGCCGTCACAGTTACACTTTTGTCATTGAAAAAAAAAATCAAGCAACAAGTGATGTCATAAAAATGAGACACTCCAGGGACATTTAAAAAAATATTTCTCGCTTTATTTATGTATTTGCTTGCACACCCACTGCAAGGCAGCATGTAAAATGGGGGGAATTTTTTTTATTTATTTTTTTTAAAAATGGCTTTGAAAATAAAATTACTTTGTGCACGAAAACAGAAAGAAAAAAAAAGAAAAAAAAGATTCCATACTGCTACATCTTACATCGTAGAAAGCGGGAGGAGGTTTTGCTCCCCCTGTCATACCTGAAAAAGAACATCACAGAGAGGGAACAGAGTCTCACCATGCATTATTAATAAGACCTTCTATTGTAACCAATGAAGAAAGCAGCTCTCCCCTCGGGAATTGGTGTAGATCAGAAAAACAATGAAGTACATCAAGCTCCAGCTTTCCTACTTCGTACTGGTCCAGGAAAAAAAAAAAAAAGAGAAACATTCCCAAACCCACCAATATTTAGCATTCTAGCAACCACATCCCCTACAATAGGCAAAGTGTCCATCCAAGGTCACCAGTGGGAAGGTCGCTGAAGGTTCCGTAGAACATCCTTACATTGTCCATCCAAAAGTTCAGCATGTTGCAATGATCACTATGAAATGGTAATTATTATAGTCATTGCAGACAGGCTTCAGATGATAAAATGTTTCCTTTAACAGAGGACAGGCCTGGAGAGAGAATAAAAACCAGCCCTGGAAACAATTGTATACCAGTTCCGTAACATTGCACTATTAATTTATTGTCCGGAAAAGGGGAAAATGAAAAAAAGGACTCAACTGCGTCCATCAAGGATGTGAGCGGCGATGGCCGACCCCGCCTTCTGTTTGGTGCTTCTGCCGAGAAGGCTATAGTAAGTATATACAAACAGGGGTGTCGGAAATGTGCGTGCCAAACAAATACATGATCATCAAGGTATCTTCAGAAATATCAGCAGACTACTACTTATAGTGGCAGAAAACGGTGCATCGCCACCACCCCAATGAAAGAGAACACCTTACGCGTTTCGCGCCCCTACATTTTTAAAAATAGACTTTTTATAGGTATGAGACATGTCAAAGAACATCATTGTTATTGTCAGAAACAAAGAACAAATTCTTGTGCAAAGTGGTAAAAGTGGAGCAATCAGAAGGAATCATTCAGACCCAGGCCAGGCAGAGAATCGAAAGTGTGGGTGATTCAAGAATCCAAAAATGCCAACCTTCTTCTAGAAAATATCGGTCTCCTTGTAAAGAGAGATATTTGTTGAACTAGGCTGTGCAATGAAGATGGATGCACATTCCAGTGTCTGGACATGTAGAACACGCGGGTAGCACATCTGACCCATGCAATCATGCTATCAGCAAAATTAGAAAACTCAGCTATCACGGAGACATCGGTATGAACTGGCACTCCTTAGTAACCATTAAAACAAAAAATATGATAATTCACAAGAAAGAAAGACAAAAACAAATCACCACATAATCTTAAGATTGAAAGGTACAAAATGTTCAAGTAAATAATTGATACTGTGTTTAAAATGCAAACAGGTTTATTATCAGTTGCATAATATAGTTTTTCCTATTTTTTTTTTTGCTTTCAACCTTTTTTCCCCAATGGATGCTAGGACATTCAACCTTAATTGTTTGTTTTTTTTTAGTTTGATTTTTATTAGTTTGTTGCAATGGAAAGAACCTATAAAACAATTCACAACATGAAAGTTTCTAGGGCAGAGTCCAATAGAGCAAAAAGGTCTATACGAGCCAGAGAGAGGGGGAAAAAAAGAAGAAAAAAAAAAACAGTCTGGTCACAGAGCCCAACACTGGTCTGAGATAAATCCAGATTAAAGACGGAAATGAGACACAAAAACAACTAAACCCTGTTTTGTCAGAGATGCAGTGCAAATGGCTACACACAGGGCTCTCACCAAACTGCATTCTAAAGTAAAAGAGATCGCTCCTAATAAAAACACAATACAGTGTGTGTGTATATATATATATATATATATATATATATATATATATATATAACCCACCAATAATAGTAAATATAATCAAAAGGAGAAAAATATACATACATTATAATTAGAAAAAAGGGGGAAAACAACAAATACAATCAAAGAAATGTGAACAATGATTTGAACAAAGAAATGTATGGAAAACAGCAAACAATATGTAAAAACCTATGTTTAACACCTAAAAGGTAATATAGGTGCCGCCATAATATGTAAATATTATAATGCAGAAAATAATCAGTAGGCGCTAATTCCCGGGAGCCATGGCTCCTAAATCCTGTTTTACATTGCACTCTGTAGAAGACCCATTTCCCTGGCTCCTAATAATAACTAGACTGACTCCTGAAATAGCCTGTCTGGCTCCTAAAGCCTACTAATACTCGTCAATCCCTGCACTAACCAGTACAATCAGTAGTGTATCTTCCAAGGCAAACAAGGCACACGCCTAGGGCGGCACTTTGCCAGAGGGTGTTAAAGCACACTTCTGCAGCTTCAAACATTTTCACTCCCTCACCCACCATTCATCAAGCTTTAGCTCCTTCCAATTAAATCAGGTTGATGGGGGGCATGTGACGGACGTGGTTGGGGTTTGTAAGTGGGTGTTCTCAAATTAAAATTTTTATATGTGGAAAAATCACTCTCGAGGGGTTAGAAGCACAACATATTAATTATTCGAGCACCTACCCTTTTTCTACTTACAAAACAGAGAACTGTGGAAAGGGAAGAGCAAAAACAGGTAGTAATAGCAGAGTTGGAAAGAAAGGGGAGTTGGGGGGGAGGCCTGATGTATAAAAACTGCAATTCCTTTTCAAGGTTTAGTGACTAGACCTCGTTATAGCAGAAATGTTAGATAAGGAGGACAGCTGGTAAAAGCATTAGTTAAATAAACATTCTAGGCAGTAAATATAATTTTTAGGCATCGAAGGGGATCTGCCATAAACATTGTACAGGTTTAGCACCACTGAATGAGAATGTGCGAATATACTCCTGTCCTCACATGGCCACATCACTATCCCTCAATGCTTAGTGTACCAACAGCCCACCAGCCGTTACAGGATTCCCACCTACCCGTTTGGAGGTAGGCAGAGATGAACGTAGGGCATTGTCAGCCAAATTAGCAAATTTGCCATGTGGTCCGCTTGTTTGTTTGTTTTTCCTGTACCCCCTGCCATCTTGTCATTTACCACGGAGGATTGTTATTAAAAAAAAATGTAAAAATTACATTGGAGGTATCTGGAGGACGGTTTTACTGTTGGCAAATTTACCAGCCATAGGAGGAAGATATATGTTTTATTTTCAATCCGTATATTGGCGGGAGTTGAACTTGTCATCAGCATGTTTTGTGGGTTCTCTTTAACAAACAGGCCAACCGGGCATTCGGGAAAAGGACTAATGTAAAAGCAGGTCAAGTGGACTCGCATTAAAAAGCGAAGACAGCAAAACCAGGTTTAGATTTTGCCGTTATCTATAAGTTGTTTGTGTAGGAAAGATGATTTCATATGCCAAACCATGGCTCATCACTCATACTTTACAGATAGGTTTCGGAGAACGAAATTCCTGTCCTCAAGTAGCTGAACAGTCTCTCTCGATCGTAACAAATTAAGACATATATAAAAACGTAACAAGAAAAGAGAGAGAGACCAATTATAGGAATATGCAAGTCTAGCTTATTATTTGATGTACATGGCAGATCATATTTATTTAACCTTGACTGGTTTTCACACACTTTGATATGCTTTTTTTGCATACTTGCATGCAAGAGAGTAGACATACTGTATTTTTCCATGTATAAGATTTTAAGTTTAAAATTGGGGGTTGTCTTATACACGGAATGTTGCAATTAACCCCTTGGCGACACAGGACGGACTAGGTCCGTCCTGTGTGCCGAGGCGTTAGTGACACAGGACGGACCTAGTCCGTCCTGTGTCAAAACGAGCACTGAAAGCGGAGTTTTTCCGCTTTCAGTGCTCTAGCCGCATTGTAACGATGCTTCCGTGTGGAAGCATCGTACAATGCTAAAAAAAATGCCCGTCGGCATTTCGATCGCTCCGGAGAGCGATCGAAATGCCGGTTTTAAAGGCACAGTGCCTTTAAAACGCGGGCATTTAAAAAATGAGCATAGGAAGCGAATCTTTCGCTTCCTATGCTCAGAAAGTGTTCCTGATTGCCTCGCAAGTCGAGGCAATCAGGAACACAAAAAAAAAATGCACGATCTTGGTCACTGAGTGACCAAGATGGCGCTGCCCTTCTAAGGGCAAGAGCACAGGAGGCAGGAAGTACCTGCTTCCTGTGCTCTCTGGCTGTCACACGATAGCCTCTTCACAGAGGCAATCAGTGACTGCCAGGCACACTGACAGGCAGTGGGGATGTTCTGCTGAACATCCCCACTGACTGGTCAGATCAATATTAACCCTATATTGATCTGACCAGTTATGATCTGCCTCCCTCTCCTCACATTTTTTTTTAGTGAGGGAGAGAGACAGATCAAAGTTATAAAAGTAATTAAAAGTTAAAAAAAACAATAAATACACAACACACAAATAATAAAACAATAAAAAAAATTTTATTAAAGCAATTCCCTGTGTTTAACCCCTTCCCTGCCACTGATCTTGCATAAGCAGTGATCGTGCACATCAGCGCATTTATTTTTGCTGTTTGTGCATTTTTTAGGGGTTAATTTTTTTTGTACTGTAATTTATTACAGTACTAAAAAGGCTCTTCTAAGAGTTATTAACCCCTTCTTTGCCGTCGATCACTGCTTACGCAATGATATTGACGCCAAAGCAATTTTTATCTGTCTGCATATTTTTTTTTTATTTTTTTTTTACACATACCCGCTAGGGGATTACATGTAAAGTAAAAATATTTGAGGTTTTTTTTTTAAGCTGCCTGAGCGCATAGCGATCAGTAACAGCGAATTAGTGGCAAAGGCGGTTTGGTGATTTCTCAATTAAGCTCACCATTCGCCCTGGTCAGATCAAAATGAATCGGATCAATATTCACAAATATTGATCTGCCTCCCTCTCCTCACTTACATTTTTGTGACGGAAAGAGACAGATCAGTATTAGTGATATAAAATAAAATTTTATAAAATTGGCAGGTTTTATGAAAGTCTTTCACTGTGTATTAACCCCTTCCCTGCCATTCATCACTGTGTAAGCAGTAATCTTGCACAGCAACAGTATGTTTTGCTGTCTGCACTGTTTTATGGATTAATTTCTTTGTACTGTAATGTATTACAGTACTAGATAGGCTCTTCTAAGAGCTATTAACCCCTTCTTTGCTCGAGATCACTGCTTACGCACTGATTCTGAGGCCGCGGACTCAGGGTTCGATTTTGACCCTATTCAGCTTTCTGATACATCATCTAGCGATGTATCGGTGGCTGCTGAGCCCTTGCCACAAGTAGTGATGGGGGTCTACAGATAAAAAAATATATGGTTTGGTGGGGGTAAATTTCATTGGCTGGCTTCAAAGATATATCCCATAAAGGACACGGACGCAGGTTGACTACATGTCAAAATTCCAAGTTGGAATTTTGAGATGCGCATCTCACAAATGTTGCCTTCTAGCCAAAAACAAACCAACAAACCTATGCATGGGTGCTATCCCTGTACTCGGGAGATGTTGCTGAAAACATATTGGGTTGTTGTTTGGCAGTGACATATACCAGAATCTGTGAATTCATGCCTGAAGTACAATGCATGTGGAAAAAAAACTCCCAAAAAAGTACTACCACAAACTTTTACAAAGGCTGGTGGTAGAATTAGTACCTATACAGTATTAAAATACCACCATTTGAAATACCTTAGGATGTCTATTTTCCAAAAATATATGGTTTGATGGGGTAAAATTCATTGGACGGCTTCAAAAATGTTCCAAATGGAACATGGGCGCAGGCTGACTACATGTCAAAATTCCAGGTTGGAATTGCGCACCCCCTAAATGTGGAATTTTAGACCCAATACAAACCAACAAACCTATGCATGGGGGGTATCCCTGTACTCAGGAGATGTTGCTGAACACATATTGAGGTGTTGGTTGGCAGTGGCAAATACCAGAATCTGAAAATTCCTGCCTGAACTACAATGTGTGTGGGGAAAAAATGACATCCCATCCCTTTGACATAGGTTGGTGGTAGAATTAGCACTTGGAAAGTGTTAAAATACCACAATTTTAAATACCCTAGGATGTCTAGTTTTCCAAAATATATGGTTTTATGGGGTAAAATACTTTGACAGGCTTCAAAAGTGTCCCAAATGGAACATGGGCGCAGGCTGACTACATGTCAAAATTCCAAGTTGGAAATGCACCCCCCCCCCTAAACGTGGCCTTTTAGCCCCCAAATAATCTAACTAACCTACACATGGGTGGTATCCCTGTACTCAGGAGATGTTTCTGAACACATATTAAGGTGTTGTTTGGCACTGACACATAATAGGATCTGTGAATTCATGCCCGATGTACAATGAATGTGAAAAACAAATTACTATCCATAACATTGACATAGGCTGGTGGTAGAATTAGTGCATGAAAAGTGTTAAAATACTACCATTTGAAATACCCTAGGGTGTCTAGTTTTCAAAAATATATGGTTTTGTGGGGTAGAATACACTTTTTGGCTTCAAAAATGTCCCAAATGGGACATGGGCGCAGGTTTTCTGCACGTCAGAATTCCAAGTTGGAAAACCAAAAAGCGCACCTCTCAAATGTGGCCTTTTAACCCCCAAATAACCTAACCAACCTATACATGGGTGGTATCCCTGTACTCAGGAGATGTTGCTGAACACATATTGAGGTGTTGTTTGGCACTGACATATAACAGGATCTGTGAATTCATGCCCAAAGTACTATGTATGTGAAAAAAAATTACTATCCATAACATTGACATAGGCTGGTAGTATAATTAGTGCATGGAAAGTGTTAAAATACTACCATTTGAAATACCCTAGGGCAGGGGTCCTCAAACTACGGCCCGCGGGCCACATGCGGCCCGCCGAGCACATTTGTCCGGCTGCCGGCACCCCCCGCTCCCCGCTGATTACCTTTTTTTTTTTTTTTCCTTGCAGCCGCAGAAGATGCGGCTGCTGGAAAACGAAAAAAAAAAAAATCACCGCGACCGGATGTGACGTTTCGTCACATCCGGACCCGGTAACTGTTTCCCTCCTCCGTGCAGGGAGGAGGGAACACTGCGCGAGACGTCCGGCCCGGGGACACAGCAGCTGGAGGTAAGTGATGGGGAAGGAGGGGGAGGAGGGAGGTATAACGAGCACTGTACTATTCCTGGGCATCTGAATGGCATATTATTCCTGGGCATCTCAATGGCATAATATTCCTGGGCATCTGACTGGCATAATTTTCTTGGGCTGTGACTGGCATAATAATCCTGGGCATCTGACTGGCATAATATTACTGGGCTCTTACTGGCACTCTATTCCTGGGCATCTGACTGGGATAATATTCCTGGGCTCTGACTGGCATAATATTCCTGGGCATCTGACTGGCATAATATTCCTGGGCATCTGAATGGCATAATATTCCTGGACATATGAATGGCATAATATTCCTGGGCATCTGACTGGGATAATATTCCTGGGCTCTTACTGGCATAATATTCCTGGTCATCTGACTGGCATACTATTACTGGGCATCTGACTGGCACACTATTCCTGGGCATCTGAATGGCATAATATTCCTGGACATATGAATGGCATAATATTCCTGGGCATATGACTGGGATAATATTCCTGGGCATATGACTGGGATAATATTCCTGGGCATATGACTGGGATAATATTCCTGGGCATCTGAATGGCATAATATTCCTGGACATATGAATGGCATAATATTCCTGGGCATCTGAATGGCATAATATTCCTGGACATATGAATGGAATAATATTCCTGGGCATCTTACTGGCATAATATTCCTGGTCATCTGACTGGCATACTATTACTGGGCATCTGACTGGCATACTATTCCTGGGCATCTGACTGGCATAATATTCCTGGGCATCTGACTGGCATAATATTCCTGGGCATCTGAATGGCATAATATTCCTGGACATATGAATGGCATAATATTCCTGGGCATCTGACTGGGATAATATTCCTGGGCTCTTACTGGCATAATATTCCTGGTCATCTGACTGGCATACTATTACTGGGCATCTGACTGGCACACTATTTCTGGGCATCTGAATGGCATAATATTCCTGGACATATGAATGGCATAATATTCCTGGGCATATGACTGGGATAATATTCCTGGGCATCTGAATGGCATAATATTCCTGGGCATCTGAATGGCATAATATTCCTGGACATATGAATGGCATAATATTCCTGGGCATCTGAATGGCATAATATTCCTGGACATATGAATGGAATAATATTCCTGGGCATCTTACTGGCATAATATTCCTGGTCATCTGACTGGCATACTATTACTGGGCATCTGACTGGCACACTATTCCTGGGCATCTGAATGGCATAATATTCCTGGACATATGAATGGCATAATATTCCTGCGCATCTGACTGGGATAATATTCCTGGGCATCTGACTGGCATAATTTTCTTGGGCTGTGACTGGCATAATAATCCTGGGCATCTGACTGGCATAATATTACTGGGCTCTTACTGGCACTCTATTCCTGGGCATCTGACTGGGATAATATTCCTGGGCTCTTACTGGCATAATATTCCTGGTCATCTGACTGGCATACTATTACTGGGCATCTGACTGGCACACTATTCCTGGGCATCTGAATGGCATAATATTCCTGGACATATGAATGGCATAATATTCCTGGGCATCTGAGAGGCACACTATTCCTGGGCATCTGACTGGCATAATATTCCTGGGCTCTTACTGGCACTCTATTCCTGGGCATCTGAATGGCATAATATTCCTTGGCATCTGACTGGCACACTATACCTGGGCATCTGAATGGCATAATATTCCTGGGCATCTGACAGGCACACTATTCCTGGGCATCTGACTGGCACAATATTCCTGGGCATCTGACTGGCACACTATTCCTGGGCATCTGAATGGCATAATATTCCTGGGCATCTGAATGGCATAATATTCCTGGGCATCTGACAGGCACACTATTCCTGGGCATCTGACAGGCACACTATTCCTGGGCATCTGACTGGCACACTATTCCTGGGCATCTGAATGGCATAATATTCCTGGGCATCTGAATGGCATAATATTTCTGGGCATCTGAATGGCATAATATTTCTGGGCATCTGAATGGCATAATATTCCTGGGCATCTGACAGGCACACTATTCCTGAGCATCTGACAGGCACACTATTCCTGAGCATCTGACTGGCACACTATTCCTGGGCTCTGACTGGCACACTATTCCTGGGCATCTGAATGGCATAATATTCCTAGGCATCTGACTGGCACACTATTCCTGGGCATCTGACTGGCACACTATTCCTGGGCATCTGACTGGCATAATTTTCTTGGGCTCTGACTGGCATAATTTTCTTGGGCTCTGACTGGCATAATATTCCTGGGCATCTGACTGGCATAATATTCCTGGGCTCTTACTGGCACTCTATTCCTGGGCATCTGAATGGCATAATATTCCTGGGCATCTGAATGGCATAATATTCCTGGGCATCTGAATGGCACACTATTCCTGGGCATCTGAATGGCATAATATTCCTGGGCATCTGAATGGCATAATATTCCTGGGCATCTGACTGGCACACTCTTCCTGGGCATCTGACTGGCATAATATTCCTGGGCATCTGACTGGCACAATATTACTGGGCTCTGACTGGCATAATATTACTGGGCTCTGAATGGCATAATATTACTGGACTCTGACTGGCATAATATCCCTGGGCATCTGACTGGCACACTATTCCCATTGAAATACTGGTAAGTTTGTTGATTTAACTTTACTTCATTTTAAATATTGTATTTGTTCCCGTTTTGTTTCTTCACTTCAAAATAAGATATATGCAGTGTGCATAGGAATTTGTTCATAGTTTTTGTTTTTACTATAGTCCGGCCCTCCAACGGTCTGAGGGACAGTGAACTGGCCCCCTGTTTAAAAAGTTTGAGGACCCCTGCCCTAGGGTGTCTAGTTTTCAAAAATATATGGTTTTGTGGGATAGAATACACTTTTTGGCTTCAAAAATGTCCCAAATGGGACATGGGCGCAGGTTTTCTGCACGTCAGAATTCCAAGTTGGAAAACCAAAAAGAGCACCTCTCAAATGTGGCCTTTTAACCCCCAAATAACCTAACCAACCTATACATGGGTGGTATCCCTGTACTCAGGAGATGTTGCTGAACACATATTGAGGTGTTGTTTGGCACTGACATATAACAGGATCTGTGAATTCATGCCCAAAGTACAATGTATGTGAAAAAAAATTACAACCCAAAACATTGACATAGGCTGGTAGTATAATTAGTGCATGGAAAGTGTTAAAATACTACCATTTGAAATACCCTAGGATGTCTAGTTTAAAAAAATATATGGTTTTGTGGGGTAGAATACACTTTCTGGCTTCAAAAATGTCCCAAATGGGACATGGGCACAAGTTTTCTGCATGTCAGAATTCCAAGTTGGAAAACCAAAATGCGCACCCCCTAAATGTGGCCTTTTAGCCCCAAAACAAACCAACAAACCTATGCATGGGTGGTATCCCTGTACTCAGGAGATGTTGCTGAACACATATTGAGGTGTTATTTGGAAATACCCCTTCACATTTTAAGGTAATGTTTACCTAAATTGCAATATATGTGAAAAATTAAAAAAAAAGATTTTTTGCTGCAAACTTTGGCATAGATTGGTGGTAAAATGGCTACGTGAAATGTGTCAAAATACCCCAAGTTAAATGCCCTGAGTTGTCTAGTTTTCAAAAATATGTACATGTTGGGGGTCATTCATGGATTTAGTACAGAAATCAGTGTATCAATGTCACTATCGCTAATTTTGAAAGAAGGGATTTTAAAATAGCTTTGCACCACTTATAGTTCTGGCCCTGTAACATGAATAAAAAAGCACAAAAACATAAAAACATGGGCTATTTCTGAACTCAGGACATATATTAGAAACTTTTTAGCAGTGTTTTTTTGTTGTCTCTTGTACATGAGTATACGATTTTTCAAATAAAAGTCATAAAAAAATAATTTTTTCAATTTTTTTGCCATATTTTATTATTTTTTTTACATCAAATTATATGCTTTTATCAAAATAATGGTATCAAAAGAAAGCCCTTCTTATGACGATAAAAACGATATATAGTTTGTGCGGGTACACTAAATGAGACAGAAATAAATTACAGCAAAACACAAACTGCTCAGAAATGTTAAAACAGCCCATGTCACCAAGCGTCGGACAAGCCAAAAAAGTCATGTCACTAAGGGGTTAAATATATAATTTCATGCCGCCATCCAGGGCCGGACTGGCCTACTGAGGTACTGGGAAAATTCCCTGTAGGGTGCCTGCCCTGGATCACTGGGAGAATACGGCCGCGGTCAATTTTAGAAGTTCGGACGCTTTTAGAAGTTCAGCTGAGGCCGAAATGGGCGGGAGGCCATTAAAAGGTTCGCCTTAAGTGCCGGCTGCTGCTGCAATGGGCAGTCTTGTTTGTTTTCTTTTCTCCAGGGCGCTGGAACCGACATGGCGCCTCCTCAGCCAGAGCAGTTGGTTGGGGAGATCTAGCAGGGAGGGTGGCAGCAACGAGTAAGCTACAGTAATGTGGGTACTGTAGGGGAAGGCAAATATTAACAAGCACAATATGGGCATTGGGGCAAGTTTATTTTATATTAATAGTGTGTGAGTGTGAGTGTCAGTGAGTGTATGTTTGAGTGTGTAAGAGTGTATAAGAGTGTATTTCTTCATTTTGGGTGTAAAAAAAATAGGGGTCGTCTTATACTCGGAAAAATACGGTAATTGTTTTTAAATTCTCGGTTTGCAGTATACACGCAGTGATGTGCAGTGGTGTGCGCTTGTGTGTCCCCCCCCCGCCCTATCCCATGCCTTTCAGAAAAGAAGCAGGGGTACTTTAATATGGTTTTATACTAGAAATATTTGAATGGCAAAATATATATTTTTTCATATAATCTTGGGATATTAAAAAGCCAATGTAATATTTGATTGCATAATGTACATTACAGGATTCTTGTAGCATTTGCACACAATCAGTACCTAGAAATCCTTTCCTGGAGTTTAAAGAACCTAGCACACTGGCCTGAAGATTTCACCTGAAAATATTACTATATATTAGTATTTTTATCTATGTTTTGAGACTGTAGCCTCATAAAAAGAGAGTTTTATTACCAGTAGAGGTCAGATGAAGGAGTACCTGTTGATGACCTGTTTCTTTACTGGAAAGTGTTGGGGGGGGGTCTGGTATTTAAAGCCCCTGATGTTAGATTGTAATGAAAATATTATTAAACCTTCTATAAAAATAAACATACCTGGAATGTTTGTGCACACCTTGCATGTGTACTTCCACCTCTGGGATCCTGACCTACTCTTATTACAGACAATCAGGGGCGGGCTGGGCCGGGGGGCAGGGTGGCAATTGCCCCCCAGGCCACCCTAAGGTTTTTAAAACACGGCCGCTGGGCCAGTGTTATTAAAAAAATAAAACGCGCTTGCAGGCAGAGACGGAGGTGAGAAGGGATCGGAAGAGAAACCTCCGTGCTGCCTGTTCGGCTCCCCGTGCAGTGTGCCGACACGGAAGTGCCGACAGTCACGTGATCGGCGCTCTGACGTCAGACGCGCGCCGATCACGTGACCTGTCGGCACAACCGCCGGGAGGCCGAACAGGCAGCGTGGAGGGACCATGCTGCCTGCCACCAGGGAAGTCCTCCTGCCACTAGCCACCAGGGAAAAAGGTAAGAGGGGGGGGGGGGTTGGGTGGGCAAAAAACACTGGCATATTATTGGGCAAATTGGCTGGGGAATATAACATGGCAAATAAGACTGGCATATTATTGGGCAAATTGGCTGGGGAATATTACATGGAAAATAACACTGGCATATTATTGGGCAAATTGGCTGGGGAATATTACATGGCAAATAAGACTGGCATATTATTGGGCAAAATGGCTGGGGAATATTAAATGGCAATTAACTCTGGCATATTGGGCAAATTAGCAGGGGCATATTAAATTGCAGATAACCTTGGAATATTATTGGGCAAATTTACTGAGTCATATTAAATTGCAGAATAACACTGGCATATTATGGGACAAATTGGCTGGGGAATATTAATGGCAAATAATATTGGAAATGTGTATGTAATGGGGTGATGGGGCATGTCCTGGTGTGCAACGTGGGTTATGGGTCATGTCGTAGGTGTGCAACGTGGGTAGGGGGGGTGCTCAAATTTTGGGATATTCGGTGTCTAAATCCTGGCATGTTGAGGGGCATAATCCTGGCATATTGAGGGGCATAATTCTGGCATATTGAGGGGCATAATCCTGGCATATTGAGGGGCATAATCCTGGCATATTGAGGGGCATAATCCTGGTATATTTAGGGGAAAATCCTGGCATATTGAGGGGGCATCATCTTGGCATATTGAGGAGAAAATCCTGGCATATTGGGTGTCTAAATCCTGGCATATTGAGGGGCATAATCCTGGCATACTGAGGGGCATAATCCTGGCATTTTGTAAGGGAAAATTCTAGCATATTAAATGGCAAATCCTGGCATATTGTGGGGGAAAATCCTGGCAATATTCGTTATAAAACAAGGAAAAGATGGCCGTGGATGGGGAGGCGATTCGATGCTGCAATGACTGGATTTTCCCCCCAGGCCTAAGGCTGCCAGCCCTCCCCTGCAGACAATGTAGATTTAAACTGAAGTAGCAGACCACACAACAAGGCAGACATATGATTACAGAGCTCAGTGTGGCACCAGCATAAATACATTAAAATAATAGGAACTTTAATTCCAATGTCTGGACTATGATACAAGGTTTACAACCCCTCAAGTAAACAATGGTCTTCGAGGTCTGAAAGCACTGGAAAGCCCCCCAGGCTGCCTAATTCAGTATAGAAGATCCATAATACTGAACATACAACTGAATCGGTCCAGCTGCTGGAAAACAACTCCCAATTTGCACAGTCTTTTGTATATTATTGGCGCTTATATACAATTAACACATCCGTGAGTTGTGACAAAGTGTGAATACTGATAACACTGGCACACATAATAGACATCAGCCCCAGCGTACAATCAAAAAGCATCTTAATAAAGTGCTTAACTCCAATCAATAAATAAATGTGTATATTCAAAAATCGCAGAAACCCACTTGTTCATCAATTAAACATATATTAAGGAGAAAAACAATGGAGCGTCAGTGTTTTCTGTAAACAAATTCTATTTGTTCAATTTCCCTCCATACATAATGCTCTGAGGATAATGTATTACACACTTGCTCACACTGCTCAAACGGTATCTGCAGGTACAACGCATGCTAACAAGTTAGGGCCAAAATCATGACCCAAAAGAAAATAAAAACGTGGAGGAAGAGGGTTTTGGTAAATGTAACTAACACACTTTAACCCTTTAAGGACCAGGGATTTTCCTGGGCCAAGGACCAGAGCGTTTTTCAATTTTTAATATGCGGTTTTTGAAACATAATTTTCCTCACTCATTTAATGCACCCATACAAGTTATATGTTGTTTTTTTAAAGGACAGTTAGAGCTTTCTTTTGATGCCCTATACATAAAAATTATTTACATTTTAATATTAAAAAAAAATATATAGAAAAGGAAATTTTGGGGGAAAAAACGTTTTTCCCCATTATTTTCCCAATAATAAGCTACACAACTAGTGCAACACTAACCCACTTATCCCCCCTAATTAACTAACTAATAAAAAAGAAAAATATTGGTTCCCAAACCCCCTAAACAAAAAAGACAGAAAAAAAAACTCTGAAGAGTGCGATGTCAGATCCATAAAAATCATGCAACAGGCATGCAGGGGTTAATTTTTATTAAATAAATATATTAAAATTACCTTTATTTATTAAAAAAAACTTTATAAATTGCAAAAATATATATATTTTTTTTTTTTTAAACTAAATGAGGGCCATAAAGTGGAAGGAAACTGATCACAGTTACAAACTGTGATCAGCATTGAAAGGGTTAATTCCCTTAACGTGAAGCACAGAGAGTGAATTAGAGACAAAGTCAGTGTGTGAACACACTGACTTTGCATCTAATTTGCATGTTATCGCGGTTATCACTCAATCACATGCCCAGAAATCCATCGATCGGGTCCAGGAGCTTTGCCTCGGGTGCGAGGCTTAGTCCTGGACCCGTTGCAGACTGGCTGGCGGTGCACACGGAGCGCACTGCCGCCTAGACTGCATGACGAGTTAACTCGTCATATGGTCGCGAAGGGGTTAATGGACGTTCTCAATTAGAGTACAATCCGTTGCTCCATGTACTTCAACAACACTTCACAGCAAGTGGGAAAAGCTGAAAATTGTAGAACCCACCCCAAAAAAAATAAGGAACCCCCCTCCCCACCCTCCCCCAACATACAGAATAGACATGTATTGATACTAAGTACTACTGGAATAGTTTCTGTTATTATACTAGGTACTACTGGAATAGTTTCTGTTATTATACTAGGTACTACTGGAATAGTTTCTGTTATTATACTAAGTACTACTGGAATAGTTTCTGTTATTATACTAAGTACTACTGGAATAGTTTCTGTTATTATACTAAGTACTACTGGAATAGTTTCTGTTATTATACTAAGTACTACTGGAATAGTTTCTGTTATTATACTAGGTACTACTGGAATAGTTTCTGTTATTATACTAGGTACTACTGGAATAGTTTCTGTTATTATACTAAGTACTACTGGAATAGTTTCTGTTATTATACTAGATACTACTGGAATAGTTTCTGTTATTATACTAGGTACTACTGGAATAGTTTCTGTTATTATACTAGGTACTACTGGAATAGTTTCTGTTATTATACTAGGTACTACTGGAATAGTTTCTGTTATTATACTAAGTACTACTGGAATAGTTTCTGTTATTATACTAAGTACTACTGGAATAGTTTCTGTTATTATACTAGGTACTACTGGAATAGTTTCTGTTATTATACTAAGTACTACTGGAATAGTTTCTGTTATTATACTAAGTACTACTGGAATAGTTTCTGTTATTATACTAAGTACTACTGGAATAGTTTCTGTTATTATACTAAGTACTACTGGAATAGTTTCTGTTATTATACTAAGTACTACTGGAATAGTTTCTGTTATTATACTAAGTACTACTGGAATAGTTTCTGTTATTATACTAAGTACTACTGGAATAGTTTCTGTTATTATACTAAGTACTACTGGAATAGTTTCTGTTATTATACTAAGTACTACTGGAATAGTTTCTGTTATTATACTAGGTACTACTGGAATAGTTTCTGTTATTATACTAAGTACTACTGGAATAGTTTCTGTTATTATACTAGGTACTACTGGAATAGTTTCTGTTATTATACTAAGTACTACTGGAATAGTTTCTGTTATTATACTAAGTACTACTGGAATAGTTTCTGTTATTATACTAGGTACTACTGGAATAGTTTCTGTTATTATACTAAGTACTACTGGAATAGTTTCTGTTATTATACTAGGTACTACTGGAATAGTTTCTGTTATTATACTAAGTACTACTGGAATAGTTTCTGTTATTATCCTAAGTACTACTGGAATAGTTTCTGTTATTATACTAAGTACTTCTGGAATAGTTTCTGTTATTATACTAAGTACTACTGGAATAGTTTCTGTTATTATCCTAAGTACTACTGGAATAGTTTCTGTTATTATACTAAGTACTTCTGGAATAGTTTCTGTTATTATACTAAGTACTACTGGAAACGTTTCTGTTATTTAGTTTTTTTTCCCCATGGTTGCAACAAAGTACTTCCCTTTCCAAATGGCAAACTCCTCACTAGGCCAAGGTTTGAAATCCTGGGAATTATTAAGTAATGGAAGCAGACACCATCCTGTTTCCATACACATGTGTATAAATACTGTGTCGCTCATTCTTCCATGAATATCTCTAGAACAACTTAATAGGGGAAAAGCTCCCCTGCAGGTAGATGTCATGGCAGGACCAGGGAGGCCATCTGAAAAGTGGGATCTATGACAACTGGAAGGACTTATTTCATCCATTGGGTTGTTTTTTTTTTTTAAATGTTAAAAATAAAACATAAAACTCACACCCTCTGGAACATATTTTGAGTACAGAGAATAGGAGCAGAATAGAGAGATATAGTTTGCGACAGCAGATAAGACCCAGCTGGATGTCTACCCACACTGACAGCTCCCACTGGGGCAGGATAGCCTTATACACAGGACACGGTTTGCTTTTTACCACTTCTGCCGGGAGGCTGTTCCATATCCAAATGAACAACAACAACAACAAAATAATAAATCAGGCATTACGAGCTCAGCTAATAACGTGGGAGTTTTTTTTTGCAGTGTACTTTTAGTGACTAGCCCCCAAAGATGTGATACAGCAACCTTCCACATATTATTTTGGTTTGCAAGCAGGGCTCTCGATTTTGTGGTCAGTTTTATCTCATCTGGTTTAGTCTGTAACTTCTCCTTTTATGCTCTGTACAAAGAGCTGCGGAAATTGCAGATATACAGTAAATGTAACATAAAGAAATAAGTTAGGGTTACCATAAAAAAAAGACCTATAAGAACTAAAAGATATTCATAACTGAGACACCTGTATTCAAGCAGGGAATCTATCGATGATATAGATCACTGATTATCTACTGCTTATTTTTTTTAAAAAGTGAGCAAGCATGGCAGGTAATCAGTCATATGGAACCGCCTCACTGTCAGCACTCGACCATGACTTTATGTTCTTCTATGTAAGCCCCCCTGACAATCTCGCTCTATGAGAGGGAAGTCCTACAGTCAAACTGACAAGGGGAGAATAGCTTTTAAATGGTTCACTGCCCAAATTACACTTGGACCTCTTCTGCCTCATTTAAAAATAAAGATAGCGCTGACCACCTCATTAAGCACAGTTTAAATACCGTAAAATAGTTTGTTTAGCAACACAGAGTTAGGAAGGCTACATGAACCAAAGTGGAGTGACAGGTGGGAACATTGTCCCCAAGGCTAGTCAGATTCCTGGGGTATTATGGACTCTGCATCAGAGGAGTGCAGCTTCTGGAGGGAAAGAGAGACTTATTTGCCTGTATTTCATGATGTATAGGCGTGATTACTGTTAAATCTTGTTAAATAAGGAAAATTAAGAAAATGTATATATTTTTTATTATGGCAGGCAATTTCCACTCTTGTGACCCTGGGATTGTTCTCACAAGACCTTTACTGAACTCGACATCACCCAACAGGCCTCTCCTTGGACGGTCACAGGCCCATCCATAAGTGCTCTCAGACCACTCCCTGACAACCTAAACTACATGGCCCTCCCTACCCCCCGATTAATTCATAAAAAGACTGCTTCCTGGACTCTCTATACTTTAACCTGCTTTCCCAGGACCCCACACCAGCAATCACAGAACCCACTAGTGTAGTGACGGCTGAACCTACTCTCCCACACCACCCTTTCCTGAACCTCCCACTCGTGCTTACACTTCCCTCTCCTGACCGAGCCCCACTGACTTGCCTGCACAGACCCCGCTCCAGCCTGCCCATCACCCATAGTGATAATACACCGATTGTGAAATTCCAATCTGGGCCGACCTCGAGGTTGCACTTACCCTGTAAGTGGCTCATTAGAAGTCGTTTTTGTAAACGTGTCTGGGAAAAAACAATAAAAAAACTATGGTCCGTTATGTTCCATTAATGTTAATATTTAATGCAGGAAATGCTTTATCTCCCCGTCTCAGGTTTAACTAAATTTTCCTAACCAAATTATAACACAAGAGCATCCGACCCTTAGCATGAAACATGTGAGATCAATTCATAGATCTGTAATGTATGGGTCATCAATCTGTCGATCAAACCGAGCAAGCACAATGGACCAACAATCAAATGAACGATCCACTCACCAACACAGACAAAAAAAAGTTATACAGCATTAAATGGCTATAGTGCAGAAATGACAAAAGATACACAGGCACTGTATTTATACCTTTGTTAACATATATATGTCTAAGAAGTGGCATCACTGTTACATGATAGGAGTACATTAACGGAGGACTGTCTATTGTTCCCTTTCTAAAATGCATGTAATTGTATTTTTCTTGTAGCTAAAACTTGTCATGCACTGCACTTATAGCATGATGAAAGCTGGAGGTCTTCCTGTTCCAGACAATGAACGACATTAAGCTTTTTTGAGGCTGGCACTGCATCTCTGTGCTTCCTCCATAGCGTGCAGGGTAAACGTGTAGAAATAGCAAAAATAACATATTATGGCCATTTAAACAAATAATGACAATCTCAAATGTTTTTGTGTAAAACCTAGGTTTGTATCTTTAATACAAAGACAAACCTGTATGGACAAACTATCATAAAGTTTGGCAATATTGTTTTATTGAGAAAATGTGTACACAACCAAAAAAAAAATTCAACCTTTCACACTTCAAAGCCAGAGCATTGATGGGTTACCGTGTGTTATACAGTACAGCAATCACATAGCACCCTCTAGTGTTTACTTCAGGTCCTACACGCACACAGCACTGAGCAAGCTTCCTACCTACACTCACGCACACAGCACTGAGCAAGTTTCCTATCTACACTCACACAGCACTGAGCAAGCTTCCTACCTACACTCACTCACACAGCACTGAGCAAGCTTCCTACCTACACTCACTCACACAGCACTGAGCAAGCTTCCTAACTACACTCACACAGCACTGAGCAAGCTTCCTAACTACACTCACACAGCACTGAGCAAGCTTCCTAACTACACTCACACAGCACTGAGCAAGCTTCCTAACTACACTCACACAGCACTGAGCAAGCTTCCTAACTACACTCACACAGCACTGAGCAAGCTTCCTAACTACACTCACACAGCACTGAGCAAGCTTCTTAACTACACTCACACAGCACTGAGCAAGCTTCCTAACTACACTCACACAGCACTGAGCAAGCTTCCTAACTACACTCACACAGCACTGAGCAAGCTTCCTAACTACACTCACACAGCACTGAGCAAGCTTCTTAACTACACTCACACAGCACTGAGCAAGCTTCCTAACTACACTCACACAGCACTGAGCAAGCTTCCTAACTACACTCACACAGCACTGAGCAAGCTTCCTAACTACACTCACACAGCACTGAGCAAGCTTCTTAACTACACTCACACAGCACTGAGCAAGCTTCTTAACTACACTCACACAGCACTGAGCAAGCTTCCTAACTGCACTCACAGTACTGAGCAAGCTTCCTAGATAATGCAGTGCTTGGCAGGCCAGCTTATACACAATCCACATGTAACAAACTAAATATCTTTTTAATATTAAAGGGCTTGTATGAGCTGGTACAATCAGCAGGATATGTCTGCTATTTGGACATGGGAATTAAAAGTCTTATTGCAGAAGAGATAAAAATGACAGAACACACAGCAATTTAAGATCAGTGCAGGAAATTCACATATCCAGAAGCAGAGAGCTATAGCACCTAAATACCCTACTGCTGGTTTTATGTAGAAGGTTGTACAAGTACCATGTCCTTGGCTCCTAAAAAGAACTAGTCTGGCCCCTGAATTGATTTGTTCAGCTCCTAAAGTCTGCAGATATTTGTCAGGCCCGGTATTCCTGAATTGCACGGGTTACATTAAAGCTGGCCAAGGTTTGTACACTGTACACGATTCAGCCTTTTCGGACACTGTTATTTCATCCCACCTGGGTAACCAGCTCCAGAAGGAGAACATGAGGATTTATAATGAGCACTGGTAGCAATGAATGAATTTGTTACAACTCAAGAAGGACACAGAACATTTAAAAAGTCTCAAATCTGGAGTGAAAAGCCAATTCACAGAGCCCTGGAGACGCCACAGAGGAAGTCAAGAGATTAAAACATCTGTGCTTTAAAAGCCTCCATTATAATTCACTCAGCACATGGACTGCACTATGTACTCTGAAAAACCCCACACATTCATATCCCCGGGACAAGTGCACTTGGTGAAGAAAACAGAGGATCCACTCTCAGACAAACCTTTAATATAATGCAGTAATGCAATGGGTGATTTGTTTTCGTTTTAGGAACTATGTGATTGTCCTGTGGCACTTAAAGTGTTAAACCGCTAGACTGTATTGTTTTATATCCAATTACACTTTCTGTAATGTTCAACGGGACCGTGGCACACGCACAGTAATATACAACATTTACAGCAGCCATCTTTGTTCCAGCTGTTGGCCAATGACAAGGCCCATTATCACAGCCAGTGAGTGGACTAGGAGTTTTATTTCAGACAGAGAGCAAGGGTGGAACAGCTAGCTTTCCAGGGCAGCAAGAGAGAAGCCTATTGGTTGGAGTAAAGAAATATATTAATACGGGGCTACACAACATAGGGGTGCAGGCTCATCCTGGGGGAGGTGTGGGGACTCACGGCACTCCAGATCAGGTACAACTCCCAGAATTCTTTAAAGATGGCCTTGGCTAATCTCTTCCTTTGGCCAGAGATGACTGGTGCCATCAGTGCGAGTTAAAGGAAAAAGTCTCAAGGAAAGGAGATCATCATCAGCTGGGAATTAGAACACTCTACTAAGGATGATCATCTCAGACAATGGACATTACATACTTATAGCAGAGGTGTTAAAACATTTAGGTGCCAGAGTCTTGAAGAGGTAGTCTCAAAGCGTTCTATAGAATATTCCATAGAATTAAGAGACAACTTTATTAATATAGGAGGCAGTGGTCCGGGATTTTTGTGAGCCATGGAATTATTATTTATACAATGACTATAGACATGTGTTTGGTTTAAATGCAGGCTTAAAGTCATTCCAACCTTCCTGCAGAGCAATTGTCTTCTTTTTTTTTTTACCCATCTGAAAAAAAATCATTTTAAACACCCAGTCGCTACAAGTGATGCTCTAACTGCAAGATCGCCATGGCAACCTTACGCATTGTCCTAATGTGCACCTGTGAGAGGCAGTCTCGCTACAAGTTGCAGTGGATTTGGGAAAGAATGGTGCTGTCATACAATCTAGTGATGTAGCAAATCCAAATAACAGGCTGACTTAGAGAAGGATGTAATGCTCAAGGACGTCTCATAAAAGACAAATACAGACCCTGCTGCATGGTTCCCAGGTGCCCAGCTTTAAAAGCTGATTTGGGGAGACATTTTGCTTTAAACATATTTGCTTCTTCTTTGTCCCATTTGCCTTCTGAGATCTAGCACAGTTACTTAGTTTCTATTAAAAGGACAACTGTAGCAAAAATATCACTTCTGTTCAATTGAAAGATTCCATCAAGTGTAGATGGTTTATCTAGGAAAGAATACAAATAAGGACTTCTCGCTCCGAAGAGCTCTAGCAGGGGGCGGACATATTGTTTAGAATCTTGGGTCAGATCTTCCTACATCTGAACCCAAGGTGAATGAAGATCTGATCCAACATTCTAAACAACATGTGTGACCCTTGCTAGAGAAGTGTGGAGCAAAGAGGACTGAATAAGGTACTTTATTTGTATTCTTTCATCAACACATTTTTATTTAAAACCCCTGTACTTGATGCCATCTTTCAATGAAACAGACCTTCATTTGTTGCCTACCGTTGTCAGCACAGGGCCCTGTTTTTTTTTCTACTCTACCAAACATCAGAGTTTGGGTTTGTGACGCTTGGAGCAGCACCCTGAGCGAAATAGCAATGGGGACTGGACATTGGTAACACACAGGCCAGAAACGGGGCCCATGTTCAGACCATACTGGTTCTAATTAAAGCCGCTATGACACATTTATCTGTAATTGAATGGTGCATAATATGACTGCTATTTAGCATGCAGGCGCCCATAGTTTGGAATGTCATTTGAATTCGAAAACCCATCTAAAAAGGCAGTTCCGAAAATAGAATCTTCTTCTGCCAGGAGCCAATCAGCATCTGGGATTTCCTGAGCCGAGTCGAATTCGCTCAGCATTCCAATGTGCAGGGGAAGAGAGATAATGTAGAATGCCCACTGTGCTCAATCAATAATGGCATGAAGTACAGGTTTTCTTTTTTAAATCCTTTACTCACTTTCACAAAGAGAACTGCTGATCATATTTAAAGATAATCTGCAGAATGTACAGCCAGTTTTACCAAAGAACAAATAACAAAAATGTTTTTAGAAGACAGAGCAAATTTAATCTCTGCAAAACTCTTTGACCTTTCTTGCAAATAATACATTATTATCTACTTTCCTGTCAAAAGCTTCCTATCAGACTGCATTAAATGAACACAGTAACAGGGGAGGAATAAATCACACCAAACAGAGGAATAAAGCAGCATGGAATGGGTTAAGCATTTAGGAAAATAACAGGTCAAATTTTCAATTGTTCACTATTCCCGAAACAAAACAAACATACTGATTGTACTGGGTGCCGCTTTTTAACCAACCAGTGTCACCTTCTGGATCCACAAGGGGCAAAGTGCTTGGATCTAGCAAAGCACATTTCAGAATCCGTTACCGTGGCAATAACAGAAGCTAGCAATTTACAATAAAAACCATATCCAGCATTAAAAAAAAAACATTAAATATGACATAGTCACGAGAGAAAGCAAGTGGAGTCGACCAACGCTTTGCACAATAGGGTAGTGGATTGTATACAACACCGCACCAGGGTTATAATCCGTAATTCTCATTTTACCCAACGCTGTTCTAAAACATCCTGTTCCCTTAATAAAATGTTTATGTAATGACCTTAAATGATAGTCTGTCACCCAAACATTACTGTGGATGTAAAGAGCAAAAAAAAAAAAAGGTTCAATGCATTGGGGGTTATGTATATAGGTCTACAATCCGAAATTCATTTAAAGTACAGAAAGAGACTGTGTCAGTCATTATACGATCAGGGATATTATTGTACGTTTTGTATATTTTTCTTGAAAGTTTTATACCGGAAGCATCCGGTTAGCTATGAAGGATTAAACCGAACGAGGGTGGCGTGTTATGTAAATTGATATGTGCTGCTAATTTAGCTTATAAAACACATGGCATGAGCAGTCCAATCAGAAGTCACTTGAAGAAGCCCGGGGCGTGGGGCGAAACGCATCTGACGGCGCTACCTCTAGAGGAAATGCGAGATTGAAACGCCACTGATGAATTCAGGACTTTCTGATTTCATACATTAAGCGTATGTATGACACTCTTGAACGCAGTCACCAATATTTTATGGAAACTTTTTAACCTTTTTTCTGTATTTATTAAAAACATTTTTTACACAATGAGAATATTTTGTATTTGTTGCACGTGAGCTGAAGCACCTCTAAAAGAAATACAGTATTGCCATATTGGTGGGATTTGGAGACCTTTAAACTCAATACATAGATAGATAGATATACACACACTCTTCAAGCGAGCAGTATTCTTTCTGCTCCAGTGTAAGTGAGTGCATTACCAACCTATGGGGGGACCACTATCACCACTGAATGTGTACAGAGAGCACTATTGTTTTGTTCCTTTCTTTCCTTCGCATGGCAATACAGACATCTGATCTATTTACAAAGACTATTTATCCTACAAGCTCAACTGAAATTCATTGCAGTATATTTGTGGCTCTATACTTGAGTCCACCTTCTCCCACATATGTCTTGTTGTTTGTATTTTCCTTTTTGTCAGATCCACATACAATAAAGAATTGAGATTTTTACTGGCAAGAGGAGTGCTCATCTCCTGGGAGGCTTTTTCTACAAATCTATTCCATTGGGTGGCAAATCTTTTAAATATATAGCGCTCCATTTTGTTTTTTATTATTACCGTATTTGCTCGAATATAAGACGACCCCCCAAACTTTGGATATTCCTTTAGGAAAAAAACTAAAAGCCTGAATAGAAGACCCCCCTATAGGAAAAAAGTTCAACTTGTATATATTCACCTGTAAATTGCTTTTTAATATTTAATAAAAATGTTGATATAGAAAAAAAATGATGCTTCTCTCTCTCTCCCCCCCTTCCCCCCAGCATTGTCTCTCTCTCCCCCCCCCCCCCCCCTTCCCCCCAGAATTGTCTCTCTCTATCGCCTCTCTCCCCCTTAGTGTTGTCTCTGTCTGTCCTCCCAGCATTCTCATTCCCGGAAGGACCTGGCTTCATCATAGAAGTCCCGGCAGTTGTGCCGGGCAGCAGCAGGGGATGTCTGTACGCATCGCGCAGACATCCACCGGCTGTTAGCCAGGGGGATCCAGGTCCCCTGCAGCTCTGCGGGGGACCTGGATCCCAGTCTATGACCTCGAATATAAGACGAGGGGGCTTTTTCAGAGCATTTGCTCTGGAAAAAAAACCTTGTCTTATTTACGAGCAAATACGGTAGATCTAGACGCTTGGGAGGAAGAGGGAAGTTATCAGGTTGGGAGCAAAGCGAGGATAAAAAGTCTAGCTGACTGCCTCAGTGAATATTTTTATGCAGTTTGTACAGATGAAAATTAAGTAAAGGGACCTCAGTTAAGAAAAAAAAGACTAATAAGTAATTTACACAGGAATAAGTTTACACAGGAAGATGTTCTACTTCAGCTGTTTAAAAGTAAAGATGAATAAGTCGATAGGGCCTGATGGGATACACCCAACGTTACTTAAAGAGATTTTTGGTATACTAGAAAAACAGATTTATTTAACCAATCGTTGTTAATGGGAATAGTCCCAGAAGATTGGAAATTAGTAAATGTGGTGCCCATTCACAAGACAGGTAGTATGGAGGACTTATGGGCCAGGAAGTCCTACTTCTGCAGTGGGGAAATTAAAAGAATGGTTGAAGAATAGGATTGTCGAACATCTAAAATCGCATGGATTTCATGATCAGGGACAACATGGGTTTACTTCCAGTTGATCATGCCAAACTAATCTTATTGATTTTTTTTTTGATTGGGTGACTAAAATAATAGATCAAGGTGGTGGAGTAGATATTGCTTAGAATTCAATAAGGTTTTGACACTCTCGCACCCATAAGGCTTATCAATAAACTGCACTGGTGAGTATGTACGTAAGGCTATGGATAGTTTGGATAGGGTTCAGAGAAGGACTATTAAACTGGTTCGTGGATTGCAGGATAAAATCTACCAGGAAAGGTAGCTTGGAAGAAAGATGAGACAGAGGGGATATGATATATATCATGAAGTATTACTGTACTAAGATGGTAGTGAATGCAAGTCTTCCAGTAGAAGTGGTTGAGGTTAACAAAGTGAAGGAGTTTAAGCATGAATGGGCTAGGCATAAGGCTATCCTAGATATAAGATAAGGCCATGGACTAATGAAAGGATTCTGATTTATTTTCACAAATGGAGTAGACTAGATGGGCTGACTGGTTCTTACCGGCCAACACAATCTATGTTTCTAGGAAGGGGTTAATGTAAAAATCAGGATGTGCGTGAATACAGTTTCTGTCTGAAGGGTAAGATGGCAAACTGCGTCCCTCCAGCTACTGATAGCCTACATCATAATAATCTCTCTTCTAAAAGGCTGGAAGCAGAGTATGGGTGATGAAGTCCGAGCTGGAGGGCGCTGCTTTAGAAGGAGAGTGATCTGAAATCTTTAAGGAAAACTGAAATTCTTGGGTAAGAATTGGGTAACAGGAGCACCACTACTGTGGGTAATGGAAGCTGGGCCTCGCCTCAAGGATAATGAGTCTTCAATACCTTAAAGCAGCGGCAGGGTCCCACTTTGTCCTAACATGTTAGTACACAACAGAAGGAATTACATTAATATAATATAACAGTTCGTAACTTTTCCATTTCATGTCCCCTTCCTATTCTTCCCTTGGCGTTTAAAGCCCTATTGGCATCAGGACATTAAAAGATAACATATATTAACTGTACTAAGCATGTCATAAGCCAATGGAACTGATACATAAGAATCTCTCACAGTAAGAATCCGAGAGATACTGGGCACTGGGTGCTGACACTAACGTGTTACAAATTCATACTCCTGGGCTGAATCCGGTATTATGAAGACTGCAGTAGACAATTTATCACAAGTACTTTATGGCAATACATTGAAAAACACAGACCCCGGCCTTGCACCCCCACATTTATCCCACACACAGAGCCCTCGGTCTTGCACCCCCACGCCTTACGCACGCAGCCTGGGGGCCTTGCACCCCCACGCCTTACACACGCAACCTAGGGCCTTGCACCCCCACGCCTTACACATGCAGCCAGGGGGCCTTGCACCCCCATGCCTTACACACGCAGCCTGGGGGCTTTGCACACCCGAGCCTTACACACGCAACCTGGGGGCCTTGCACCCCCACGCCTTACACACGCAGCCAGGGGGCCTTGCACCCCCGCCCCCCACATTCACACACGAACACAGTCTGGCCTTGCACCCCCACATTCACACACAGTCTGGCCTTGCACCCCCACATTCACACAGGCACACAGTCTAGCCTTGCGCCCTCACATTCACACACGTACACATTCACACACACACACACACACACACAGTCTGGCCTTGCGCCCCACATTCACGCACACAGTCTGGCCTTGCGCCCCCCACATTCACACATGCACACAGTCTGGCCTTGCACCCCCACATTCAAACACAGTCTGGCCTTGCACCCCCCCATTCAGACTGTCTGGCCTTGCGCCCCCACATTCACACACGCAAACAGTCTGGCCTTGCACCCTCACATTCACACATGCCCACATTCACACACACACAGTCTGGCCTTGCGCCCCACTTTCACACACACGCACACAGTCTAGCCTTGCGCCCCCACATTCACAAACGCTGACATTCACACACATAGTCTGGCCTTACAGCCCACATTCACACACACAGTCTGGGCTTGCACCCTCACATTCACTCACGCACACATTCATACACACAGTCTGGCCTTGCGCCCCCACATTCTCACACGCACACAGTCTGGCCTTGCGCCCTCACATTCACACATGCACACAGTCTGGCCTTGCGCCCTCACATTCACACATGCACACAGTCTGGCCTTGCGCCCTCACATTCACACACACAGTCTGGCCTTGCGCCCCACATTCACACACACAGTCTGGCCTTGCGCCCCACATTCACACGCACAGTCTGGCCTTGCGCCCCACATTCACGCGCACAGTCTGGCCTTGCGCCCCACATTCACGCGCACAGTCTGGCCTTGCGCCCCACATTCACGCGCACAGTCTGGCCTTGCGCCCCACATTCACACGCACAGTCTGGCCTTGCGCCCCACATTCACACGCACAGTCTGGCCTTGCGCCCCACATTCACACACGCGCACAGTCTGGCCTTGTGCCCCACATTCACACACAGTCTGGCCTTGCGCCCCCACATTCACACACATAGTCTGGCCTTGCGCCCCACATTCAAACACACACACAGTCTGGCCTTGCGCCCCACATTCAAACACACACACAGTCTGGCCTTGCGCCCCACATTCAAACACACACACAGTCTGGCCTTGCGCCACACATTCAAACACACACACAGTCTGGCCTTGCGCCACACATTCACACACACACACAGTCTGGCCTTGCGCCACACATTCACACAATCTGGCCTTGCGCCACACATTCACACACACACAACCTGGCCTTGCGCCCCACATTCACACACACACACAGTCTGGCCTTGCGCCCCACATTCACACACACACAGTCTGGCCTTGCACCTCACATTCACACACACATTCACACACACAGTCTGGCCTTGCGCCCCACATTCACACACACACACACACACAGTCTGGCCTTGCGCCCCACATTCACACACACACACACACACACACAGTCTGGCCTTGCGCCCCACATTCACACACACACACACACACACACACACACACACACACACACACAGTCTGGCCTTGCGCCCCACATTCACACACACAGTCTGGCCTTGCTCCCCACATTCACACACACAGTCTGGCCTTGCTCCCCACATTCACACACACAGTCTGGCCTTGCGCCCCACATTCACACACACAGTCTGGCCTTGCTCCCCACATTCACACACACAGTCTGGCCTTGCTCCCCACATTCACACACACAGTCTGGCCTTGCTCCCCACATTCACACACACAGTCTGGCCTTGCGCCCCACATTCACACACACATAGTCTGACCTTGCGCCCCACATTCACACACACAGTCTGGCCTTGCTCCCCACATTCACACACACAGTCTGGCCTTGCGCCCCACATTCACACACACATAGTCTGACCTTGCGCCCCACATTCACACACACAGTCTGGCCTTGCGCCCCACATTCACACACACATAGTCTGACCTTGCGCCCCACATTCTCACACACAGTCTGGCCTTGCGCCCCACATTCACACACACAGTCTGGCCTTGCGCCCCACATTCACACACACAGTCTGGCCTTGCGCCCTCACATTCACACACACACACACACACACACACAGTCTTATAACACACTCCCTGGTCTGCAGATCCCTCCTGTCCAGTCAATGTAAAGAGAGCAATGCCCCTCCCCAGCACACAGGCCCCATGTAGGAAGTAGAGAGCAAGCTCACCCTGCACAGGCCGTCATAGAACACGCTGGCGTCCAGGTTACAGCTGATCACTGAGGTGGGCAGAGATCTCAGGTCAATGTCTTCCATGTCTATATCCAGGAAATCCCAGTCATTGGCAGCCTGCTGGCCCCTGTGCAGCTGGGCAGACATCTCCCCCGGGGATTCATCCATGGTGGGAATCTCTTCCCATTACTGGGGACTGGTGCAGTCCTGCTGGGGGGTGTCCCATCTGCTACTCCACTCACCAGCTTCCTATCACCATAAACAGCAGCTTTATCCAAGTCACACGCCGAGTGGTCGCACTGCAGCCCCTGTCACCCGATGATACAATGTATCCAGCCGAATAGCACTGACGTCACTCAGTCACTGACAGCCTGCAAACTGGTTGGAGTCAGAGCGACACCTGCTGGCGGCGGCGGCATGCTGCAGTTTGCAAATATGTTTTTCACCAAAAATGAAAAATTACATTTTCTGTGTTTTTACCAATGCCTTAGCGTGCGCTAATCTATAATATTATGCAAAAATATATTTTATATTCCAGACAGTGATGGAACAACAAGACCCGTGGCGGTCCCAGCAGTAATTCTTATCTGCTCCCCTCCAATGGCCCTTTATTTTGTCACCCCAGCAAGTTTGTGGCTGAGCATCATGGAAAGTGTAGTCCATAAAGCAGGAGAGCGCTGGTGGTGTCTAGTGCTGACAGCAGAGACCTAGGCCATTCTGCCAAGTATAAATGACAAGCTATCACTTTATACAGGATACAAATATTTATATACATTGCCCTTGTCTAAATGTATAGAAATCCTTTTTTATCAAAGTTTGATGATATCTTACCCCTGTGACATTAAATTAAGTTCCCTGCTTGTATACAGGTCACCACTGCCATCTCATGCATTGAACTCTGCCACCAGCATCTCCCTTCAGTGTCACCACTGCCACCTCATGCATTGAACTCTGCCACCAGCATCTCCCTTCAGTGTCACCACTGCCACCTCATGCATTGAACTCTGCCACCAGCATCTCCCTTCAGTGTCACCACTGCCACCTCATGCACTGAACTATGCCACCAGCATCTCCCTTCAGTGTCACCACTGCCACCTCATGCACTGAACTCTGCCACCAGCATCTCCCTTCAGTGTCACCACTGCCACCTCATGCATTGAACTCTGCCACCAGCATCTCCCTTCAGTGTCACCACTGCCACCTCATGCATTGAACTCTGCCACCAGCATCTCCCTTCAGTGTCACCACTGCCACCTCATGCACTGAACTATGCCACCAGCATCTCCCTTCAGTGTCACCACTGCCACCTCATGCACTGAACTCTGCCACCAGCATCTCCCTTCAGTGTCACCACTGCCACCTCATGCATTGAACTCAGCCACCAGCATCTCCCTTCAGTGTCACCACTGCCACCTTATGCACTGAACTATACCACCAGCATCTCCCTTCACTGTCACCACTGCCACCTCATACATTGAACTCTGCCACCAGCATCTCCCTTCAGTGTCACCACTGCCACCCTCATACATTGAATGTACTCACATACTCCCAAAACCAAATGTGCAGAAGACAAATCTCCCTGACAATGGGCAGTGAATACTAATTATTATTTGAAAGGGAATTGCAAGTTGGAAAAATTCTTCCATTGAGCTATATTTCCAACTATGCTTAGGGTTGCCACCTTTTTGTCACAAAAATACCGGCCTTCGTATAGCCTCCATAGACTTACCATTGACTTTAAGCCAATTTTTTACCTGCCTGCCGGTAAAATACCGGCCAGGTGGCAACCCTAACTATGCTGCTAATGTGATCTTAATTTTGTAATTCTATTCTTATTTCCCTCTATCATGAGTAAATCCCTAAGTCACCACTTTTCACATTAGTGCTAATCAAACACTATTACCTGATACATCTGGCACTGAACGAGTTAATAGTATTTATCACTAGCTTGCTGGGGATGCAGCATGAGAGGAACAGCAGTAAATGCTCTCCATAGGCAGAGGAAAATTAAATGTGAATAAAAGGGAGGGAATAAACAGCAGCCAGCCAATCCAAGGCCAAAGGAAGTCAGACTGAATGGAAGAGAGGCCAATATAAAGAAAGGTGGGATCTAAGGGAAGCTGGCCAATAGGGTGGCAGACAGAGTTAATGGCCAATCCGGTGAATGAGAAACTATGTGGGAACATACCATGATTCAGGGGGTGTAATGGTCAGCAAGTGACAGCATAAAATAAATAATAATGTAAACCAGTGAATTCCTAGTGAGGCAGCAACTATAGGGCTCAAGTAGCAGGGTCTGTGAGCTTGGAGCATCTGCCCCTTTTGCCCTCTGTTAAAGACAACCCTGTCCGTTTACAAGATCATTAACAAGGTCCCCTCTGCTGATTCCCCTTGAAGACCAGAGTCAGCACGTTATAGGGTAATAACTGAAAGTAGAGTTTTTTCTCCTACAGTGACCTTTTGACCTCAATCCTAAGACTAGATGTAACCCTAAGTCTAACCCTTTTGCAAACCTAATTTAACTGTAACCATAAGCCTTATGCTAACCCTCATTTAATTATATCTCTAAACTCATTGCTAACCCTAGATTTGCTGACTGCCCCTAGGGACAGTCTAGATATAGCAATAGAGTGACGGAAGTGATTCATGCATGCTCCTCTTCAATATGGTGCCCGTTACTCCCTCTGTGGAGCGATCACATGTGCCCAGGATAAGAAATGTCGCTGTTACCTATAGCTTCGACATCAATGCATTAGAGCAACACCACCAGAGCAGTTTTCGCGATAAGTGATCACGTTCACCACTCGTTCCACCACAGGACGAGCCAGGCACATCTTATTTCGGCAAAACAGTTTTCCAGGCTGAACCTGCTTGACCCGTCCTATGTTGCAAAGAGGATCCCACCCGGACCCATTGCAGGGGCGGCTCTGTGGGTACACTGATGTCAAATAAGGTTTTACTTAGCAACTGGTTCCATTTGAAGATCATATCATTTTACAGTATGCACTATGCAGCATAAAACAATAATGTACCCTACACCCGTGATTTAAAGAATGTGATCCCTTTGGGTGTGTGTCACTCCCTGAGGAACATCTTCCCGCAGTGTTTATTTTAATCTTTAGAAAAAGTTACACATAATTGCTGGTTAAACTTCATTATGTGTTGGCCAATTCACTTAACGAAAGCCTGTAATTTCCATTCTGCTTATATGCTTGATGTCAATTTTATAACGCAGAAGAGCACGGACATTTTTGCTTTCCGTAAAAGTTTTTACATATAAAATAATAATGCATTTAGTGGAGCTTGTTGAGTTTAGAAAGCCCTATATATAATCTTATGAATGGGGACTCTAGTTCGGTTTATAGAAAGCCAATAGTATTACACGTATTCTATAAGCCGAAAGTCTATAAACCGAAGGTCATTCGGTTTATAGACTTTCGGTTATTAGAATACATGTAATTCTATGCTATTCTATAAACCGAAAGTCTGTAAACCGAACGACATTCATTTAAAAACTTTCGGTTTATAGAATACATGTAATGCTATTGGAGAGGATCCCCCTCGCTAACAGCCGTAGGATGTCTGCGCGATGTCTGCGCGATCCCCCGGCTGCCCCCACTAGCCACCAGGGATCAAGAAACAAGGTGAGGGGGAGGGAGGGAGGAGGCAGAGAGACAGGGGGATGGAGGGGGAAGAGAAAGACAAGGGGGAGAGGGGAAGAGAGAGACAAGGGGAGGGAGGGGGAAGAGAAAGACATGGGGGGAGAGAGGGGAAGAGAAAGACAAGGGGAGGGAGGGAGGTGGAAGAGAAAGACAAGGGGAGGGAGGGGGAAGAGAAAGACATGGGGGGAGAGAGGGGAAGAGAAAGAAGGGGATGGAGAGAAAGACAAGGGGCGGGGGGAGAGAAAGACAAGGGGAGGAAGGGGAGAGAGAGAAAAGTTTGGGGGGAGGGGGAGAGAGGTAACACTGGGGGAGAGAGAGGCAGCATTGGCACATAAAAGGAAATAAAAACGCATAAATGCATAATATCATAATTTTTTATTAAATATAAAAAAGCAATTGACATGTGAATATATACAAGTTAAACTTTTTTCCTATAGGGTAGTCTTATATTCAGGCTTTTGGTTTTTTTCCTAAAGGAATATATCCAAAGTTTGGGGGGTCGTCTTATAATCAGGGTCGTCTTATATTCGAGCAAATACGGTAGTTACATCCCCTGGATGATGGGAAGTTGAAATATTGCCAGGACAAACTTGAAAACCACATCATATGTCAGCGTACCTTTCCTGGTTAAATGTATATTTTTTTTATTACCACAAGTACATAAACCCTCCTTTTATACCCAATCCTATGAATAAGTACCAGGGGATAAGCCCTCGAGAGCGCAAAAGACAAAGGAGATTCCGACCCCTGGACAATTGCTTCCAAAAATGAATTCCCAAGTAATAGTGAAAAATAAAAAATAAATTTGTGGGGGCTTTAATTGCATCAGTTACAAAATATATTTTTCATGCTGTGTAGTATACAAACCCCTATCAAAGTTCCATGGTGAGATAATAACTTTGTCCACACTGTGTACCATGCCTCTAATGCTATCTTTACCTTTCTGTGACGTGTGAGCTGTAATCAGTGGAGTCTGTTTGGTAGCAGTTAAGATCAGCACATCAAAGCCATGATAGTGTTACCCTTGAAGCTTGTCTAATTCAGCACTTGTGGCATCACCCCACAGAAGGTGCAAACCACCTCAGAGGCCTCGCTGTGAATTAAAGAGCCTGCCTGTATTAGAAACACATGCCGGGCTCCTATTTATAAATCTCTTGCACATATAACGTGCAATTAAACAGAACTTAGTGGCTTATTTTGTTTGTTTTATGCTATCCAGAGATCATAGGACCATCCAAATTTATTACCCTCTAATCTTATTTTCAAGGCATATAAAAGTGAATTTTTGTGGTGGTGCGAGGGTAGGGTTGTATTGCAGAAAATAATTGCTCTCACAGCCTGCTCCACCATGACCCACTTCCCAAATGTTTCCATATGCCTTTAAGAATGATTCAATGTATCAGGGGTGTCAAACTGATGGACTACATCTCCCTTAATCCTTTGTCACCCTGTGGTGGTGGAATATGGGACATGTAGTCCACCTGGACGAGGGGCTCAGTTTGACACCCTTGCACTATATCAAGATAGTTTGTATGGTGCACCTTCTCAGATCAATTCTTTTAAGATCATCTCCTCCCCTGCTATTGGCTGCATGCCGCGCGACTGATCCATTCATGAACCAATGACGGTGAGAGACGGTCGCCAGGCCAGCACTTCCAGCCACTTCTTTAACGGAAGCAAGGGTACCTGACGCGTCCAATCAAGGCCTGTCATGCTATGATTGTCTAGGTCTGCTAGTACAGAGAGAGACCCTTTTTTTGACATGGGATCAACAGAGAACTTCATTAAAAGCTTTTCTTCATGCTGACCATTATCACTCCAGTATAGGTTATTCCGAATCCTACCTATCTATTCACTAAAAGGGAGATGAAATACGCATTGTTCAGGGACAATCCTGGTGAGTTCCTCCTACGAGAAGCACAGAGTTGGCCCTGCATAGAGCATTGTTAAAATACTGAGAGTTCGTAAAGGTTTATCTATGCATAATTAAAGGCCAGCTGAGCTCTTCTATCAGGAGAAACTTGGCCCTGCACAATATATACTTGAGTATGATGTCAAGGAGTCTGTTCCTTAAAAGCAGACCTGGTGAGTTTGCTTAGTGGGGGAAAGCCCCCCAAGTTTGTCCCTGCACAATGTTCATGTCAAAATCACTTGCAGCTCACCTTTTAGTGAATAGCCCCCATGGTGTTTGACCAAACTGGAGGGTCTACTCAGTATAACCCGATTTGTCACAAGGTAATCGGTAGCCAGGAACACTCTGGCAGAGACCCGATCAGGGTCTGAATAGACCCAATGGGTCCCTGCCAAAAGATCGCGAGACCTCCGGACGTCACGTGTGACGTCACGGAGGCATGCCCGAACCCGGAAGTTCGGGCACGGCGCGATTTGGAGAAATGTAGCCGGTGTTCGCTTTGAGCACCGGCTACATTTTCCCTGTCGGACTGAGGCCACTCAAAGTGGCCTCAGATGACAGGTGGGATCCCGCTGCAAGTGCCTGCAGCGGGATCCGAAAACAGCTCATGGCGGGGAGCCGCGATGAGCTGATTAACAAAGGACGTACTATGCCGTCCTAACGACTTTAAGGCACTTAAAGTCAGGACGGCATAGAACGTCCCAACGTCACGAAGGGGTTAAGTGATGATAGTCAGCCATATGAATACATATTATGGTTTATTCTAAGAAGACTAGAGAGTGGATGTAGAATCTATAGAGCCTATAGAGAAGGGATGTAGTCACCCATCCTTCAGGAAGTCCCGCCCGTTCCTTCACCTGACCACTCTCTTACCTGCTCCAGACTTTGATGCGTGGGATCCACCTCCACCCCATATATATATGATTTATCTTTGAGGCAGAGAAGGATCGGTATAGACAACCTTAAAACGGCTCAAAGTGTTTAAATATCTGAAGTTTCAGACATTTTTCCCTAAGCCCCTTACTGGCAGCTGAAACGATCCATTGTTAATCTCTTTACAGTGGAACAAGGGAGGGATTTAATCAAATGAAATAAGCATAGACCATGTGTGTTGGTAAATAATACAATCTACATTTCTCTCTCTTACTGATATATGTCTGTATTTTTAGCCAGGCTAAATTATACTTTAAGGTCTAATTACAAAACAGTTACCTGTGGTGCAAAAATCAGGTCTTTAACTAACTAAGCATGGGATGCTGTAACATGGTAACTGCACGGAAAGCTGTAACATAACTGCATGGGATGCTGTAACATGGTAACTGCATGGAAAGCTGTAACATGGTAACTGCACGGAAAGCTGTAACATGATAACTGCATGGGAAGCTGTAACATGGTAACTGCATGGGATGCTGTAACATGGTAACTGCATGGAAAGCTGTAACATGGTAACTGCACGGAAAGCTGTAACATGATAACTGCATGGGAAGCTGTAACATGGTAACTGACATGGAAAGCTGTAACATGGTAACTGACATGGAAAGCTGTAACATGGTAACTGCACGGAAAGCTGTAACATGATAACTGCATGGGAAGCTGTAATAGAACTGCATGGGAAGCTGTAACATAACTGCATGGGATGCTGTAACATGGTAACTGCATGGAAAGCTGTAACATGGTAACTGCAGGGAAAGCTGTAACATGATAACTGCATGGGAAGCTGTAACATGATAACTGCATGGGAAGCTGTAACATGGTAACTGCATGGAAAGCTGTAACATAACTGCATGGGATGCTGTAACATGGTAACTGCATGGAAAGCTGTAACATAACTGCATGGGATGCTGTAACATGGTAACTGCACGGAAAGCTGTAACATGATAACTGCATGGGAAGCTGTAACATGGTAACTGCATGGAAAGCTGTAACATGATAACTGCATAGGAAGCTGTAATATAACTGCATGGGAAGCTGTAACATGGTAACTGCATGGGAAGCTGTAACATGGTAACTGCATGGAAAGCTGTAACATATCTGCATGGGATGCTGTAACATGGTAACTGCATGGAAAGCTGTAACATTGTAACTGCACGGAAAGCTGTAACATGATAACTGCTTGGGAAACTGTAACATGGTAACTGCATGGAAAGCTGTAACATGATAACTGCATGGGAAGCTGTAATATAACTGCATGGGAAGCTGTAACATGGTAACTACATGGGAATTGGTAACATGGTAACTGCATGGAAAGCTGTAACATGGTAACTGACATGGAAAGCTGTAACATGGTAACTGACATGGAAAGCTGTTACATGGTGCCTGACATGTAATGCTGTAACATGGTAACTGACATGGAAAGCTGTAACATGGTAACTGACATGGAAAGCTGTAACATGGTAACTGACATTGAAAGCTGTTACATGGTGACTGACATGGAAAGCTGTAACATGGTAACTGACATGGAAAGCTGTTACATGGTGACTGACATGGAAAGCTGTAACATGGTAACTGCATGGAAAGCTGTAACATGGTAACTGCATGGGAAGCTGTAATATAACTGCATGGGAAGCTGTAACATGGTAACTGCATAGGAAGCTGTAACATAACTTCATGGGAAGCTGTAACATGGTAACTGCATGGAAAGCTGTAACATGGTGACTGACATGTAAAGCTGTAACATGGTGACTGACATGTAAAGCTGTAACATGGTAACTGCATAGGAAGCTGTAACAAAACTTCATGGGAAGCTGTAACATGGTAACTGACATGGAAAGCTGTAACATGGTGACTGACATGGAGATCTGTAACATGGTAACTGACATGGAAAACTGTAACATGGCAACTGACATGGAAAGCTGTAACATAGTGCCTGACATGTAATGCTGTAACATGGTAACTGACATGGAAAGCTGTTACTTGGTGACTGACATGGAAAGCTGTAACATGGTAACTGACATGGAAAGATGTAACATGGTGCCTGACATGTAAAGCTGTAACATGGTAACTGACATGGAAAGCTGTTACATGGTGACTGACATGGAAAGCTGTAACATGGTAACTGACATGGAAAGCTGTTACTTGGTGACTGACATGGAAAGCTGTAACATGGTGACTGACATGGAAAGCTGTTACATGGTGACTGACATGGAGATCTGTAACATGGTAACTGACATGGAAAACTGTAACATGGCAACTGACATGGAAAGCTGTAACATAGTGCCTGACATGTAATGCTGTAACATGGTAACTGACATGGAAAGCTGTTACATGGTGACTGACATGGAAAGCTGTAACATGGTAACTGACATGGAAAGATGTAACATGGTGCCTGACATGTAAAGCTGTAACATGGTAACTGCATGTAAAGCTGTAACATGTTAACTGCATAGGAAGCTTAACATGGTTGCTTTATAGGAAGCTGTAACATTCAAACATGATGACTGACATGGAAAGCTGCAACACGGTGACTGACATGGAACGCTGTAACATGGTGACTGACATGGAAAGCTGTAACATGCATGGTGACTGACATGTAAAGCTGTAAAATGGTGACTGACATGGAAAGCTGCAACATGGTGACTGACATGGAAAGCTGTAACATGGTGACTGACTTGGAAATCTGTAACATGTTAACTGCATGGGAAGCTGTAACATGATAACTGCATGGGAAGCTGTAATATAACTGCATGGGAAGCTGTAACATGATAACTGCTTGGGAAGCTGTAACATGGTAACTGCATGGAAAGCTGTAACATGATAACTGCATGGGAAGCTATAATCTAACTGCATGGGAAGCTGTAACATGGTAAATACATGGGAATCGGTAACATGGTAACTGCATGGAAAGCTGTAACATGGTAACTGACATGGAAAGCTGTAACATGGTAACTGGCATGGAAAGCTGTAACATGGTAACTGCATGGAAAGCTGTAACATGGTAACTGCATGGGAAGCTGTAACATAACTGCATGGGAAGCTGTAACATGGTAACTGCATAGGAAGCTGTAACATAACTTCATGGGAAGCTGTAACATGGTAACTGCATGGAAAGCTGTAACATGGTGACTGACATGTAAAGCTGTAAAATGGTAACTGACATGGAAAGCTGTAACATGGTGACTGACATGGAAAGCTGTAACATGGTAACTGACATGGAAAGTTGTAACATGGTGACTGACATGGAAAGCTGTAACATGGTAACTGACATGGAAAGCTGTAACATGGTGACTGACATGGAAAGCTGTAAAATGGTAACTGACATGGAAAGCTGTAACATGGTGACTGACATGGAAAGCTGTAACATGATGACTGACATGTTAAGCTGTAACATGGTAACTGACATCGAAAGCTGTTACTTGGTGACTGACATGGAAAGCTGTAACATGGTGACTGACATGGAAAGCTGTTACATGGTGACTGACATGGAGATCTGTAACATGGTAACTGACATGGAAAACTGTAACATGGCAACTGACATGGAAAGCTGTAACATAGTGCCTGACATGTAATGCTGTAACATGGTAACTGACATGGAAAGCTGTTACTTGGTGACTGACATGGAAAGCTGTAACATGGTAACTGACATGGAAAGATGTAACATGGTGCCTGACATGTAAAGCTGTAACATGGTAACTGCATGTAAAGCTGTAACATGTTAACTGCATAGGAAGCTTAACATGGTTGCTTTATAGGAAGCTGTAACATTCAAACATGATGACTGACATGGAAAGCTGCAACATGGTGACTGACATGGAAAGCTGTAACATGGTGACTGACATGTAAAGCTGTAACATGCATGGTGACTGACATGGAAAGCTGTAACATGGTGACTGACATGTAAAGCTGTAAAATGGTGACTGACATGGAAAGCTGCAACATGGTGACTGACATGGAACGCTGTAACATGGTGACTGACATGGAAAGCTGCAACATGGTGACTGACATGGAACGCTGTAACATGGTGACTGACATGGAAAGCTGCAACATGGTGACTGACATGGAAAGCTGTAACATGCATGGTGACTGACATGTAAAACTGTAAAATGGTGACTGACATGGAAAGCTGCAACATGGTGACTGACATGGAACGCTGTAACATGGTGACTGACATGGAAAGCTGCAACATGGTGACTGACATGGAAAGCTGTAACATGCATGGTGACTGACATGTAAAGCTGTAAAATGGTGACTGACATGGAAAGCTGCAACATGGTGACTGACATGGAAAGCTGTAACATGGTGACTGACTTGGAAATCTGTAACATGGTAACTGCACGGAAAGCTGTAACATGATAACTGCTTGGGAAGCTGTAATATAACTGCATGGGAAGTTGTAACATGATAACTGCTTGGGAAGCTGTAACATGGTAACTGCTTGGGAAGCTGTAACATGGTAACTGCATGGAAAGCTGTAACATGATAACTGCATGGGAAGCTGTAATATAACTGCATGGGAAGCTGTAACATGATAACTGCTTGGGAAGCTGTAACATGATAACTGCTTGGGAAGCTGTAACATGGTAACTGCATGTAAAGCTGTAACATGATAACTGCATGGGAAGCTATAATCTAACTGCATGGAAAGCTGCAACATGGTGACTGACATGGAAAGCTGCAACATGGTGACTGACATGGAACGCTGTAACATGGTGACTGACATGGAAAGCTGTAACATGCATGGTGACTGACATGTAAAGCTGTAAAATGGTGACTGACATGGAAAGCTGCAACATGGTGACTGACATGGAACGCTGTAACATGGTGACTGACATGGAAAGCTGCAACATGGTGACTGACATGGAAAGCTGTAACATGCATGGTGACTGACATGTAAAGCTGTAAAATGGTGACTGACATGGAAAGCTGCAACATGGTGACTGACATGGAAAGCTGTAACATGGTGACTGACTTGGAAATCTGTAACATGGTAACTGCACGGAAAGCTGTAACATGATAACTGCTTGGGAAGCTGTAATATAACTGCATGGGAAGTTGTAACATGATAACTGCTTGGGAAGCTGTAACATGGTAACTGCTTGGGAAGCTGTAACATGGTAACTGCATGGAAAGCTGTAACATGATAACTGCATGGGAAGCTGTAATATAACTGCATGGGAAGCTGTAACATGATAACTGCTTGGGAAGCTGTAACATGATAACTGCTTGGGAAGCTGTAACATGGTAACTGCATGTAAAGCTGTAACATGATAACTGCATGGGAAGCTATAATCTAACTGCATGGAAAGCTGTAACATGGTAACTGACATGGAAAGCTGTAACATGGTAACTGGCATGGAAAGCTGTAACATGGTAACTGCATGGAAAGCTGTAACATGGTAACTGCATGGGAAGCTGTAACATAACTGCATGGGAAGCTGTAACATGGTAACTGCATAGGAAGCTGTAACATAACTTCATGGGAAGCTGTAACATGGTAACTGCATGGAAAGCTGTAACATGGTGACTGACATGTAAAGCTGTAAAATGGTAACTGACATGGAAAGCTGTAACATGGTAACTGCATGGAAAGCTGTAACATGGTGACTGACATGTAAAGCTGTAAAATGGTAACTGACATGGAAAGCTGTAACATGGTAACTGCATGGAAAGCTGTAACATGATAACTGCATGGGAAGCTATAATCTAACTGCATGGGAAGCTGTAACATGGTAAATACATGGGAATCTGTAACATGGTAACTGCATGGAAAGCTGTAACATGGTAACTGACATGGAAAGCTGTAACATGGTAACTGGCATGGAAAGCTGTAACATGGTAACTGCATGGAAAGCTGTAACATGGTAACTGCATGGAAAGCTGTAACATAACTGCATGGGAAGCTGTAACATGGTAACTGCATAAGAAGCTGTAACATAACTTCATGGGAAGCTGTAACATGGTAACTGCATGGAAAGCTGTAACATGGTGACTGACATGTAAAGCTGTAAAATGGTAACTGACATGGAAAGCTGTAACATGGTGACTGACATGGAAAGCTGTAACATGGTAACTGACATGGAAAGTTGTAACATGGTGACTGACATGGAAAGCTGTAACATGGTAACTGACATGGAAAGCTGTAACATGGTGACTGACATGGAAAGCTGTAACATGATGACTGACATGTTAAGCTGTAACATGGTAACTGACATCGAAAGCTGTTACTTGGTGACTGACATGGAAAGCTGTAACATGGTGCCTGACATGGAAAGCTGTTACATGGTGACTGACATGGAGATCTGTAACATGGTAACTGACATGGAAAACTGTAACATGGCAACTGACATGGAAAGCTGTAACATAGTGCCTGACATGTAATGCTGTAACATGGTAACTGACATGGAAAGCTGTTACTTGGTGACTGACATGGAAAGCTGTAACATGGTAACTGACATGGAAAGATGTAACATGGTGCCTGACATGTAAAGCTGTAACATGGTAACTGCATGTAAAGCTGTAACATGTTAACTGCATAGGAAGCTTAACATGGTTGCTTTATAGGAAGCTGTAACATTCAAACATGATGACTGACATGGAAAGCTGCAACATGGTGACTGACATGGGAAGCTGTAACATGATAACTGCTTGGGAAGCTGTAACATGATAACTGCTTGGGAAGCTGTAACATGGTAACTGCATGTAAAGCTGTAACATGATAACTGCATGGGAAGCTATAATCTAACTGCATGGAAAGCTGTAACATGGTAACTGACATGGAAAGCTGTAACATGGTAACTGGCATGGAAAGCTGTAACATGGTAACTGCATGGAAAGCTGTAACATGGTAACTGCATGGGAAGCTGTAACATAACTGCATGGGAAGCTGTAACATGGTAACTGCATAGGAAGCTGTAACATAACTTCATGGGAAGCTGTAACATGGTAACTGCATGGAAAGCTGTAACATGGTGACTGACATGTAAAGCTGTAAAATGGTAACTGACATGGAAAGCTGTAACATGGTAACTGCATGGAAAGCTGTAACATGATAACTGCATGGGAAGCTATAATCTAACTGCATGGGAAGCTGTAACATGGTAAATACATGGGAATCGGTAACATGGTAACTGCATGGAAAGCTGTAACATGGTAACTGACATGGAAAGCTGTAACATGGTAACTGGCATGGAAAGCTGTAACATGGTAACTGCATGGAAAGCTGTAACATGGTAACTGCATGGGAAGCTGTAACATAACTGCATGGGAAGCTGTAACATGGTAACTGCATAGGAAGCTGTAACATAACTTCATGGGAAGCTGTAACATGGTAACTGCATGGAAAGCTGTAACATGGTGACTGACATGTAAAGCTGTAAAATGGTAACTGACATGGAAAGCTGTAACATGGTGACTGACATGGAAAGCTGTAACATGGTAACTGACATGTAAAGTTGTAACATGGTGACTGACATGGAAAGCTGTAACATGGTAACTGACATGGAAAGCTGTAACATGGTGACTGACATGGAAAGCTGTAACATGATGACTGACATGTTAAGCTGTAACATGGTAACTGACATCGAAAGCTGTTACTTGGTGACTGACATGGAAAGCTGTAACATGGTGCCTGACATGGAAAGCTGTTACATGGTGACTGACATGGAGATCTGTAACATGGTAACTGACATGGAAAACTGTAACATGGCAACTGACATGGAAAGCTGTAACATAGTGCCTGACATGTAATGCTGTAACATGGTAACTGACATGGAAAGCTGTTACTTGGTGACTGACATGGAAAGCTGTAACATGGTAACTGACATGGAAAGATGTAACATGGTGCCTGACATGTAAAGCTGTAACATGGTAACTGCATGTAAAGCTGTAACTTGTTAACTGCATAGGAAGCTTAACATGGTTGCTTTATAGGAAGCTGTAACATTCAAACATGATGACTGACATGGAAAGCTGCAACATGGTGACTGACATGGAAAGCTGTAACATGGTGACTGACATGTAAAGCTGTAACATGCATGGTGACTGACATGGAAAGCTGTAACATGGTGACTGACATGTAAAGCTGTAAAATGGTGACTGACATGGAAAGCTGCAACATGGTGACTGACATGGAACGCTGTAACATGGTGACTGACATGGAAAGCTGCAACATGGTGACTGACATGGAACGCTGTAACATGGTGACTGACATGGAAAGCTGCAACATGGTGACTGACATGGAAAGCTGTAACATGCATGGTGACTGACATGTAAAGCTGTAAAATGGTGACTGACATGGAAAGCTGCAACATGGTGACTGACATGGAATGCTGTAACATGGTGACTGACATGGAAAGCTGCAACATGGTGACTGACATGTAAAGCTGTAAAATGGTGACTGACATGGAAAGCTGCAACATGGTGACTGACATGGAACGCTGTAACATGGTGACTGACATGGAAAGCTGCAACATGGTGACTGACATGGAAAGCTGTAACATGCATGGTGACTGACATGTAAAGCTGTAAAATGGTGACTGACATGGAAAGCTGCAACATGGTGACTGACATGGAAAGCTGTAACATGGTGACTGACTTGGAAATCTGTAACATGGTAACTGCACGGAAAGCTGTAACACGATAACTGCTTGGGAAGCTGTAATATAACTGCATGGGAAGCTGTAACATGATAACTGCTTGGGAAGCTGTAACATGATAACTGCTTGGGAAGCTGTAACATGGTAACTGCATGGAAAGCTGTAACATGATAACTGCATGGGAAGCTATAATCTAACTGCATGGAAAGCTGTAACATGGTAACTGACATGGAAAGCTGTAACATGGTAACTGGCATGGAAAGCTGTAACATGGTAACTGCATGGAAAGCTGTAACATGGTAACTGCATGGGAAGCTGTAACATAACTGCATGGGAAGCTGTAACATGGTAACTGCATAGGAAGCTGTAACATAACTTCATGGGAAGCTGTAACATGGTAACTGCATGGAAAGCTGTAACATGGTGACTGACATGTAAAGCTGTAAAATGGTAACTGACATGGAAAGCTGTAACATGGTGACTGACATGGAAAGCTGTAACATGGTAACTGACATGGAAAGTTGTAACATGGTGACTGACATGGAAAGCTGTAACATGGTAACTGACATGGAAAGCTGTAACATGGTGACTGACATGGAAAGCTGTAAAATGGTAACTGACATGGAAAGCTGTAACATGGTGACTGACATGGAAAGCTGTAACATGATGACTGACATGTTAAGCTGTAACATGGTAACTGACATCGAAAGCTGTTACTTGGTGACTGACATGGAAAGCTGTAACATGGTGCCTGACATGGAAAGCTGTTACATGGTGACTGACATGGAGATCTGTAACATGGTAACTGACATGGAAAACTGTAACATGGCAACTGACATGGAAAGCTGTAACATAGTGCCTGACATGTAATGCTGTAACATGGTAACTGACATGGAAAGCTGTTACTTGGTGACTGACATGGAAAGCTGTAACATGGTAACTGACATGGAAAGATGTAACATGGTGCCTGACATGTAAAGCTGTAACATGGTAACTGCATGTAAAGCTGTAACATGTTAACTGCATAGGAAGCTTAACATGGTTGCTTTATAGGAAGCTGTAACATTCAAACATGATGACTGACATGGAAAGCTGCAACATGGTGACTGACATGGAAAGCTGTAACATGGTGACTGACATGTAAAGCTGTAACATGCATGGTGACTGACATGGAAAGCTGTAACATGGTGACTGACATGTAAAGCTGTAAAATGGTGACTGACATGGAAAGCTGCAACATGGTGACTGACATGGAACGCTGTAACATGGTGACTGACATGGAAAGCTGCAACATGGTGACTGACATGGAACGCTGTAACATGGTGACTGACATGGAAAGCTGCAACATGGTGACTGACATGGAAAGCTGTAACATGCATGGTGACTGACATGTAAAGCTGTAAAATGGTGACTGACATGGAAAGCTGCAACATGGTGACTGACATGGAATGCTGTAACATGGTGACTGACATGGAAAGCTGCAACATGGTGACTGACATGTAAAGCTGTAAAATGGTGACTGACATGGAAAGCTGCAACATGGTGACTGACATGGAACGCTGTAACATGGTGACTGACATGGAAAGCTGCAACATGGTGACTGACATGGAAAGCTGTAACATGCATGGTGACTGACATGTAAAGCTGTAAAATGGTGACTGACATGGAAAGCTGCAACATGGTGACTGACATGGAAAGCTGTAACATGGTGACTGACTTGGAAATCTGTAACATGGTAACTGCACGGAAAGCTGTAACACGATAACTGCTTGGGAAGCTGTAATATAACTGCATGGGAAGCTGTAACATGATAACTGCTTGGGAAGCTGTAACATGATAACTGCTTGGGAAGCTGTAACATGGTAACTGCATGGAAAGCTGTAACATGATAACTGCATGGGAAGCTATAATCTAACTGCATGGAAAGCTGTAACATGGTAACTGACATGGAAAGCTGTAACATGGTAACTGGCATGGAAAGCTGTAACATGGTAACTGCATGGAAAGCTGTAACATGGTAACTGCATGGGAAGCTGTAACATAACTGCATGGGAAGCTGTAACATGGTAACTGCATAGGAAGCTGTAACATAACTTCATGGGAAGCTGTAACATGGTAACTGCATGGAAAGCTGTAACATGGTGACTGACATGTAAAGCTGTAAAATGGTAACTGACATGGAAAGCTGTAACATGGTGACTGACATGGAAAGCTGTAACATGGTAACTGACATGGAAAGTTGTAACATGGTGACTGACATGGAAAGCTGTAACATGGTAACTGACATGGAAAGCTGTAACATGGTGACTGACATGGAAAGCTGTAAAATGGTAACTGACATGGAAAGCTGTAACATGGTGACTGACATGGAAAGCTGTAACATGATGACTGACATGTTAAGCTGTAACATGGTAACTGACATCGAAAGCTGTTACTTGGTGACTGACATGGAAAGCTGTAACATGGTGCCTGACATGGAAAGCTGTTACATGGTGACTGACATGGAGATCTGTAACATGGTAACTGACATGGAAAACTGTAACATGGCAACTGACATGGAAAGCTGTAACATAGTGCCTGACATGTAATGCTGTAACATGGTAACTGACATGGAAAGCTGTTACTTGGTGACTGACATGGAAAGCTGTAACATGGTAACTGACATGGAAAGATGTAACATGGTGCCTGACATGTAAAGCTGTAACATGGTAACTGCATGTAAAGCTGTAACATGTTAACTGCATAGGAAGCTTAACATGGTTGCTTTATAGGAAGCTGTAACATTCAAACATGATGACTGACATGGAAAGCTGCAACATGGTGACTGACATGGAAAGCTGTAACATGGTGACTGACATGTAAAGCTGTAACATGCATGGTGACTGACATGGAAAGCTGTAACATGGTGACTGACATGTAAAGCTGTAAAATGGTGACTGACATGGAAAGCTGCAACATGGTGACTGACATGGAACGCTGTAACATGGTGACTGACATGGAAAGCTGCAACATGGTGACTGACATGGAACGCTGTAACATGGTGACTGACATGGAAAGCTGCAACATGGTGACTGACATGGAAAGCTGTAACATGCATGGTGACTGACATGTAAAGCTGTAAAATGGTGACTGACATGGAAAGCTGCAACATGGTGACTGACATGGAACGCTGTAACATGGTGACTGACATGGAAAGCTGCAACATGGTGACTGACATGTAAAGCTGTAAAATGGTGACTGACATGGAAAGCTGCAACATGGTGACTGACATGGAACGCTGTAACATGGTGACTGACATGGAAAGCTGCAACATGGTGACTGACATGGAAAGCTGTAACATGCATGGTGACTGACATGTAAAGCTGTAAAATGGTGACTGACATGGAAAGCTGCAACATGGTGACTGACATGGAAAGCTGTAACATGGTGACTGACTTGGAAATCTGTAACATGGTAACTGCACGGAAAGCTGTAACACGATAACTGCTTGGGAAGCTGTAATATAACTGCATGGGAAGCTGTAACATGATAACTGCTTGGGAAGCTGTAACATGATAACTGCTTGGGAAGCTGTAACATGGTAACTGCATGGAAAGCTGTAACATGATAACTGCATGGGAAGCTATAATCTAACTGCATGGAAAGCTGTAACATGGTAACTGACATGGAAAGCTGTAACATGGTAACTGGCATGGAAAGCTGTAACATGGTAACTGCATGGAAAGCTGTAACATGGTAACTGCATGGGAAGCTGTAACATAACTGCATGGGAAGCTGTAACATGGTAACTGCATAGGAAGCTGTAACATAACTTCATGGGAAGCTGTAACATGGTAACTGCATGGAAAGCTGTAACATGGTGACTGACATGTAAAGCTGTAAAATGGTAACTGACATGGAAAGCTGTAACATGGTGACTGACATGTAAAGCTGTAACATGGTAACTGACATGGAAAGCTGTAACATGGTGACTGACATGGAAAGCTGTAACATGGTGCCTGACATGTAATGCTGTAACATGGTAACTGACATCGAAAGCTGTTACTTGGTGACTGACATGGAAAGTTGTAACATGGTAACTGACATGGAAAGCTGTAACATGGTGACTGACATGAGAAGCTGTAACATGGTGACTGACATGGAAAGATGTAACATGGTGCCTGACATGTAAAGCTGTAACATGGTAACTGCATAGGAAGCTTAACATGGTTGCTTTATAGGAAGCTGTAACATGATGACTGACATGGAAAGCTGTAACATGCATGGTGACTGACATGTAAAGCTGTAAAATGGTGACTGACATGGAAGGCTGCAACATGGTGACTGACATGGAAAGCTGCAATATGGTGACTGACATGGAAAGCTGCAATATGGTGACTGACATGGAAAGCTGCAACATGGTGACTGACTTGGAAAGCTGTAACATGGTGGCTGACATGGAAAGCTGTAACATGGTGACTGACTTGGAAAGCTGTAACATGGTGACTGACATGGAAAGCTGTAACATACATGGTGACTGACTTGGGAAGCTGTAACATACATGGTGACTGACTTGGGAAGCTGTAACATACATGGTGACTGACTTGGGAAGCTGTAACTCGGTGGCTGACGTGGATTGTGGATTATGACCATTGTGGATTGAGTCATTATCAGGAAGTATTACTTTACTGAGAGGGTAGTGGATGTATGGAATAGCCTGCCAGCAGAAGTGGTAGAGGTAAACACAGTCAAGGATTTTAAGCATGCGTGGGATAGACACAAGGCTATCCTAGATATGAGATAGGGAACTGGGGACTAATAAAAGTACTCAAAAAAAAAAAAAAATTGGGCAGACTAGATGGACCGAATGGTTCTTATCTGCCGACACATTCTATGTTTCTATGTGAAGTGGCAGGGGAGGGTTGGGAACATTTAGCCTCTGTGCAATAAACTGACAGATAAAGTGACAAACAAGACAGCTGGGTAGAATGTCTGCCACACTGGAGCATTTAGAAGTGAAAATGGTGCAAACCCAACCCACTGAGTGAGGTTAGAGAGCAACTCAGGGGGCAATTGCCCCGTTGCCAGCCCTCCCCTGATGACATGAACCCAGAGTGTGCCTCCTGAGTGTCCCTCTTTCCTCCTCTGGTGCTCGTATGTTCAAGGAGCTTGGAATGTTACATGTATATGTGTGTGTCCCAAAGCTCTATATAATTCATCATGTAGCATGTTTATAAAGCAGTAACTGTATTATTCCTAATCCAAATGGCTTATCCAATTATATAACTAGCTCTCAATTGGTCACCTAAAAATGCCCATAGCTATGTTTTCATTTACTCCTCCCAAAAAAAAAAACGTGACCCTCTTTGGCCATTTTAAATGTTGGTAAGTATGCCTGTGCTGTATGTACCCATCACCCCTGTATATCTGTGGCACCCAACTATCAGGCTCTCCTATCAGCACAGCATCTCTTTACCAACCTGTAAATAACCTAAATACAAAATAATGTATAAAATGCATGCATTCATTAAAAATGAAATATCTATACTCTATAAAGGGAACTACAGGGAATTGACAAGGTAATTTCAAACTTAAGACCGACGTTGCCGAGTTGGAAATATTCGCCAAACTCGGCTACTCTGGCCTTAAGTATGAAATTCCCTTGTCAATTCCCAATTTCAAGAATAAAGCCCTTATAGTATATAAAAAATGTAATATACATGCCGACATTTACCTTACACAGATTCTCACATTCCTGCAGCACAAGGGGGGCCCTGTTGTAGGACATTCAGGAATTGGTTACAGTATCCTGACCTGACAAGGTGTATCCTGCACATTACCTACCAACGCTCCAGGGTTATTGTTACCCCAGACATAACTTTAAGGGGCATGTCCATTCCTATTCCTGCTTCATGGCACACTGGAGTCCATTGTACATTAAAGGGACATTCCAACTTGTTTAACCCTTGCTTTCTTCAAGGACTTTGAAAGTAAACCCGACGTGACTTAATAGATAATCGCGGGTTTACTATCTGCTGTGTCTCACATGCGAGACACAGCAATTCCTGGTTGTCGCGTGTTGACAAACGCCGTCCATTTTATAATTATTTAAAAGGGACAGTATCACCTAAACATTGTTTTTTCCCCCCTGTGAATCTATTGAATCAAAAAAAAAAAAAATGATTGAAATTGCCCTATACATTGTGTGAGCAAAACTGCAAGCAAATGCCTAAAATAGGAGGAAACTGTGTTTTAAATATGTCTTTGGAGACTAGCGCTTATGGCATCACCTGTGACTTTATATGCAAATGAACTGCTTTTCAATGTGAATACTGTGATTTGCATAATAAGCCACAGGTGATGTCATAAACGGGCGACTCCACAGACGCTTTCAAAACACATTATTCTCCTAACTTAGGCATTTAATTGCAATTTAGCTAACACAATGTATAGATCATCTTCATCTACATTCACATTAAAGAAACAATGTTTAGGTGATACAGTAACTTTAACATGAGTATTAAAAAAGGTGCTGATGTCACAAGAGATATGGTGCTGTCTGATTTCCCTAACTGACTGATAGCTGGATGGCACAGCCATGGTCACCTAAAACCCTCTTCCAAATTGTATCTGAGTCAGCAAGTCCAGTCTGAGAGTAGTGTGTCACTACTTGCACAGTTCACACACATTCTTTGGGTTGCAATGCCTAACTATTTGTACTGTTTAATGAACACGTTGATGATGTCATTTTTCACTTCAGTGAGCACATCTCTATGTAGCCTGTAAGAGAGAGTAAAGGAGCCTGCTTCACCATTCCAAATGGATTAATAATTAGCAGGTGCTTTTCAAATGACCTGAAGTTTTCTCCCATAACCAAAAGCAAGTTCCCCTTCCTAGTTAGAGCCTAGTGGTACCAGTGGGAGGCTTGCTGAGGAGGGAGTGGTGAAGGTTGGGAAGTGGAGCCTGGGCACAGAGCAAATCACAGCACTAGGACAGACTTAGAGGATTTGGCTTTGAGGTTAACATGTGCTCAGGGCTCTGACTGGAAAGCACTAATCCTGCACTTATCCTGGTCCGTCGCCATAACCACTGAGGAAGCAGACAGGGTGACAGATAAAGAAGGCAGAATTTTGTTTATTGGAAGAGGGGGGGAAATAAGTATTTGAAGAAAGGGTGCAGCATGGCAGAGACAGCAGGTGAGAATCTTACAGGAGCAGTGATAGAAGTCAATGGTGAGCAGACTGCACAACAGAAGGCACTGGTCAGTAGCCCTGTTATAGGGGAGGCAGTGGTCAGTAGCCCTGGTATAGGGGAGGCAGTGGTCAGTAGCCCTGGTATAGGGGAGGCAGTGGTCAGTAGCCCTGGTATAGGGGAGGCAGTGGTCAGTAGCCCTGGTATAGGGGAGGCAGTGGTCAGTAGCCCTGGTATAGGGGAGGCAGTGGTCAGTAGCCCTGTAATAGGGGAGGCAGTGGTCAGTAGCCCTGTTATAGGGGAGGAAGTGGTCAGTAGCCCTGTTATAGGGGAGTCAGTGGTCAGTAGCCCTGTTATAGGGGAGGCAGTGGTCAGTAGCCCTGTAATAGGTGAGGCAGTGGTCAGTAGCCCTGTTATAGGGGAGGCAGGGGTCAGTAGCCCTGTTATAGGGGAGGCATTGGTCAGTAGCCCTATAATAGGGGAGGCAGTGGTCAGTAGCCCTGTTATAGGGAAGGCAGTGGTCGGTAGCCCTGTAATAGGGGAGGCAGTTGTCAGTAGCCCTGTTATAGGGGAACCAAGGACACCAGGAGATCCAGGGGTGGAAGCAGAAGTAACAGAGAATATTACTGAGGCTGACAGTACTGGGGTGTCTTCTTCAGAAGTTAAAGAACCTCAGCCAGAAGGTTTGGACACTAAAGTGGATGAGGGTGCAAGAGGGAAGGAAGGGGCTGAGGTGGACCCCAGAGTGGAGGATGTTATAAAACAAGAGGAACCTGCTGAGGGGCTAACCCCTGGATTGGAAGATGAGGAGAAAGGGACTGTGGAGGAGGCAGCTGACCCAGCAAAAGGTACAGAGCATCAAACCCAAGATACAGGAAAAGAGGAAGGGGCTGTCCCAGAGGGTGAAGCATCTCACCCAGGGTCAGGGCATGAGGTAGACCAGAGGGTACATGAGGATGCCAAGGAAAAGGAAGATGATAGTAGTAGTAGTAGTGACAGCAGTGAAGGGATTTCCAGCAGTGATGAGGAGGAGGAGGAAAAAGACAGAGCTGAGGTGAAAGAAGAAGAGAAAGTGGCAGGTGGTGAAGAAGCTGGAGCTGGGGAAGGTGGTGTACAGATCTCACCTGCTGGTGGAGAGGGTGAAGGGACCAATAGGGCAGATGGAGGTCTGGAAGAAGTGGAGGAAAATAAAGAAAGTGAAGTGGATAAGAAGGAAGGAGAGGAGAGTGCAGGGGGAAAGCAAGTTCAAGGAGAGGCTGAGTCAGGAGAGACAGATAGGACCCCAGAAATGGTACAAGAGGGGGATGCATCAGCATCTGAACATGTGGCAGATCCTGCCCAGGAAGGAGATGGGAAAATAGAAAATGCACCAGGTGCCTCACCCTCTGAGAGCAATGTGACAAGTGAAGACTCTCCTGGAAGTGCACCTGCAGACCACCCTGTGAAGGCTGAGCAGTGCCCTGCAGACCACCCTGTGAAGGCTGAGCAGTACCCTGCAGACCCTTCTGTGAAGGCTGAGGACTACCCTGCAGACCCCCCTGTTAAGGCTGAGCAGTACCCTGCAGACCCCCCTGTTAAGGCTGAGCAGTGCCCTGCAGACCACCCTGTGAAGACTGAGCAGTACCCCGTAGAGGCAAAGCCTGGCATCACATTGGAAGAGGATCTGGAGACCGGTCCAGAGACTGAGGGAGAAGTGATCAAAGAAAATGGCATGAGTCCTGTCACCAGCCCACAGACCCCGCAGGAGACAGCTGAACCCCTCCAAGAACATGAAATATCTCTGTTTGTCAAGGTAAGGCCCATATTACAAAAAAAAAAAAAAAAATATCCCCCATGCAATGTCAACTCAGTTATAGTAATCACAGGGGGGGGGGGGGGGGGTGATGTGCTGTAAAATGTTTTAAACAAATATTTGCACATATATGGCTCACCCTTCTGGCATTGAAATGGTTAATGGCCTCATGACCTGCCTTTGTTCAAGAATGTTTAACTTAAATAATTCTAAAAAAAAATAAAAAAACGTAATGTGTTCATTAAAATGGGAATATCTGAATCCTAAATATGTTTAATTTAGTGTCAAAAATCAGGTTTGCAACTGTATAGCTCATTTAACTTGTTCATGCTGCTGTAGGTGAACACAAGGGACTCAATTAAATGGACTGTATCACCTAAACATAGCTTATACTGAGCTTATATAGAGAATATAACATTAATGAAAACAATCTATACATTGTGTTAGCAGAATTGCAAGCTAATGCCTACATTTGGAGACAATGTGTTTTAAATGTCTGTGGAGTCTCCTGCTTATGACATCACCTGTGGTTTGAAATGTAAATGACAGATTTTCCATTAAAAAAACAGCTCATTTGCATACGAAACCACAGGTGATGTCATAAACTTGAGACACCACAGACACATTTAAAACACATTTGGCATTTGCTTGCAGTTTTACTAACATAATGTATAGATAATTGTAATTTTTTTCTGTTCATGCAAAAATGTTTAGGTGATACAGTCCATTAACTAATCAAGTAGTGGATGCCACAGAGCTACATTGGTTAGTAAATTGCTTTCCATCTGGTCACATATAGTAACATAGTAACATAGTAACATAGTAATTTAGGTTGAAAAAAGACACAAGTCCATCAAGTTCAACCCTTCTACCTATCATTTCAGCGTTTTGATCCAAAAGAAGGCAAAAAAACCCCTAAGGTAGCTTTCTCGAATGTTGCCTCCTAGGGGGGAAAAAATTCCTTCTTGACTCCAAAAGGGCAATCACCTATGATTACATTTATTTATATAGCGCCAACAATTTACGTAGCGCTAGATACAGATCATAGAGGGGAACTACATACTTAGTTAGACAAACAAGAACAGACTGATACATGAGGTAGAGAGCACTGCTCGCAAGCATACAATCTAGAGGAACAGACTTATACATGAGGTAGAGAGCCCTGCTCACAAGCTTACAATCTAGAGAAACAGACTGATACATGAGGTAGAGAGCCCTGCTCACAAGCTTACAGTCTAGAGGAACAGACTGATACATGAGGTAGAGAGCCCTGCTCACAAGCTTACAGTCTAGAGGAACAGACTGATACATGAGGGAGAGAGCCCAGCTCGCAAGCTTGCAGTCTAGAGGAACAGACTGATACATGAGGGAGAGAGCCCTGCTCACAAGCTTACAGTCTAGAGGAACAGACTGGTACATGAGGTAGAGAGCCCTGCTCGCAAGCTTACAGTCTAGAGGAACAGACTGATACATGAGGGAGAGAGCCCTGCTCGCAAGCTTGCAGTCTAGAGGAACAGACTGGTACATGAGGTAGAGAGCCCTGCTCCAAGCTTACAGTCTAGAGGAACAGACTGATACATGAGGTAGAGAGCCCTGCTCGCAAGCTTACAGTCTAGAGGAACAGACTGATACATGAGGGAGAGAGCCCTGCTCGCAAGCTTGCAGTCTAGAGGAACAGACTGATACATGAGGTTGAGAGCCCTGCTCCAAGCTTACAGTCTAGAGGAACAGACTGATACATGAGGTAGAGAGCCCTGCTCGCAAGCTTACAGTCTAGAGGAACAGACTGATACATGAGGGAGAGAGCCCTGCTCGCAAGCTTGCAGTCTAGAGGAACAGACTGATACATGAGGGAGAGAGCCCTGCTCACAAGCTTACAGTCTAGAGGAACAGACTGGTACATGAGGTAGAGAGCCCTGCTCGCAAGCTTACAGTCTAGAGGAACAGACTGATACATGAGGGAGAGAGCCCTGCTCGCAAGCTTGCAGTCTAGAGGAACAGACTGGTACATGAGGTAGAGAGCCCTGCTCCAAGCTTACAGTCTAGAGGAACAGACTGATACATGAGGTAGAGAGCCCTGCTCGCAAGCTTACAGTCTAGAGGAACAGACTGATACATGAGGGAGAGAGCCCTGCTCGCAAGCTTGCAGTCTAGAGGAACAGACTGATACATGAGGTAGAGAGCCCTGCTCACAAGCTTACAATCTAGAGGAACAGACTGTTACATGAGGTAGAGAGCCCTGCTCCAAGCTTACAGTCTAGAGGAACAGACTGATACATGAGGTAGAGAGCCCTGCTCTCAAGCTTACAATCTAGAGGAACAGACTGATACATGAGGTAGAGAGCCCTGCTCGCAGAGCTTACAGTCTAGAGGAACAGACTGATACATGAGGTAGAGGGCCCTGCTCGCAAGCTTACAGTCTAGAGCGAGTGAGGACACGAGACACATTAGGAAGTGAAGAGGTCAAAGGAAGGTGAGGGGAACTAACAATATGATTTATATACACTACAAGGTAGCAGCGTCTAGGACAGTTCAGCGCGGCTGATCCACCACTGACAGGCGGCAGTTTTAACGCTGAACTATCAGTGGTGAAGATGAACGTGGCCACTTCATTGCGGCAATGTAAGTGCTGAAAGTTCAGCGCTGAACTGTCAGCACTTACAAACGTACACCCCTAAATAAATTAACCCCCCCTAATAAATGAAACCTCCCGAAAAGTGACCCCCCAAACCCTAATACTAAAATGAACCCCCGAACCCTAATACTAAAAATAACCCTAAAACTAATGCTAGCCCCCTAATACTAAAATTAACCCCCGAACCCTAATACTAAAATTAACCCTAAAACTAATGCTAGCCCCCAAACCCTAATACTAAAATTAACCCCCGAACTCTAATACTAAAATTAACCCTAATACTAATCCAACCCCCACAAACCCTTATACTAAAATTAACCCCCGAACTCTAATACTAAAATTAACTCCATTAATAAAACTCACCTTACCCGATGAAATGTCCCGCGATGACCTCTTGTGCGATGAACTGGCCATCGCACGAGAGGGGGCGGTGATGTGGCTGCGTTAATGCAGCCGCGATGAATTGTCCCATCCCCAGGGCATCATGTACAAGTTATATGTAGCAGGAGGTAGCTATACTGTGACATACCCACAATAACAGCAAGGGGATAAATAAGGACCTTCAGACGCAAACCGATGGCTATATAGCTCTAAAAGTGGGCCCCCCTCCGCACATAACGCAATACGTAAATAACTGGCATGAAAAAATTCCCGAGACTTTAATTCAAGTTTCTGAAGGTCAAATGTAAAACGTAGATTTTATTGCTTGTAAAAAACGATAATAATAACACAGGAAACAAGAAACAGAAAGTGCATTCACCAGACGCGTTTCGCCCAACACAGCAGACGTAATCGTAGGTCTGGCCTCAGTCAGGACACGTACAACTTTATATCCAGATCAAGACCAGGTACAAATGCAGGTTAACCAGAGCCAGGTGCTCATTAAAATAAATGAAAACCAACACTATACCTAAGGCACTGTACAGAATGGCCACTTTGCTGGATAATACATTGACATATTATAATAGTTCTCACATAATCACAAATGGGAAGTTAAGATAAACAAGACACTGAACCTTTTCCTACCCAAAGCTCACAGGCCAAGTTATAAAGGGACGGCCTCGATTTTAACATTTTTCATTTTTTTTTTTTTAAATTCTGTACATTCACAGTATAAGCAATGTTTGGGTGTACTGTGTATACACTGTTTAATAAAGCTACATATATCCAATGGATAGAGAGAGGCAGTGCATCATAGGAAATATGTACTTTATCAGGGGGCACAGGTCTTTGGCGCCCTGCTGCTGCAGTGGACCCCTCTATACTGCTGGGGTCAGTGCAAAGCACGCCACTAGCAGTCTTGTGCGATCACTCAAATCACTAATTAAAGAGTGCATTTGAGAGCATCTCGGCAAAGTCTGAGATGCCAACAACTACACTTCCCATGATGCCTCCAGCCTCCAACGCGCGAAAATGGGAGTGACTAGACAAGGGTTCGAACCCTCCCTTGAGTTAACCCTTACCCTCATTCTAACCCTTACCGTCCTAGAGTTAACCCTAACCCTTACCCTCATTCTAACCCATCTACAGTTAACCCTAACCTAACTTGAGTTAACCCTTACCCTCATTCTAACCCATCTACAGTTAACCCTAACCTAACTTGAGTTAACCCTTACCCTCATTCTAACCCCCCTAGAGTTAACCTTTACCCTCATTCTAACCCTAACCTCCCTTGAGTTAACCCTAACCCTTACCCCCATTCCAACCCTAACCCCTCTAGGGCTCTAGAGTTAACCCTAACCCCCCTAGAGTTAACCCTCACCCCCTTGGTCTAATCACGTATATTGTTTTATCTTGGTGGAGGGAGGCATCATGGGAAGTGGACTTTGGGAAGACTTTGCTGAGATGTTACCGCATGCGTGTGGCCAGTAGTCCTCCATTTCCTCCAAGCTGTGTATAAATGCTTTAAAACCCGTTGGAATGGATAACTTTTTTTTTAGGAAGAGTAAAAAACCTGAAGAGATCTAAACACAAACAACTTGTTAGTCCATTATTGGTCCTTTATTTATAGATCTCTGAAAATAAAATCTATCTTATAATAATGTGTACTGCACTCACTGGTAGATTGGAGAACACAATATTGTGTCATTTTAACAGCATCAATCTCAGAATGAATATGTGTGCTACATTACCCCCTGCAGTGGGTACCACTGTTCATTAATACTTCATCCGACTGAGTTGTACAGACACTTACTTTACCTTTTAAAGGCAAAAATAATGTTTGCTCAGTTTGATAGCTTATGTTCTGTTTTTGCTGTCTCAAGCACAGTTTATGCATAAATGAATTTGGCAAAACAGTGGACAAATAGACCCATATTTTAAAAAAAATACAGAATGGTATTAAACATTATTAGGACATGAACCATAACTCGCACTGCACTCCCAGGACATGCCCCAGCACCTACATTGCACACCCAGGACTTGCCCTATCACACACATTGCACCGCCAGGATATGCCCCATAACCAACAGCGCACACCAAGGAATTGCCCCATCACCCCAGGACATGCCCCATCACCCACTTTGAACACCCAGGATATGCCCCATAACCCACATTGTGAACACAGGGCATGCCCCAAGACATGTCCCATCACCCACATTGCACACCCAGGACATGCCCAATAAATCACATTGCACCCCCGCGACATGCCCCAGCACCCACATTGCAGACTCAGGACTTGCCCCAGCACACACATTGCTTACCCATGATATGCCCCAGCACACACACATTGCACACCCAGGATATGCCCATCACCAACAGTGCACACACAGGACTTTCCTTAGCGACATATGCCTTGGCCCATCACCCACATTGTAGACCCAGGGCTTGCCCAATCACTCACATTGCACACCATGATCTTGCCCCAGCACCCAAGGACATGCTCCAGCACCAACATTGCACACCCAGGACTTGCCCCATCACCCACATTGCACACCCAGGACATGCCCCATCACCCATATTGCATTCCCAGGACATGCCCCATCACCCACATTGCACACCCATGACATGCCCCATCACCCAAATTGCAGATCCATGACATGCCCCATCACCCACATTGCAGATTCTTGACATGCCCCATCACCCACATTTTCAGATCCATGTCATGCCCCATCACCCACATCTCTCATGCTCCCAGCACTGACTCACTTTCGGGAGCAGGTCCCCAGGAAGTGCCCCAAGTGCCGGGGCGGACTGACTGGTCAAACATTGGAGCACTTCCCGGGAGCCTGCACCAGAAAGAGGGCCTACCGCTTCCAGTACCACCCATTTTAAAAAAAATGTTTTCTTATGCTTCTAATATAGAACCACAAATGAAAGATTCAGTATAAGGATAAAACTCCTGTGCAATATATTTATGCACACACTGCAACTATAGGTACCATATGGGACACTTTATGGGATATTCACTCAAGGGTAAATTGTGAATAGGCCCCAACATTTATAAGTGTGGAATCGAATATTAAATATTGTGTGTTTGCATTGAAAAACACTTTTAAAATGTTACTTTTTTTTTTTTTTTTTTTATCCCTGTCAGCAGCCAAATGCTGGGAGTTGAGCGGGAGGGTCAGTAGAAGCTGCAAACCTGGTATTTTATGAATAAATGATTTAGGATACAGGTAATCCCATTTTAATGAAATCACACAGCTTTACAATTTAAATATGCATGAAAAACCTAGGTCAGAGTCGGAGCGGTCCTTAAAAATGTTCCTCTCGCCTCAGTTCAGCCGCCATCTATCTCAAATTGCATATGCAGAAGCTCCAGAGGTAGTAGTAGCCTCAGTAGCCTAATCTGTGTATAGGGATAGGTGACATTCACACTTCTGGAGCCCGAGGTGTTAACAGGAGTGTGTGCTAAGCTTCTTGATCTACAGAATCCCTTTAGAGGAATGTAGAAAATATATCTAATGAAAAAGCTGCATACTTGGCAAGCTGTGTGAAAGCAGATGGGCAGGATGTATTCGTTACGATAATATAGATTATGTAGGCCTGACTTCGGTTAATCTGTTTTACTGCTTAGCATCATTAAAGGAGCAGTTCAACCCAGGACCTCTTCCTGCTGTATTATATATTGGATTATATAGTGAAAACCACGTAGAGGGTTACATATATATATAAAAATGGCCGCTCTATAAAGTGTCTGGATGTGCAAGTAAGGTCTGCTCAATAAAGCGAGAATTACAGGGAATTTCAATTTTCAAAGTAGCAGAGTTGGCCTTACGTTTGCACTTCCCATCTCAATTCTCTCTTTATTGAGTAGACAGTAGAATGTGTCGCCAGATAAGAACCGTTCGGCCCAACAAGTCTGCCCGATTTCTTCTTTAAAAAAATGGAATGCTTTCATTAGTCCCTGGCTTTAGGGGGGATGGGACACTTCATTGCGGCTGCATCCGCGCAGCCGCTTCACCGCCGTCTCTTCACCACACGACAGCTCGTTGCGGGAGATTTCATCGCGGGACATTTCATCACTAAAGGTAAGTTTATTTTAGTATTTTATCTATTTTAGTTTATATTAGTAAGGGTGGTTAGAATTAGGGTTTAGGGGGTTAGAATTATTGTTTAGGGGGTTAGAATTAGTGTTTAGAGGGTTAGAATTAGTTTTTAGGGTTCAGGGTTAATTTTAGTATCAGGGTTTAGGGGGTTAATTTTAGTATTAGGGTACGGGGGTTAGTATTAGGGTTTAGGGGGTTAGTATTAGGGTTCGGGGGTTAGTATTAGGGTTTAGGGGGTTAGTATTAGGGGTCGGGGGTTAGTATTAGTGTTCGGGGGTTAATTTTAGTATTGGGTTTTGGGGTTAATTTTAGTATTAGGGTTCGGGGGTTAGTATTAGGGTTTAGGGGGTTAGTATTAGGGTTCGGGGGTTAGTATTAGGGTTTAGGGGGTTAGTATTAGGGGTCGGGGGTTAGTATTAGGGTTCGGGGGTTAATTTTAGTATTGGGTTTTGGGGTTAATTTTAGTATTGGGGTCTGGGGGGGCACTTTGGGGGGGAATCATTTATTAGGGGGGTTATTTTCTTTTTACTCTCAAACGGCCGCGTTATTCTTCATTTCTTACAGTTCAGCGTTCTAACTGCCGCGCTGAACTGTCAGCGATGAAGCCGCAGCGAAGAAGAGTCCTAGACCCGGCTTTAGGTTATATCTAGGATAGCCTTATGTCTATCCCATGCATGCTTTAACTTCCTCACTGTGTTACCCTCTACCATACCTCACAACTATGCCCACCCACCCCCCGCGCACGAATTGGGAGGGGGGTGTCAGTGTTACCGCTCATGTGCGGTAACATTGTTACCCATTTTTGATCCTGGCTCCTGAAGCCAGGATCGCTACTACGCATGCATACAATGATGCGCATGCCGAGTAAGCATTCTCTGGTGTCTGGAACACCAGAGAATGCGAACAGGACAGCGGGATTGTGGTCCTGTGACCCGCTGTCCCACTGAGCTCTACCTCTGTCCCGAAAAGCAGGACAGTGGGACATCTCTCCCAAATTGGGACTGTCCCACGCAAAACAGGACAGTTGGGAGGTATGCTCTGCCACTTCTGCTGGAAGGATATTCCATACATCCACAACCCTCTCAGTAAAACTACTCATATCATGAATCCACCTACATTCAAGTTGTAAAAGTCTATTAGTCAGATGTCTACCTCTCACATCGTGGGGATTTTCTGTATGTCCCATGTTTCTAAAGCTTTCTGGGTTGATCCAAAGACTTCCATAAAGTGTCAGGCAAGATCCTGTCCTAAAGATGATGTGGGGTAATACCAATATATATATAACATGAGCAGTGGAGCACATATATAACCCCCTTAGACCTCCAGGTAATATGGCCCTTGGCATTAAATATGGTACCCCCACTACTGTTAAAAATAAATGTCTTACATATTGCAAACGTTCCCCATTAGGGGAATTGCCTTTCAATCTCTTACATTGACTATAGTTTTTGAGCTGACGATCACACTTCTGCATTATAACACTGGTCATGGTGCACCACTACCTTACCCCCCATATCAGATGGCTTAATCACAATACATCTTTATTAGAGACCTTGTCAAATTCTTACTATTCACCCAAATTATATTAAAATCTGTTTTAAACAGACAATAGGGTCTACACAATATAGGCCGTACAGTGGGCCCTAAGATTAGGGGGCTGGGAGCCGACAGAATTGTGGGGGGAGGGGCTGCTTCTCCTGACCCCATGTATGTAACGGGGATGCTGGGAGCCATTTATATTTTCGCGATTGGGAACTGTTTTGCCAAATCCCAGACTCGTTTATTATTGGGGTGGGCAATAACTGCTGGCCCAGGCCCTCCCTAATTTATTTTTTTTATGGGACTTTTGTTTTTATTATATTATTGTATTTTTTTGGTTTCTGTTGTCTATTATCCCTGAATCTGAATTGTATTCGTGGTTAACCTCCGCATATCATGTAACCCAAAAACCTATAGGTTTTATGGCAAAACTGTTCTGATCCGAAAGCTTGAGGCCTCAATATCCTAACGGAGCAGCCCAATCGGACCCGAAATGCAGCATTTTGTGTAGCGCTACATTGTGTAGACCCTAATGTGATATCCTAAAAATTCACCACCTGTAATTCCTTGTTCCTCGGCCTCAACTTCTTCTGCCAAGCTTCTGTCTCTAAGCTTTTTTCCGACTTCCTTGTAATGCAATGTCTTCCATCTTCTCCTGTTGATTCACCACTCTCTCTCTCTGACGCTTCTGCCCTCATCTTATGATGTTTGCCCTTAAAAATCCTTTATTTCTTATCTTATACTCTGAGAATCTGAGACATTTGAGTAGATCCAGGGAACATTCTGATAATCGGGTATACCATCTACCTTTGAAATCACTCAGTACCATGTCTGCCAGAATTTAGATATATTTTTTAACCCCTAGGGATAGTTTTGGACTGCACATACTTTTTTAACCCCTTCGCGACAATGGACGTGTCAGGCACGTCCTGCGGTGAAACTCCGTTCCCGACAATGGACGTGCGTGCGGTGAAAGTATGTGAGAGAGAAGAAAATTACAGCTAAACACAAACACCCCAGAAATGGAAAAACAGCCCTTGTCACCAAGGGAAAGTCAAGGTCAAAATGTCTTGTCAATAAGGAGTTAAAGGTTTCCAATTCCCCTCTAGTCCTAGCTGTGTCCTCAGGAGTTTTTAGCTCTCACAACTGAGGGATCATGCACTGTACCAAACGTATCAGAAAACATCTCCCATTAGAAAATATACTAAATTGACCATAAGTTTCCTAACAGACTGATAAAGCACAAAGCTGCCAAACATCAAAATAGCAATGTGCTATGAAGATCAAGGGGAAGTTGGACAGAAGATGACCTCCCTCCCTTATAGAAAGTCAGAGTGTACTGCAAATGAACAGCACAAGTTTAAACTGGTCATTGGTTTGAATGTGTAAACCCATGTAGACCCTCAAGGCCCAGAGGCAAATAGCAAGGGCCGGTGTTTCGCCCCCCAAAAAGACCGACCTAGTGATCAAGCAAATAATCCCACAATCATGTGGGAAAACACCACTGATGCCAATATTATTTGCACTGCAAGTGAGAGCTTATTGTAATAAGGGTTCACACACAGAGCATGGGGGGGGGGGAGTGCCCAACGCATTTCGCAGGTATGGGCTGAATCATAACAGTGCGGAGCACTACAAATATAAAGGCAAAAGGACAAATAAAGACAATCCGGTTGTCAGGTAACTCGGTGGACTAGAAACACCCACCCAGAAAGGGGCAGAATTTACCATATAATTTGTTAATATCGAAAAACAGATTGAATTGAACAGGAAAATAGATTTTTCCACATTCATATATTATGATAGCACAAAGATATTCACATAGTATTGAGATATACTCCTAATGACATCCAAAGGCCCCAACCAACTTGCTATAATTATATTGTTTTAATTATGTATAATGTGATCTTTAATGTATCCATGTTCTGGAGTATTTTTGTTTTAATATTTTTTGAACATACCACCTCTTAGCTCGCCTACATGTGGTTTGGGTGTGTTCATGATCGCGTAACAGATGGCATGGTGGGTCACGGCACGATGGTGATACTATGTGGTGGTTGTATGTTTAGCATCATATTTCAGGTCAAAGGAGACTTCGTAACTGGTGATTGGGTACAACACCCAGGGGCGAGCATGATCTCAAGGCTGGTGGTTTTGGCTCATCCTGCCCTGTAATTGGTGGTTTTTTCTCAATGTTGTAGTTAGCACACTGGCAGCTCTCACAACAGCTATTTTTGGCCTTTAATTTCAAGGCAGAGCCATGTAGGGTGAATACAGCCAGCAGTGGGAGTCGTGTAGAGTGAATACAGCCAGCAATAGAGTGAATACAGCCAGCAGTGGGAGCCATGTAGAGTGAATACAGCCAGCAGTGGGAGCCGTGTAGAGTGAATACAGCCAGCAGTGGGAGTCGTGTAGAGTGAATACAGCCAGCAGTGGGAGTCGTGTAGAGTGAATACAGCCAGCAGTGGGAGCCATGTAGAGTGAATACAGCCAGCAGTGGGTGTCGTGTAGAGTGAATACAGGCAGCAGTGGGAGTCGTGTAGAGTGAATACAGCCAGCAGTGGGAGTCGTGTAGAGTGAATACAGCCACCCTGGGAGCCATGTAGAGTGAATACAGCCAGCAGTGGGAGCCATGTAGAGTGAATACAGCCAGCAGTGGGAGTCGTGTAGAGTGAATACAGCCAGCAGTGGGAGTCGTGTAGAGTGAATACAGCCAGCAGTGGGAGCCATGTAGAGTGAATACAGCCAGCAGTGGGAGTTGTGTAGAGTGAATACAGCCAGCAGTGGGAGTCGTGTAGAGTGAATACAGCCAGCAGTGGGAGTCGTGTAGAGTGAATACAGCCAGCAGTGGGAGTCATGTAGAGTGAATACAGTCAGCAGTGGGAGTCGTGTAGAGTGAATACAGCCAGCAGTAGGAGTCGTGTAGAGTGAATACAGCCAGCAGTGGGAGCCGTGTAGAGTGAATACAGCCAGCAGTGGGAGCCATGTAGAGTGAATACAGCCAGCAGTGGGAGTCGTGTAGAGTGAATACAGCCAGCAGTGGGAGTCGTGTAGAGTGAATACAGCCAGCAGTGGGAGCCATGTAGGGTAAAAACAGCAAGCAGTGGGAGGCATGTAGAGTGAATACAGCCAGCAGTGGGAGTCGTGTAGAGTGAATACAGCCAGCAGTGGGAGTCGTGTAGAGTGAATACAGCTAGCAGTGGGAGCCGTGTAGAGTGAATACAGCCAGCAGTGGGAGTCGTGTAGAGTGAATACAGCCAGCAGTGGGAGTCGTGTAGAGTGAATACAGCCAGCAGTGGGAGTCGTGTAGAGTGAATACAGGAAGCAGTGGGAGCCGTGTAGAGTGAATACAGCCAGCAGTGGGAGCGTGTAGAGTGAATACAGCCAGCAGTGGGAGCCGTGTAGAGTGAATACAGCCAGCAGTGGGAGTCGTGTAGAGTGAATACAGCCAGCAGTAGGAGTGGTGAAGAGTGAATACAGGAAGCAGTGGGAGCCGTGTAGAGTGAATACAGCCAGCAGTGGGAGCCGTGTAGAGTGAATACAGCCAGCACTGGGAGTCGTGTAGAGTGAATACAGCCAGCAGTGGGTGTCGTGTAGAGTGAATACAGGAAGCAGTGGGAGCCGTGTAGAGTGAATACAGCCAGCAGTGGGAGTCATGTAGAGTGAATACAGCCAGCAGTGGGAGCCGTGTAGAGTGAATACAGCCAGCAGTGGGAGTCGTGTAGAGTGAATACAGCCAGCAGTGGGAGTCGTGTAGAGTGAATACAGGAAGCAGTGGGAGTCGTGTAGAGTGAATACAGCCAGCAGTGGGAGTCGTGTAGAGTGAATACAGCCAGCAGTGGGAGTCGTGTAGAGTGAATACAGCCAGCAGTGGGAGTCATGTAGAGTGAATACAGCCAGCAGTGGGAGTCGTGTAGAGTGAATACAGGAAGCAGTGGGAGTCGTGTAGAGTGAATACAGCCAGCAGTGGGAGTCGTGTAGAGTGAATACAGCCAGCAGTGGGAGTCATGTAGAGTGAATACAGCCAGCAGTGGGAGTCATGTAGAGTGAATACAGCCAGCAGTGGGAGCCGTGTAGAGTGAATACAGCCAGCAGTGGGAGCCGTGTAGAGTGAATACAGCCAGCAGTGGGAGTCATGTAGAGTGAATACAGCCAGCAGTGGGAGCCGTGTAGAGTGAATACAGCCAGCAGTGGGAGTCGTGTAGAGTGAATACAGCCAGCAGTGGGAGTCGTGTAGAGTGAATACAGGAAGCAGTGGGAGTCGTGTAGAGTGAATACAGCCAGCAGTGGGAGTCATGTAGAGTGAATACAGCCAGCAGTGGAGTCGTGTAGAGTGAATACAGGAAGCAGTGGGAGTCGTGTAGAGTGAATACAGCCAGCAGTGGGAGTCATGTAGAGTGAATACAGCCAGCAGTGGGAGTCGTGTAGAGTGAATACAGCCAGCAGTGGGAGTCGTGTAGAGTGAATACAGCCAGCAGTGGGAGTCGTGTAGAGTGAATACAGCCAGCAGTGGGAGTCATGTAGGGTGAATACAGGAAGCAGTGGGAGCCGTGTAGAGTGAATACAGCCAGCAGTGGGAGTCGTGTAGAGTGAATACAGCCAGCAATTTGAGTTGTGTAGAGTGAATACAGCCAGCAATTTGAGTTGTGTAGAGTGAATACAGCCAGCAGTGGGAGTCGTGTAGAGTGAATACAGCCAGCAGTGGGAGTCGTGTAGAGTGAATACAGCCAGCAATTTTAGTTGTGTAGAGTGAATACAGCCAGCAGTGGGAGTCATGTAGGGTGAATACAGGAAGCAGTGGGAGCCGTGTAGAGAAAATGCAGCCAGCAGTGGGAGTCGTGTAGAGTGAATACAGCCAGCAGTGGGAGTCGTGTAGAGTGAATACAGGAAGCAGTGGGAGTCGTGTAGAGTGAATACAGGAAGCAGTGGGAGTCGTGTAGAGTGAATACAGCCAGCAGTGGGAGTCGTGTAGAGTGAATACAGCCAGCAATTTGAGTTGTGTAGAGTGAATACAGCCAGCAGTGGGAGTCGTGTAGAGTGAATACAGGAAGCAGTGGGAGTCGTGTAGAGTGAATACAGCCAGCAGTGGGAGTCGTGTAGAGTGAATACAGCCAGCAATTTGAGTTGTGTAGAGTGAATACAGCCAGCAGTGGGTGTCGTGTAGAGTGAATACAGCCAGCAATTTGAGTTGTGTAGAGTGAATACAGCCAGCAGTGGGAGCCGTGTAGAGTGAATACAGCCAGCAGTGGGAGTCGTGTAGACTGAATACAGCCAGCAGTGGGAGTCGTGTAGAGTGAATACAGCCAGCAATTTTAGTTGTGTAGAGTGAATACAGCCAGCAGTGGGAGTCATGTAGGGTGAATACAGGAAGCAGTGGGAGCCGTGTAGAGAAAATACAGCCAGCAGTGGGAGTCGTGTAGAGTGAATACAGCCAGCAGTGGGAGTCGTGTAGAGTGAATACAGGAAGCAGTGGGAGTCGTGTAGAGTGAATACAGCCAGCAGTGGGAGTCGTGTAGAGTGAATACAGCCAGCAATTTGAGTTGTGTAGAGTGAATACAGCCAGCAGTGGGAGCCGTGTAGAGTGAATACAGCCAGCAGTGGGAGCCGTGTAGAGTGAATACAGCCAGCAGTGGGAGCCGTGTAGAGTGAATACAGCCAGCAGTGGGAGCCGTGTAGAGTGAATACAGCCAGCAGTGGGAGCCGTGTAGAGTGAATACAGCCAGCAGTGGGAGCCGTGTAGAGTGAATACAGCCAGCAGTGGGAGTCGTGTAGAGTGAATACAGCCAGCAGTGGGAGTCGTGTAGAGTGAATACAGCCAGCAGTGGGAGTTGTGTAGAGTGAATACAGCCAGCAGTGCGAGCCGTGTAGAGTGAATACAGCCAGCAGTGGGAGCCGTGTAGAGTGAATACAGCCAGCAGTGGGTGCCGTGTAGAGTGAATACAGCCAGCAGTGGGAGTCGTGTAGAGTGAATACAGCCAGCAGTGGGAGTCGTGTAGAGTGAATACAGCCAGCAGTGGGAGTTGTGTAGAGTGAATACAGCCAGCAGTGGGAGTCGTGTAGAGTGAATACAGCCAGCAGTGGGAGTTGTGTAGAGTGAATACAGCCAGCAGTGGGAGCCGTGTAGAGTGAATACAGCCAGCAGTGGGAGCCGTGTAGAGTGAATACAGCCAGCAGTGGGAGTCGTGTAGAGTGAATACAGCCAGCAGTGGGAGTCGTGTAGAGTGAATACAGCCAGCAGTGGGAGCCATGTAGAGTGAATACAGCCAGCAGTGGGAGTCGTGTAGAGTGAATACAGCCAGCAGTGGGAGTCGTGTAGAGTGAATACAGCCAGCAGTGGGAGTCGTGTAGAGTGAATACAGCCAGCAGTGGGAGCCGTGTAGAGTGAATACAGCCAGCAATTTTAGTTGTGTAGAGTGAATACAGCCAGCAGTGGGAGTCGTGTAGAGTGAATACAGCCAGCAGTGGGAGTCGTGTAGAGTGAATACAGCCAGCAGTGGGAGCCGTGTAGAGTGAATACAGCCAGCAGTGGGAGTCGTGTAGAGTGAATACAGCCAGCAGTGGGAGCCATGTAGAGTGAATACAGCCAGCAGTGGGAGTCGTGTAGAGTGAATACAGCCAGCAGTGGGAGTCGTGTAGAGTGAATACAGCCAGCAGTGGGAGTCGTGTAGAGTGAATACAGCCAGCAGTGGGAGCCGTGTAGAGTGAATACAGCCAGCAGTGGGAGTAGTGTAGAGTGAATACAGCAAGCAGTGGGAGTCGTGTAGAGTGAATACAGCCAGCAGTGGGAGTCGTGTAGAGTGAATACAGCCAGCAGTGGGAGCCGTGTAGAGTGAATACAGCCAGCAGTGGGAGTCGTGTAGAGTGAATACAGCAAGCAGTGGGAGTCGTGTAGAGTGAATACAGCAAGCAGTGGGAGCCATGTAGTGTGAATACAGCCAGCAGTGGGAGTCGTGTAGAGTGAATACAGCCAGCAGTGGGAGCCGTGTAGAGTGAATACAGCCAGCAGTGGGAAGCATTTTGAGTGAATACAGTTCATATGTTTTTTCTACATTTTATTTTCAATTAGAGCCAAAGCCACACATTCAGCTAATTAGTGGACACTTTTTTTTTTTTTTTTTTGACCTTTGGTTTTAATTGTGACAGTTTGGCACTGCTTCAAAAGTGTGTGTGTGTGTGTGTGTGTGTGTGTGTGTGTGTGTAGGGGAGATGTGAAACATCAGAAAGTGAGATCACTGGGCCAAAAAAAGACCCCAAGATAAATATCCTGTACAAATTAACCTGGCAAATAATATATTAAATAAAACCAGTGCATAGCTACCAAAGTTGGCCATGTTATCAGGAACACATGTGTACCTATTGGCACACAGGAGAATTAATACTGTGCACATGCTCAGTGGTGCTCTCCCTTTGATTGACTTGTCCTCCCAAGCTCCGGCTGGAGGGGGGTAGTTGTTGGGTGTTATTAATCTAGCCGGGAATATCATGATTACCATAACTAATAAACTATATTGTGTCTGTCTGCATATGCATCCTACCCACTGCCGGGCTGCAATTTGCATGATCTTTCTGCAGCATGCGGAACACATATGTCCCTGGAAACATGGCCATATTAAGGCCGTTCCAAAGCAGTTTATCCCAAGCCAGTGTCCTAGGCCCAGACTGCTGCAGACTTTTGCATCACAGAGGGCACTGTAAAGCTAGAAGACCCCTGAAACTGTATTCTTCTGATGCACGGACAGTTGTTGTCAGTTGCTTAAAGAAGACCTGCCATATTCAGTTGGAAATGAAGGCAGACATTTTTGAGTCTAAGTGCCTAGACCTCTACAGGAAGATCTTCATTCAGTCTCTTTCCTTCTCTTTTTGTTATCCAGGTTCTTCATCCCTGTTCCTCCTCTGGTATGGTTTTTCATCCTTCCCTTATTCCAAGGCAGGCCGCAAATCGCTTTGTTTTTACCCCTTACATTAGTGTCTTCTCACTCCAAATCCTCTTTCCGTATAAAGCATCCCTTATAATTATACATCACGCCTCCTTTGTCTATTTTAGTGCCCGTTTAGCCTCTCCTTATCCCTACACCGTGTCTCCCACCTTACACACGTGTCCATTATTCATAGGCTCTACCTTCCCTTCCACATCTCTTCAATATCTTTTTATCTGCTTGATTTCAGTCCTCTAACTCTATCCTCTTACTGTCCTACTTCCACCTTTATAATTCCCCTTCGATATCATACCCCACGGCGGTGTGAGTAGGGTTGCCACCCAGCCGGTATTTTACCGGCAGGCCGGTAAAAATATGGCTTGCTGCCAATGTTAAGTCTATAGAGGGAGTAGCAAGGCCGGTATTATTTTTGTGGAAAAGGTGGCAACCCTAGGTGTGAGTAAAGTAGAAACAAATGGTAGTTACAATACTGCTAACGCAATGAGGGATTTTTATAAAAACTCATTTATCAAGACTGACATAAAGAAGCCCCCCCTCCCAAAAAAAAGCAGCGTTTGAACCTTTTTTGTACTAATGTGCGGTAGAAGAACCGGCTCCAAACCTGATCGATCTATTGGTGACATTTAAAAACAATCAAATAAACAATGGTTGAAAATGATCTACACATTGTGTTAGCAAAACTGCCAGCAAATGTCTAAATTAGGAGAATTAATTTTTTTTAATTGTGTCTGTGGGGTCTGCTGTTTATCACCTGTGCCTTGATATGCAGATCAACATACATTTTGAGCCACTGATGATGTCATAAGCAGCAGACTCCACAGACACATTTAATACAGACTTTGCTCCTAATTTAGGTATTTGTTTGCAATTCTGCTAACACAGGTCATTTTAAATATTTTTTTTCCTCTACATTCACAGTACATCTAATGTTTAGATGATACCGTCCCTTTAAGGGCACAGTGACCCGTATTCTATGCCAGAAAGCATTCAGTGATGAACAGGTAGCATTGAGGGAGCAGGCACATGTATGTTTGCCACACTGACAATCTCAAGGAAGATACTCTCGGACAGGAATATTAATATGGGGATGGGACTGTCCTACGTCGCACTTACCTCGCAGAAGTTTCCGATCCGGCATTACGTCGCGGCCGTTTCATCGCGGGACACCCAACGCAAGATTTCCGTCGCAAGACTTCCGTCGCGATATCTACAGATCTCTCACCTAATATCTATTCTGCAATCAAAAGGACCCAACTCAATCTATACATTGTAATATCAGAATTGTAAGCAAATGGGTAAGTTAAGATAAAAACATGTATTAAATATGCTGTGCTGTCTCAGATTTATGACATCACCTTGTGGCTTTTTTTGAAAGGTGATGTCATAAACGGGAGACTCCACAGCCGAATTACAAACATTTTCCCCCTATTTTATACATTTCCATGCAAATATTCCAACACAAAATATACATTGTGTTTCTTTTTTTCTTCTCTACATTCACATTATATGTTATGTTTGGGTGGACAGAGGCTCTTTAACCACAGTAGTTCGTTTTTTTGTCATAAGGACACAATGTCCTCTATTAAAAAAAGTGCGAACGATTAATTATAGCTTCCGGCCGCTTAGTTGGTGTTGCTGCAATCATCCAGCAACACTGAAATTATACAGCCCCCTGGTTGTCCGATCACAGGCTGGTTGCTGCTCATGCGCAGTGTTGTGCCCACACACAGTGGCAACACGCCTGTTGGCGTGACAGCGACTATAGCACATGCGCAGGAAGGCTGACACTCTACCTGCTCTGCGGCCCGATTTGGTGGGGGCAAGAGTCGGGAGGGATGCATAGCTACTTGGAGTTAATTGATTGGAGCAGAGTAACCAACAGGTACCTCTCTAGCTTTTACTAAACTACAACTCCCATGATCTTTAGCCAGATGTTTGGATTTGGTGCCTAAGGATGGTGGGAGTTGTAGTGCAGCATTCTTGTACAGGGTCATGAGGAACATCCGAAATATTCATCAAATTCCATGTTACAAAACATTACAACAAGAACTTGTAACAGGGGGTGGGAGTGGGGGTCTTTTTCCAGACATTGGAGTAAATGAGAGTGTCATACTGAATCTAAACCTTTCCTTTAAAGCAAGGCGCGTGATTAAAACAGTTATAATCTGTTCCTCTGAGCCGCGGTGTTTGAGAACAATGCGCTCCTTTTATGTCCTTAAGTCCTCGCCACAAATTAGAAAGGATGTAGGGTTTTGTGTTCATGGTGAATGTTTGGCTGACATTCCTCGCTGTTATTAACCGCGGATTAGGAATAGCAGCAAGAGTTTGGGGCCATAATACTCCGAAAGGACATAAAGGGCCCGATACAGTCCAGCTCCGTGTTTATTCTCTGGGGTCTAAAATCTGTTCGGCACCCTGCGAAATCTTCTGTTGGATAAAGCAGAAACACTGCTTAACCCCCCCCCCCCGGGCACTAAGCTAACCATGCGCGTGTCGGATCGCTGGATAAAGCGCGGTCCTCTGGCAGTCGAAGGGTTAACACGAAAAAAGGCGTCCATCAGAGTTTTTTTTAACTGTGACGCGTTGACTGCTACCAGCAGAATACGAGACATTATATTGACCAACGCTTTATGTTTCCTGGTGTTCACTTCCTGATGTAATGCCTAACGCCTGGGATGGCTGGGCATGTGCCACTGCCGCTGGTGTAGACAACATTTCCCATGATGCCTGGCTAAGATGCAGACAGCCGTAATCGTGGTGGGAAATGTAGTCCGCACCAGCGGCCTTGCGGAAGGTTCGGCGGGGCTGGTGTGCAAGCATTAAATGAAAGCAAAAGTTGCAAATGCTGTGCCGCTGACGAGGCGGGTGTACTATCAGCTCTGACTCACAGCTGAGGCATAGCTCGTGTCTGCTGCCATGTACTCTCACATAGCTGCCAACATCGACCACGTTTACATGTTAATTAATCATGGTAACATAGTAACATAGTAATATAGGTTGAAAAAAGACACAAGTCCATCAAGTGCAACCCTTCTACCTATCATTTCAGCATTTTGATCCATGGTAGGTCCAATGAGACCGCCAGACTTATAAGGTTTCTGTCTGTGCATCCTAGATTCTGGTAGGATGTTGGCGACTGTGCTCTCAGCCAATCAGATAAAGTGACCTAAGGTCTGTTAGGCCGGCTGTGTCTGTCTGTCATTGCAGAGGGAGAACCATAATTTCAAGTATAATCAGATAAAGGGATCTTTTCTCAAAGAACTGTTCCCATTTTCAGTGTTCACAAACCAATGATCTGCTGTTGCTGTTATCTGCTTTCTGGCCAGTAGGTGGCAGTGTGATGAAATAGAATATTCAAACAATAGGGTGACCAGACTTCTCCTTTTAAAGGGACACTACCACTTACATAAGCTGTAACCAGATTATCTGTGCATTTGAAGTAAAAGTATGTGTAGAATAGATGCCAAGATGTTATTTTTGTGTTTGTTTCAATATATTTCAGTAAAGGGGAAGAAACAAGTTATGTGTTTATTGCCTGGAGCCATTTTGTGAAATGCACTGTATGTTTGGGGAGGGGGGGTAGTTACAGGGACGTTGTTGGGGGTCTGCCTGCTTGACGAAAGCAGTAAACTCCTCTGCTCTGCATCACCCCAGACCCTCTCTTTCGGCAGTGACACGGACTATATATAGCTAAAAGCAGTGGTGTATCTTGATTTTGTGCTGCCCTAGGCAGACAAAATCTGGGCACCCCCCTACCCAAGCTGCACACCCACGTTACACACCTAACACATGCCCCATCATTCAGACTCACATCAAGCTCACACTCCCATCACACTCAGTCACACACTCCTACTCCCATCACACTCAGTCACACACTCCTACTCCCATCACACACACTCCAACTCCCATCACACTCAGTCACACACACTGTCTCCCATCACACACACACTCTGACTCCCATCACACTCAGTCACACACACTGTCTCCCATCACACACACACTCTGACTCCCATCACACTCAGTCACACACACTGTCTCCCATCACACACACACTCTGACTCCCATCACACTCATTCACACACACTGTCTCCAATCACACACACTCTGACTCCCATCACACTCAGTCACACACACTGTCTCCCATCACACACACTCTGACTCCCATCACACTCAGTCACACACACACACACACACACACACACACACAGTCTCCCATCAGCACTTACCTTTCCCTGGCAGGCAGGCAGCATGGTCCCTCCATGCTGCCTGTTCGGCTCCCCGGCGATTGTGCCGACAGGTCACGTGACCGGGCGCGCGTATGACGTCAGCGCGCCCGTCACGTGACTGTCGGCACTTCCGTGTCGGCATACTGCACGGGGAGCCGAACAGGCAGCACGGAGGGACCATGCTGCCTGCCTGCCAGGGAAAGGTAAGTGCTGATGGGAGACTGTTCGGCTCCCCGTGCAGCCTGGCAGGCAGAGCGTTGGTGAGGGGGGATCTTCCGATCCCTTCTCACCTCCGTCTCTGCCTGCAAGCGCGGTGGGGTTTTTTTTTTTTAAAGGGCCGCGTTTTTTTTTTTTTCACTTTTTTTTTTTTTACATTTTTTTTTTTTCAGTGCTGGGGGGCGGCAGAATTTGCCGCCCTAGGCATCCGCCTAGGATGCCTCGCGGTAAATACAGCACTGGCTAAAAGAGAGGGTGCCTGGGGTAATGCAGGGCAGAGGAGAGGGGGCAGATGCAGGGTGAGGGCAAAGGAGAGGGGAGCAGCGTGGGGGAATACAGACCTGGCAGCACTTTCCTCTGCCCTGCTCCATCACTAACATGGCTCCAAACCCGATTTGAAGTTGGAGCTCTGCCCTACCCCCTCGTGATGTCAGCCCTTCCATTCAATGCAAGTCTATGGTCAGAATTCTGACTTATAGACAGCATTGTGAGTCCCAAACCCCAAAGGGAGATACTAGTGCTTTCACTGGGGAGTTGCACCCAAAAACACTATATTTCACAAAATGGCGGCTCCCAGTCACACCTGTTTAATAACATAGTTTATTAAATAAACTGACATAAAAAAAACACATATCTAAAAATCAACAACCATTTTTTGGTGGGAGTGTTCCTTTGATCTTGCTGGCAGAGCAGCAGTGATTTTAATGTTTTTCTATAGGCATCCTCAGTAAAAGCAGATGTCTTCACAGAGTATCAAACCATTCTCACGGTGCTAATGATAACAAACCTTCAGGAAGGCTATGTTCAGATATTCTTTTGGTTTCTAAGTAGATCCTGGAGATGTTACATTTGCCAAACATCCAGTTGATGTTACTACTGCACAGCAATTTTTTTGTTTGGCTGTGGGGCTGATAAATCTTTAACACTCACAAAATTATATTCAAAGTGCTCCTATCTTGTGAAAATCAGTTCTCACTTCATACAGCAAGGGCATCCAAGTGTTTTTTCTGACATGGGCCACGCGTAGGGTTGCCACCTGATGCGGGCCACGTGTAGGGTTGCCAATTTTTCCTAAAAAAATACCAACCAAATATCACCTCCATACACTTAGCATTGGCCTCAAGCCGTGTGTTTTTAGCAGACTGCCGCTGCTAGACACATGATCATAAATAAATATGTTTATTGGGCCCAATTAAATTTAGTTTATTTTCAGTAATAGCTCTTATCCATCATTTTTCTGCAGTAATACAATTGTAGTTCGAAAACAGTTGAAATCAGCTTTATTGTATTACCCACCCATAGGGTTAATGTCATATATGAGTAGTGAAGACAGTGAGGTTGCACCTTGCTGTCAGATGGGCCTCTTTATGCCCACATGCCGCATGTTGGGCACCCCTGTTATAGAGCATAAAATGATTTATAACTTTGTGCTAGCAAATTATGAGGGCTCCAAGTTTTAGATCCTACCGCTCTGCTTCACTATAGGCCAAAGAGAGGGGTGGTAAGCTGCACTCAGTAGAACTAGATGCTCGGACCGGGTTTCACCCCAATACACAGTAACAGTTGCGTTGCTAGGTCTCCCAATGATCTGTCACACACACTCTCTCTCACACATACACACACACTACATCTCTCTCTCTCACACACATACTCTGTCTCTCTCTCACATACTCCATCTCTCTCTCTCTCGCTTACTCCGTCTCTCTCTCTCTTACATACTCCGTCTCTCTTTCTCACACACTCTGTCTCTCACAGACTCCGTCTCTCTCTCTCTTACACACACCGTCTCTCTCTCTCACACACACTGCTCTCTCTCTCTCTTTCACACACTCCGTCTCTCTTTCTCACACACTCCGTCTCTCTCTCTCTCTTTCTCACACACACCGTCTCTCTCTCTCACACACACCGTCTCTCTCTCTCTTTCTCACACATACCGTCTCTCTCTCTTTCTCACACACACCGTCTATCTTTCTCACACACTCCGTCTCTCTCTTTCTCACACACACCCTCTCTCTCTCTCTCTCTCTCTCTCTCTCTCTCTGTCTCACACACACCGTCTCTCTTTCTCACACATGCCGTCTCTCTCTTTCTCACACACGTCTCTCTTTCTCACACACTCCATCTCTCTCTCTCTTTCTCATACACACTGTCTCTCTCTCTTTCTCACACACCGTCTCTCTCTCTCTTTCTCACACACACCATCTCTCTCTCTTTCTCACACACCATCTCTCTCTCTTTCTCACACACAGTCTCTCTCTCTTTCTCACACACCATCTCTCTCTCTTTCTCACACACAGTCTCTCTCTCTTTCTCTCACACACCATCTCTCTCTCTTTCTCACACACACCATCTCTCTCTCTCTTTCTCTCACATACCGTCTCTCTCTCTTTCTCACACACTCCATCTCTCTCTTTCTCACACACTCCATCTCTCTCTGTCTCACACACACCGTCTCTCTTTCTCACACATGCCGTCTCTCTCTTTCTCACACACGTCTCTCTTTCTCACACACTCCATCTCTCTCTCTTTCTCACACACACCGTCTCTCTCTTTCTCACACACACCATCTCTCTCTCTTTCTCACACACAGTCCTTCTCTCTTTCTCTCACACACCGTCTCTCTCTCTTTCTCACACACACCATCTCTCTTTCTCACACACACCATCTCTCTCTCTTTCTCACACACAGTCTCTCTCTCTTTCTCTCTCACACACCGTCTCTCTCTCTCTTTCTCTCACACACCATATATCTCTCTTTCTCACACACGCCGTATCTCTCTTTCTCACACACACTGTCTCTCTCTCTTTCTCACACACACACCATCGCTCTCTCTCTTTCTCACACACACCATCTCTCTCTCTCTCTCTCTCTCACACACCATCTCTCTCTCTCTTTCTCTCACACACCATATATCTCTCTTTCTCACACACGCCTTATCTCTCTTTCTCACACACACTGTCTCTCTCTCTTTCTCACACACACCATCGCTCTCTCTCTTTCACACACACACCATCTCTCTCTCTTTCTCACACACACCATCTCTCTCTCTCTCTCTCTCTCTCTCTTTCTCTCACATACCAAATCTCTCTCTTTCTCACACACACCATCTCTCTCTCTCTTTCTCACACACACGTCTCAGTCTCTCTTTCTCTCACATACCATATCTCTCTCTCTTTCTCACATACTCCATCTCTCTCTCTCTTTCTCATACACACTGTCTCTCTCTCTTTCTCACACACACTGTCTCTCTCTCTTTCTCACACACACCGTCTCACTCTCTCTTTCTCTCACATACCATATCTCTCTCTCTTTCTCTCACACACCATATCTCTCTCTTTCTCACACACACAGACACCATGACACACACCCCTAGATACATTGACACACTCACACGCAAACTAAATGGAAGAATACAAATAAAGCACCTGACAGAGACCTCCCTGCTTGGAGAGCACTATCCAAGATAGCTATTATTCTTATTCCTCATATGCGCAGAGACATGATCCCGCTGTAGAGATGAGTAAAATGGATACTTTCTCCTCAGACGCCAGAGAAAACTAGGGAAAGCGATATTTGGACAAAGGAACAAACACTGCTATTTATGTAAAATTTCCTAAACTGTAGAAAATAATTTTTTTAAAGAATAGAATAACAATGGAATTTTATTCATATTATTAATTAGTACCCTCAACCTGACATTATAAATAAACACCCAACTGATTTTTAGGGATGGTTCTAGGTTTATTTGGTGTCCCACCAAAATCAGACAGCGGCACCATGTTACCTATTTATTAAAGATGTAACAGGGGGGATATGATAGAAACATTTAAATACATAAAGGGAATCAACACTGTAAAGGAAGAGAGTATATTTAAAAGAAGAAAAACTACCACAACTAGAGGACATAGTCTTAAATTAGAGGGGCAACGATTTAAAAGTAATATCAGGAAGTATTACTTTACTGAGAGGGTAGTGGATGTATGGAATAGCCTTCCAGCAGAAGTGGTAGATGTAAACACTTGGGGATAGGCACAAGGCTATCCTAGATATAAGATAGAGAACTGGGGACTAATAAAAGTATTTAGAAAATTGGGCAGACTAGATGGACCGAATGGTTCTTATCTGCCGACACATTCTATGTTTCTATGTGTTTCTATTTGTCCCCTCTCCATAACTGTCTCCCCACGAACACAAGTGGAGGGCCTTGCATGCAAGTGTGGATCCTATGTTGTGTTCTGGTAGACTGGAGAAGCGTGTCCATGTGATATTAATTCCGTGTAATTTCCAGGTTTCTGTCTCTGTTCTGCGGCATTGGCCACGGTTATCTGTTACTGTGCCACGTGAGGATAGAGCGCTGCATTGCTAGAAATTACCGGTTGCCGGGACAATGAGACACAAATGACTATAAAACATGTGTTTCCCAGGGACTTGTTCTCGGCCTGTAACTCGGGCTTTATGTCCATGATTAATGGATCTTTGGGTGGACAGATGATTTCCTTACACAAGGTCATTTCTCACTTGCATGCTTGGCCTCCTTCCTTGTTTGTTGTGGAAAGAATCCAAAACGGCTAGTGTGTCAACGTACTGAAAAGAGATGTACAGATTCCTTGTTATCAAAGGGCAGCTCTGCAATGTTCCAACACTTCATTCCGTTTAAAGGACTATTAATCTTTTATTTCTCATGTATTATAGAATAATAACGTTAAAAAAATAAAAAAAAAACGCCACCCAAGTATCATTCACTGAATGGATGCAACCATCTCTGGAGATTCCTAAATACATCATGTATACAATGTATATATGTCAATAATAGTTAACTGTTGCTAGACACAGGTTAATGTCTGTTTTATTCTGATGGGAATTCATCATCACCTGTTATATGGCTTCTGTGATCAGGATGAAAGATCTAAACACCGCAATTTAAATCCATAAGTATCGGGTTACATAGCAAACTTTTATTTATCAGCATTTCAAGTTGTAATAATAAAAACATAGACTGTGTCGGCAGATAAGAACCATTCGGCCCATCTAGTCTGCCCAATTATCTAAATACTTTTATTGGTCCCCAGTTCCCTATCTTATATCTAGGATAGCCTTGTGCCTATCCCACCAGGGCCGATCCTAGGGTCACGGGCGCCTGGGTGCAGGTTTTCCTTTGGCGCCCAAGGGTGGGCGTGGCTATATTATGAACTCCTCCCCTTTAGACATTTCTGTTCCAGACATGCCCATTTCAATATTGGGGAGAGGGGGAGGGAGAAAACTTTATTTTAATGTAAAGGACCAACGTTTATTTTAAATAAAGATATATATTTTGCCATAATACTGTGTATTAGTTTTATTTATTTCTATGATGCTCAGCCAGCAACATGGGAGACTTTTTGCTGGCTGGCAGAATGAGTTTTTACTACCATTTTACTACCATACTACCCATGATTCCCAACCAGCCAAAGTCTCTCATTAGTCTGGCTGAGCATCATTAGAAAAGAAGTACACAATGAGTGATAAATAATATTCCACCAAGTCAGTCACTCACGTGTCTCTCTCTCTCCCCATACCCTCATGTCTGTCTGTCTCTCCCCGCACCCTCATGTTTGTCTGTCTCTCCCCATACCCTCATGTCTGTCTCTCTCTCCCCGTACCCTCATGTCTGTCTCTCTCTCCCCATTCCCTCATGTCTGTCTCTCTCTCCACTCATGCTCCATGTCTCTCTCTCTCTCTTCACTCATGCTCCATGTTTGTCTCTCTCTCTCCACTCATTCCCCATGTCTGTCTGTCACTCTGCACTCATTCCCCATGTCTGTCTCTCACTCTGCACTCATTCCCCATGTCTGTCTCTCACTCTGCACTCATTCCCCATGTCTGTCTCTCACTCTGCACTCATTCCACATGTCTGTCTCTCACTCTGCACTCATTCCACATGTCTGTCTCTCACTCTGCTCTCATTCCACATGTCTGTCTCTCACTCTGCACTCATTGCCCATGTCTGTCTCTCTCTCCACTCATGCCCCATGTTTGTCTCTCTCCACTCATACCCCATGTCTGTCTGTCACACCCCATATCTTTCTCCTATACCTCCTACCTACCATGTATTTGTCTCTTCCCATGTCCCTTTTTCATGCCCCGTACTGACCTCATCTCAGAACTCAATTAGCGCTGCCTTGATCTCCCTGCACATAGTGATGACTCTGACCGTTATGTTCCGACGCTCTGTCATCACTGTGCACGGAAAGAGCAGAAAGCGCTGACTGAGGTCTAAGGGGAAACATGGCGCCGATCTGCAGAGCTGGCTCTGAGAGGCAGCAAAGCAGCACATGGGCAGCCCATTTACAGAGGTGTACTAAGGGTACACTTAGGCAAACTGGCTGTTGCTTATGTTAATGGCAATTAAAAATGCTACAGTTTGCCCAATAAAAATGTCAGTTCGTCCTCAAAATACACCAGTTTCCCCAGTAATATGCCAATTATTTTGCCCATATGCCACAGCCAGTTTGTCCATTAATATACAACAGCCAATTTGCCCACTGATATGTCACAGACAGTTTTTCCATTTATATACCTATGCTAGTTTTACAGTTAGTTTACCCAATAAAAGCATAATCTCCTCTCCTGCCTTCCCCAATACTCACCCTGCTGCTGCTCTCGTGTCCCCGGCCGTCTCCTCCGCACAGTCTTCCCTCTACGCACGCTGAGTGCAGGAGGCGGGAAATAGACGCCAGCTGGTTGGGGGCTGGTGCCCTCCATGTGATAAATTGATGAGCGCAGTGAGGGCCCCGGGCAAGAACACACTTACACACAGCCACACATAAATACACACAGTCATACATAAATACACACAGTCACACATAAATACACACAGTCACACATAAATACACACAGCCACACATAAATACACACAGTCATACATAAATACACACAGTCACACATAAATACACACAGTCACACATAAATACACACAGTCACACATAAATACACACAGTCACACATAAATACACACAGTCACACGTAAATACACAGTCACACATAAATAAACACAGTCATACATAAATACACACAGTCACATGTAAATACACACAGTCACACATAAATACACACAGTGACACATAAATACAGTCACACATAAATACACACAGTCACACATAAATACAGTCACACATAAATACACAGTCATACATAAATACATACAGTCACACATAAATACACACAGTCACACATAAATACAGTCACACATAAATACACAGTCATACATAAATACATACAGTCACACAAACACAGTTAAACACTTAGTCACCCTCACAGACATACATTTACACAGACACCCTTATACACACTGTCACACATACATAAATACACACACAGCCACCTTTACACAGACACAGGATACACTTGCACAGACACTCATGTACACATACTTACACAGCCAGTAACACACACATAGTTATACACATTGACACACACATACACACTTATACACATACACATACACAGACAGTAACACACACATAGTTATACACATTGACACACACACATACACATTCACATACACAGACAGTAACACACACATAGTTATACACATTGACACACACATACACACTTATACACATACACATACACAGACAGTAACACACACATAGTTATACACATTGACACACACACATACACATTCACATACACAGACAGTAACACACACATAGTTATACACATTGACACACACATACACACTTATACACATACACATACACACACATAGTTATACACATTGACACACACATACACACACATACACACTTATACACATACACAAACACACACATAGTTATACACATTGACACACACACATACACATTCACATACACAGACAGTAACACACACATAGTTATACACATTGACACACACACATACACATTCACATACACAGACAGTAACACACACATAGTTATACACATTGACACACACATACACACTTATACACATACACAGACAGTAACACACACATAGTTATACACATTGACACACACACATACACATTCACATACACAGACAGTAACACACACATAGTTATACACATTGACACACACATACACACTTATACACATACACATACACACACATAGTTATACACATTGACACACACATACACACACATACACACTTATACACATACACAAACACACACATAGTTATACACATTGACACACACACATACACATTCACATACACAGACAGTAACACACACATAGTTATACACATTGACACACACATACACACTTATACACATACACATACACACACATAGTTATACACATTGACACACACATACACACTTATACACATACACATACACAGACAGTAACACACACATAGTTATACACATTGACACACACACATACACATTCACATACACAGACAGTAACACACACATAGTTATACACATTGACACACACACATACACATTCACAGACACTTCCACACTTTTTTTTATTTTTTATATATTTTAACAATCCCCCCCCATCACCTCCTCCTCCTTCTTCTTCTTGGTAATCCAAGCACAGAGCAACGGGGGAAAGCTCCGCCCCCGTCGCGTTCTGTGATTGGCTGCAGGGAGGAGGATGTTCTCTATGGTGTCTTGGCAGAGAACGTCCTCCTCCCGGCAGCAGCCAATCACAGAACGCGACGGGGGCGGAGCTTGCACCCGTCGCGCTGTGCTTGCTTTAACAAGGAGGAGGACGGCAGGGAGAGAGCTCCCTGCTACAGCGCCTCTCCTCCCGTGCGCCTGGGCGCGGTGCACCCCGTGCACCCGCCCAGGATCGGCCCTGTATCCCACGCATGCTTAAACTCCTTCACTGTGTTTACCTCTACCACTTCCGCTGGAAGGCGATTCAATACATCCACTACCCTCTCAGCAAAGTAATACTTCCTGAAAAATACTTTTAAATCTTTGCCCCTCAAATTTAAGACTATGTCCTCTAGTTGTGGTAGTTTTTTCTTCTTTTAAATATACTCTCCTCCTTTACTGTGTTGATTCCCTTTATTTGTATAATATATATTATCACTTTAATAAATGCATATTAAAGCTGCAATTTTAAAAATAATAATAATAATGGGTATTTAGTAATTTATTTATCAGTTTTTGCAATATTGAACATTTGCATGATTTTCTACTGGTAATAGATCCTTTGTCCTAGATTTGTTTTGTGATGGGCGTCCAGGGGGCCCTTGCTTTGACTCACTCCCAATAGGCATGTGTGCGACATCATAGTAGTGTACATGTGCAGCGCATGTCACCTTGTATTTATATAGTCATGTGCATTTGCGGTGAGTATAGCTGCTACTAGGCAGGCTCAGTGCTTCTTCCATTGTTTTTACAAGAGTGTACAGCTGCATGCATAGAATGTTCAAATATAAGACAGGGGGTGGAGCATGGCTTTTTTTTCTTGGGTGCTCAGATATGCAATAACTATTTTTTTCCGTCAAATAAAAAACAAAAAATTGGATTGGCCCTTTAATCTGTATGATATATTTTGGAAATGCCCTAGTTTCAATTCTCACAATTTGACCACTCGTTTGATTTATTTGACTTGTTAAACCAAACCATGGAATCTTTCAATGCTTCTATTTTCTTTGAGAGACTTTGATTACAGGGTATCTGTTATCTCCGTTTCAGGCTGGCAGTGATGGCGAGAGTGTTGGTAACTGTCCCTTCTCCCAACGCTTATTTATGATCCTTTGGTTAAAAGGTGTGATTTTTAACGTTACCACTGTGGATCTAAAGAGGTAAGTAGCATTGCCTTTAACATTGGATTAAACTGTAAAACGTACCATGAAAAGTACTGTTGTTTTTTATGTCTGTTTAGCAGAAGTGTTTCTCCTTTAGGTTTCTCTTGTGTCTGTGAATGTCTTACCTGATTATTTTTTGTGTTAACCATAAGGGCCATTTTGGGCCAAGATTTTTTTTCTTGGACCAAGAAAAAAATCTAACGGAGAACCAGATAGTTTCCAGAACTATATATTTACATTAAAAAAATATACATTTTTCAAGTAAGACGTTTTTCAAGGATACATTGACCTCTTGTGAGACATGTATTTTTATTTAAAAAATAAATAAATCTATTTGTTCTACAAACATACATAATGCCAGCAAAACAATTACCACATTTGCGGGAAAATAAATTTCTATCATATATGGCAATGTTTTGAATCACATGAAGTTTCTTGAGAGACTCAGTGATTAAAACATTTTTACCACGTACAAAACGAAAACAAATTGAGCATCAGATTAATATCCAAGAACATTGAAAATAGTCTCTAAAGTTTGGATTCCTCGAAATAGCCAAACAAGTTTCATAAGGATATCACCCAACATGTCTTTCCATCCATAATACAGACCTTCACCTGACTTGGGCTTAGGGTTGCCACCTTTTCCGTTAATAAAATACCGGCCTTGGTACTGTCTCCATAGACTTAACATTGGCCTGATGCCATTTTTTACCGGCCTGCCGGTAAAATGCCGGCCAAGTGGCAACCCTACTTGTGCTTGACCGTATCACTTTCATCCAAAGCTCAGTTTTACTCGTGTTTTTAATTTAATATAAGTTAATAAATTATCATTGCAAGTGAAAAACTCCCAACTTATATTGCATTACCATTCCTCCGTCGCTCTAATTTTTAATTTTTGCTGTGCTGCAGGAAGCCAGCAGACCTGCAGAACCTGGCTCCGGGAACAAACCCCCCTTTTATGACGTTTGATGGAGAAGTTAAAACGGATGTTAATAAAATAGAAGAGTTTTTGGAAGAGAAACTAACAGTGCCAAGGTACGCTTAACCGCCTCTCGGAGCGAAACGCGTGAGGCAGCAGGCCATGTTATTTGCCTGTTTTTCACACTTTTATAACCTTTTTTTGGTGAAGTTTATGGATTAGAATAAATATTTATACTTTTTTTCACGTTCAGAGCGCCTGTCCTGTTTTTTCTATTACTATATAGTTAATGTGTCTGCAGTGTGCTCAGCTTTAGTTAAAAATATTGGTAAAGACAGATTCACTAACCCAACCTAACTGCCCTTAATCTCTACCCTCACTGATTTCCCACTTTTTATTTGTCTCTGCACCTTTAATTTTTAACGCACTTCCGACTAATGCTATTTTAAAGGCCTCTTCCCTGCCCCCCCAAAAAATAAACCAAAATATGTATTTTTAAGCTAATATTTAACATTAATTGTATAGTTTTTTTGCAAGACTTATCTTTAAACTTGCCTTTGGCATGGCTTCTCCTGGGAATGTACATCTCCTTCGGAAATGTGGGAGCTAGCACATATTGAGCATCCGCCACTGGCTGTGACAAACGTCAGCATGCGACAACCGGGAAGTGCTGTGTCTCGCATGTGAGACACAGCAGATAGTAAACCCGCGTGTATCTATTAATACAAATGTCCCGGGACATGTTTTGTTTAACCCTCGCTTCCTTCAACTTAAACATTGTATAATGTTCCTTTAAGGGGCTAAATTCTTATGCTGTTATTGTGACAGCCTTTGAAGCTGTCCTGTAACAATTTCCTATACTTGAGCTATGTACAAAGCTCATTCATGGCCATAACACATATGTGAACTGCAGCAACACTATGCCGTTCTGATCTGTTTGTCATATTTTTAAAGGTATCCCAAACTTGCCACAAAACACCCAGAATCCAATTCAGCAGGAAATGATGTGTTTGCAAAATTCTCAGCCTACATAAAGAACCCAAAAAAAGATTTAAATGAAAGTAAGTATAATTGGAATGTCTAATAATATATATTTAAAGTGTAATTATAGATATACAATGTAAGATAGGCATTATAGATTGATCAATGCTTACACACACACACACCACACACACACATATATATATATATATATATATATATATATATATATATATATATATATACCGTATTTGCTTGATTATAAGACGACCCCCAAACTGGGGATATTCCATTAGGAAAAAAACTAAAAGCCTGAATATAAGACTAACCTATAGGAAAAAAGTTCAACTTGTATATATTCACATGTAAATTGCTTTTTTAATAAAAAATGATGATATCAAAAAATGCATTTCTTGTTTTTATTTCCTTTTATGTGCCAATGCTGCCTCCCTCTTTCCCTTGCCCCCAGCTTTCTCTCTCTCCCCCTCCCTTTGTCTCCCCCCTCGCTCCCCTTGTCTCCCCCCCCCCTTGTTTCTCTCTTCCCCACCCTCCATCCCCTTGTCTCTGTCTCTTCCCCCCCATCCCTCCCCTTGTCTCTGTTCCCCCTCCCTCCCCTTGTTGCTCTGGTCCCCCCTCCCTCCCTCCCCTTGTTGCTCTGCCCCCCCCCTCCCCTTGTTTCTCTGGTTCACCCCTCCCTCCACCCCCACCCTCCCCCTCACCTGTTTCATAATCCCTGGTGGCTAGTGGGGGCAGCCGGGGATGTCTGCACGATACGTGCAGACATCCTCCATGCTGCCCGACACCTCCGTCTATTATGACGGACAGCTGGTCCGTCATAATAGACGGAGTTGTCGGGCAGCATGGAGGATGTCTGCACGTATCGTGCAGACATCCCCCAGCTGCCCGATTCACCCTGGTGGCTAGTGGGGCAGCAGAGGATGTCTGCGCGATGAGCACAGACCTCCCCTGCTTCCGCCCTGTACGACTGCCGTGACTTCTGTGACGAAGTACCCGGCTTCTTCACAGTAGCCCCGACGGTTGTGCCGTTGTGTGTGTGTGTGTAGATATATAAATATATATTGTTTCTGTAGTCCCTAAGCTTTATCTACTTTCAAATTAAAAGTATCAATATTTTTTGCATGGGTCAGACAAACTCTCCTTGTTCTGTAGTTTGATGCCTAGAGTGTCCCTTTCCATTTCTGTCTGAGTGTGCCACAGTGCAGCACGGGATGTAAGCTGAGTGTAGGTGTAAGTTGGGGAAGGACTGTGACGTGTATTTTTCCCTCACTTTACAGCTTTAGAGAAAAACTTGCTGAAATCCTTAAAGAAGCTGAATGAGTTTTTGAATTCCCCGCTGCCTGATGAGATTGACGCCTACAGCACTGAAGACATTACGGTTTCTAACAGGAAGTTCTTGGATGGGAATGACCTGACTTTAGCCGATTGTAACCTATTACCGAAGCTCCATATAATTAAGGTTGGTGCCCAGTCCGGCTTCACATATTATAGTTGTGTATTAGGGTTGTGTATTATGGTTGTGTGTTTTGGTTGTGTATTATGGGTGTGTATTATAATTGTGTATTATTGGTGAGTATTATAGTTGTGTGTATTATGGTGTGTATTATGGTTGCATATTATGGTTGCATATTATGGTTGTGTATTATGGTTGTGTATTACTGGTGTGTATTATGGTTGTGTATTATAGCTGTGTATTATGGTTGCATATTATGGTTGTGTATTATGGTTGTGTATTTTGGTTGTGTATTTTGGTTGTGTATTACGGTTGTGTATTACGGTTGTGTATTACGGTTGTGTATTACGGTTGTGTATTACGGTTGTGTGTTAGGGTTGTGTATTATGGTTGTATATTACGGTTGTGTGTTTTGGTTGTGTGTTTTGGTTGTGTGTTTTGGTTGTGTGTTATGGTTGTATATTACGGCTGTGTATTATGGTTGTGTATCATTTGGAAAAGTTGACCATTGTGTGAACCACACATCTCTCTTATAAGTTAGTCCAAGGACAAATGTTTGTTACGTGTGCTTTATTTTTAATTACGTTTTCCAGATTAGAAGGACAGTAAAAGGATTAACATTCTCTAGACCCACAACATAGTCATTATAGTGTCTAGAGTTATCACAGAGTAGAACAGCAACAGGAAAATCTCCACAGAATCCAAATTTGAAAATATACCACCAATGTTATGTTTGGGTTTAGGACCATCTGCATGGCATTGGAGGCTTGCCATAATCATTGTAAAAAAAAAATCTTAGGGAATGGGGCATGGTAGAAACTAAGGTATATGGGAACGGAGAGTGTTAAAAACACTATGGAGATGTGATAAAGACATACCAGATGTGAGTTGTGATAAAGACATTGTGAGGATGCGTTGGTAGAGAAGTGAGAATGGAGATATGGTGGAAAAGGGGAAAGTATGGGTATGGTGACAGAGAAGACCATATGAGGATGTTGTAGAAGAGCAGACAGAATTAGTACGTGGTTGCAGAAGAGATTTTATGGGGATGTGATGGAAGATAATTGAGGGTTTGGTGGAGAAAGAGATGTGAAAAAAGAAGACACAATGGGGACACGCTGCCAGCATGATGCTGGAAGAGGAGACCATATGAGGATGTTGTAGATAGAATTGGGATGTGGTTGTTGAAGAGATCTTATGGAGATGTGGTGATACATGACAGCATGAGAAGTGGAGCCTGTAGTGAGAATCTCTATGTTGATTGGAGTTGTAGACCTGTTTTTTTTTTTTTTTTATATTTTTATTTTCCATCATTTTTCTTTCCAGGTCGTAGCCAAAAAGTTCCGGAACTTCGAGATCCCGACCGAAATGACTGGGATCTGGAGATACTTAAACAATGCGTACACCAGGGATGAATTCACCAACACATGCCCGGCAGATTCCGAAATCGAATTTGCCTATTTTGGGGTTGCCAAAAAAACAATTCAAAAAATCTAATGAAACTTACTTTACCATCCCCACCATATATTTAGTGTGGGTCATTAGGGGTGGGGTGACTCCCCCCCCCCCCTTCCCCCTCAACAATAAAATGTAGCAACTTCACCAGGTTTATCAACAATATTGCCTTTGGTTTCTCACCAGTGGCAATCTTTGACACTCCATTGGTTGTGGGACATCAACCATGAGTAATGATGGGTGTTGAAGTCATTGTGAGTTTATCACTTGTGGAATGGCATCTCTACTGTTTAAGCCTATCAGACAGATGACATCTGTCCACAGTCCTGGCTACCATTGTTCTGATATAAGTATTTATTTAAGAAAGAAATATCCCCATCACATATGAGTAGAGGATATATCATTAATCGTTGTATTGTTTTCACTCTAATATATTGTTATCTTATGGTGCACTATTTAGACAATGTGTTACATCAGGGGCGTCAAACTACAGCCCTCCAGCTGTTGGTGGACTACATTTACTTTTAATTTCCTAGCAGATGGAGTATTATGGGCTGCAGTTTGACACCCCTGTTATACACACTACTTAAATAGCCATCACCCCCTAAGTAAGATGTACTGTTTAAATACTATAGCGTGTGTCTTGATTCCATTCTGTTTGATTTATGCTGTTACAATCTTTTCATTAATAGCATATTTTCAGGAAGCGGCCATCTTGCGTTTCTTCTGGACCTCCAGTGAGGTAGCTTTTGTTTTGAGTTGATACAATACACTAATAGCTGGTGTAAGAATAGTGCTGGGATAGTTGTCTCTGCTGCTGTAAAAGCAATATGGCCGTCCACAATGACTTCAGATTTTTTTCATGCAAAATAAAAAAAAAACATATATATATATATATATATATATATTATAGTGTAATCTGGTGCCTTGGGAAGTGACATTTCCATATATAGCGATATTATGACTTTTAAGAACATATCAGCGAATTTCTTTTTGCTGCCAGATCTGAGGGGATCATTTTTGTCACTAGTCATACATTTTGTTTAGAGCAGATATGTGCACTTGGCTCTTTCCTTTATCCCTTTTTTTTTGTGATTTTGCTCTTGTGTCAGTATTTAGGTTCAATATCAGCAGCTGTGCATGTCATACATTCTCCTAACATCCTTCTGACATTCTCCTGACATCCTTCTGACATTCTCCTAACATCCTCCTGACATTCTCCTGACATTCTCCTGACATTCTCCTGACATTCTCCAAACATTCTCCTGACATGCTCCTGACATTCTCCTGACATTCTCCTGACATCCTCCTGACATTCTCCTATCATTCTCCTGACATCCTCCTGACATTCTCCTAACATGCTCCTGACATTCTCCTAACATGCTCCTGACATCCTCCTGACATTCTACTAACATCCTCCTGACATTCTACTAACATCCTCCTGACATGCTCCTGACATTCTCCTAACATCCTCCTGACATTCTACTAACATCCTCCTGACATTCTCCTAACATCCTCCTGACATTCTCCTAACATCCTCCTGACATTCTCCTAACATCCTCCTGACATTCTACTAACATCCTCCTGACATCCTCCTATCATCCTCCTGACACTCTCCTAACATCCTCCTAACATTCTACTAACATCCTCCTGACATCCTCCTATCATCCTCCTGACATTCTCCTAACATCCTCCTGACATTCTCCTTTACAGACAAAATCATTTATATGATTATATTATATTCTAGCAAACTCCTCCATTTTTTTTAATTTTTGGAACGGAGCCATGTTTAGACACATTTGGGGTCGTGTATAAACATGGGCAGGTAGCGCCAAATAACGGTGCTATCATTATGTGCACCTGTGAATACGTTTGCACTTTCCCATCTCAATTCCCTGCAGTTCTCTCTTTATTGAATAGACTGCCCAGGCTATGTTTATCAATTCAGGAATAAGCATAGTTATTTTTGTTAGGAGCCAGGGGTATGGTTATCCATTGAGTACCATACCCAAATAAAAAGTGTTAGGAGCCATGGCCCCTGGGATTTGTCAAGCCCTGTCTCTATATCATTATATTAATACTTTATGTATTCGCTGCTCATTCATTGTGATCATTGTTAATGTGTTGTTCAGATGCATAGATTAATATGTATCCTGCTTGTCCTTTCTGCTGAATCAGGATCTGTGTAGACATTTTCTTGTGCAGTTTGCTCCTGGCCCTTCTCATTATTAGTGGAGCCAGATTAAGTCTGCAAATCACCACTGTTACTTGTTTTACAATCACCAGTGTTACTTGTAAAAGTTATTATCTGTTATCGTTTCACATGCCTTAATATCTGTTATTAAATATCTGAATTTTAAAGACATTTCTTCCAATTTTAGTGTTTTGTGTGTGTGTGTGTTTGTATGTGTGTTTGTGTGTGTGTGTTTGTATGTGTGTTTGTGTGTGTGTGCGTGTGTGGTTGGACTCCCACAATTCCCTACTAGAATGCTGGGTCCTTGTCGTCCAACTCATTTTTCCATAATATTCATAGCAGAAAAATGGAAAATATAGAAATCTGACCTTTTTTTTCTTTCTTTCTGAGCTGGATCAAGCTGGGAACATTTAACTGTGACCAAAATGGAGTAAATAAAAACGTACCTTAGTTAACTATAAATACTATATCTTCATGATCATTTTCTTTCCGCTGTGTGAAACCAATGAGATCTAGATGTGTCTGGATGCGATGCCTGTACTGTCTGCATCTGAAGCACCGCTACATATTAAAACATAACTTGTACTTGATCTGCTAGCTGTTTGGTACTCAATGCCCCCAGCATGAGAAAGTGAGACCCTTGTAGAACAGTAGCGCTTTTTAGATTAGCTTATTACCCCTCTTTTAATTCCACTTACAGGAAAACTGTTATACTTAAAGGAAAGATCTCGTGTTGGCATTTTAATGCATAATAAAGAATACAAATAAGGTACCATATTGCTTTATCTTTGCTTCTATAGCTCTATAAGGGAGGTGACATGTTGAATCTTGGGTAAAATACGTCTTCCAAAATTTGAAACATGTCCGCCGCCTGATAGAGCCAATCAAGTACTTTATAGTTAAACAGATGTGCTTTAAACATGGCTGGTGACTGGATTAGCTATGGACCGAAGCAGGTAAGTTCCAACATATGGTAAAGAGAATAAATACATTCCATGTAACGACAAACATACATGCTCCTTTTCCCAACGCTTTCAAAATAATAAGTTTCTGCTAATGGAAAAAAATGTATTTAAGCACAAATCATACAATCACATATAATGTGGATGGATTATCCATGCTCTTTTATTAGACATGTTAACATACTGGCATCATACATGTATTGGTCTATACAGAGGCATGTGTGAAGATATCCGCTTGTACAGAGTCGTGTTCAGTAGCAAATAAACTGAATGTGTCTAAGATATTACAGTAAATCAGAGAGACCAGCTTTCTTCTTTATGGGGGGGATTCTCAGCATCAGTTTGAAGGCAGTGAAGTTGATATAACCCCATGCAATACATTTTTTTTAGGGGGGACAGATTATATTTCACTTATTAGTGGTGGAACAAGACTTAAGTGCCCTGCTGCCAAAATAATTTCTTGGACCAGACGTGGGTCGAGCGTGTTCGAGCGTAAGAGACAAGCTCAGGTATGGCTATACCTATTATTCCTCAACTCTCTCCTAGACAAAAAGGTCAAGTCAGTCCGGGGCATCCGCAGTTCGGCTACCCAATATGGCTGATTTTCGCACAAAATCAGCAATTCCGCCAATTTCGGGCCGGCTTCCAACCACATTTGGATTAGCTGGGTCGGCCATGGATTTCACTTGCTCCTAAAGGACCGAACCCCCAAGAAGTCGGGACAAAATTGGTGGAAATTGCCAAATTTCGGCCAGTTCAATTCTCCAGATTTTAGCTGGAAAATTGAACAGAAAAGTGTAGAATTAAAGTAAACATATTTCTATACTACTGATTTGGATCAAAGCAAACTTTGCTTTATTGTCTATCTACTCCTTCCAGATTGATCAACTCAACACTACTGTAATATATTAACAATATATTATATAATAGTATATTTACACTAAGCATTTTTTTAATTTTAGGGTTGACTTAGAAGGCTCGGCACAAGGTCACTGCAGGGTCACAAAAGTTGTGTGGAGGTCATGTACCAGCTCTTAGGCTGTGTATGTCTCCCAGACCCAATGCACCCAGTGCAATGTGCTGTGCATTGGCAGCCTTTTTATGCCGGTACCGACCGGGGCAAGCCTTTTAAAAAAGGGACTATCCTGGAAAACTTGTGACTGTCGACAACTATGTACCCTTTCTCCTCTACTTGCAAGACCACCACTGGTTTTGTTGTCCCCATAAGCTGCACGATTAATATTTGCTGACTCCTGTGTTTCCACTCTACTTATTTAGCTGGGTTTTAATTTCATAAATACAGAGTATATTTACTGTGAGGGAGAAAATCCTCCTTAATCCCATGTAATTCTAAAAATATATTAACAACAAAAAAAAAGGTACACCTTAAAGCCTGGGAACATACAATCACACGGGATTAAGAGTCATGCTTGAATTAAGATAGCACATTTTTTAAAAGTCTTTCCATATGAAGCTTTTCTAAATAACCAATTTGGAAACTATGAATAGTACATGTGTTAGTAAGTAACTGTACACTGTACAAGTGAACCATGGTGATGAAGAATTAATATGCATATCAGGTCACTTCTGATCATACTGAAAAATAAGAAGTGACCTAATAAATACAAAAAAAAGCATTTTTTTAAACAGACACTGCCATGAACATGTTTTATTCTACTATTTCCCTACAAGCGTAATTTAATCTAAATATATTTGACATCTGTTTTTGTTTTTCCAGCAAAATTGTAATGAAATCTTACTTCCATATAAATAATTTAAAAAAATATTTTTAAAAAGAATTCAGTGAGTCAGGGAGATTAGTCAGTCGACCCATTGACCCAGTGGGGGGAGGGGGGGGGCATGTATAAATACGGCCCACACGCAGATTGCAAAATAAGGGCGCCATCGGCATGTGCGCCAAGGTATAAAGCAGACTCACAGGAGTCTTCGTTATCGCCGGCGCAGCCTATGTGTCGGGGGAACTTCTGCCAAACACAGTTTGACGGAGGTCCCTTTCCCACACTGCAAAGTGTCAGGAGTTAGAAAAAAGCGCAATCGCCGTTATACATATAAACCAGCGATTGCATTTTTTTTTATTTTTTTTTTTATAAAACTCCTGACACTTTGCAGGTGCTGGAGTTTATTATACATAACAAATGTATCTCCCAAGAGATTTTGGAATAATGCAACTGCTTATAGCAAGTAGTCAGGTAAGATTTAAATGGCTTTTTAAGCGATAAAGAGAGCTAAAACACAAGTCATACGTAAAGACAGTCACGTTTATTAAGTCTAGGGAATTTGGCAACTATTTTTCTCCCAAAAAACTATTTCACCATGATTTAGATTGTGCTTACAGAGGATAAGGAACTCGAATCATGGTAGTATCACTTTAAGAGATGAGGTAAGACATTGAGGTCATTATTAGGGTAACAATAATTGCTCCTTAGGAGTTTGTCTGGATGACATTTGAGGGTCTACTCAATAAAGTGTGAATTGCTGGGAATCGAGACAGAAGTGTCAACCTTAAGGCCAAAGAAGCTGTGATGGAACAATTCTCCTATTCAGCTGCATTGGAGAATGTTTCCAACTCGGCTACTTTGGCCTAGCGTTTCAAATTCCCATCTCAATTCCCTGCAGTTTTTTCTATATTGAGCAGACCCCATAATGCTGACCTTTTTAATTTGTACCTGATAAAGAGCCGTTAGGATAACTAATAATTAATACTTCTCAGGACCTGGACGCGATACATATATACATAGACGTAGCTGATGTAGCTAAAGGCAATACGCCTTTGTTGTCCTGTGATACAGTGGTATCTCTCTAACATGCAGAATAGAATTCTGGGAAGTCTGGTTTCCCCACATGACACATTTCCCATAAAGGAGGAAATACCCCCCCACGTCTTTCATCGCTAGGTTCGTTAATATCCGAATTCTCCAGGTGAAGATTTCTTCGTCTTCTTCAAATTGCGGAGTCGCCCCCAAAAAAAGGGTAATTCGGCGTCCGTTTCCGTTACTTGGTTTGAATGCAGTATTTCCAAAAGCAAGCTGGAACAAAGGGCATCATATTTCAGATCACTGTCACAAGAAGCCATCACATTGTCTGTACTTTGTAACACGTTAACTCACCTGTGCTAAGTCAAATGTGGCTGTGCCTAAACATCTGCCACGTGATTGCTTAAAGTACTACTACTTTTTTTTTTATCCTTTGCATCTGTGAGTAAACCCAACGTGTATCTTTAGAGACACATGCCGGTTTGGTTTCGGCTCTGCCTCAGAGTAGAGTCAGAGCCGGTGAGGAGATTGGCACTCGCTGACAGTGTCAGTGCATGCAGAGCCAATCAGAACGGGGGCTCATCCAAAGGCATGCACATAGCATGTTCTCTCGCTACTAGTGCAGAGAGAGACTCTCGTTTTTAGCAGAGAGAGACAGTCACCGACCAAACTGAGATGCCTGCTTTCCTGGGAAGCATGGCAGCTGCCTGTCAGAGGATAGACTGGCGTGTACTATCACAAGCACGTGCCAGTTTATCCTCATACTAGGGGCACTACATGTTCACTTTCTTCATCACAAGCACAAGGAGGGAAAAGGTAAGTTGTCCTTTAAAAGGCTAATCAGGCCCTCGTTGTTATACTAACAATCAATAGAGGGAGCCATATCCATGTATTAAACCCAGACAGCGGCCGTTGGCAGATTTGATTGGCTGAACACAGGCTGACACTGTCAGCACATTCCAGAATCCAGATAGGCTCTGCCTCAGGAGAGAGGCAGCGCTAATAGTAAGTGAAAAAGTGGTGCCAGGTTTTAAACTAAATTTTAAAAAAAAATCCTTTAGTGTCTCTTTAAATTAAAGGATGGAATGTATTGATTTACCATCAGGCAGGTCTAGGAAATGTTGCCTTCAAATGAACCTACCACAAGCTCCATATGAGTAGAGTTTAAATATTCCACACCTTTTGGAGTAACGTCTCTTAGCATGGCATTTCCTTACCTACCCTTCCTCTTGTGACCCTTCATTATGGTCACTTTCTGCTTCCTTCCTTTTTTCCATTAGTAAGTGGACAATGAGGCCTACCTCGTTTCTTTGACTTCCTTGGAATAGTTTGCACAACCTTCCTGAAGTGTTTTCCCCTCGCTGGGTTATTATCCGTCAGGTCGTCTGTCTGGCCAGTTGACTCTCCTTGATGTAAAGTAGGGTTGGAGAGGTCCTCCCGTGTCTCATCCTGTTTAGAACAAGACATGACAATTAGTGATACAAGATAATGACCTTTGTAGATTCCTCAATGTGAGAACTATTCCATGCTGCCTTGCAGTGTGTCGAAGTTATATGTGACCAGAAAGAATGCCGGGATTGAGAGCTCTGATCAAGGAGATCTCAGCCAATCTGGAGAGACTTCTCAACTCTCCTGATTAGCTGAGAGTTCAGATGCCTGTCCTGATTGGATTGGAGTTCCTCCTTCACAGATCTCAATGAAAGCTGCAGTTTCTGTGTGACTGACTGTTTGTATCTGTGTGTGACTGTGTGTATATGACTGTGCGGGTGTTTGTGTGTGGTAATAGAGGGGCTAATTCGATGAAACTGCCCATATCTACTAATAAAGTGGTTGAATCTCTGAAATGGCTCATGCCTGGTAATAGACGACTTCATTCTCTCAAACTGCTAATGTCTACTAATAGAGGGCTTAATTCTAACTCTAATGTCTGCTAAATAATGAATGGTCTTTTTTTGCCACAGCCGGGAAACTTGGGTCAACGCTGGCAACTATGTAAATTAAGGGAAAGATATGTTTCTAAATATGTCTTTGTTGTCTCCTGTTTATGACCTCACCATGTGGAGTGATATGCAAATAACACATTTTTTCTTTTGTTTAAATATAGTTTTTTTTTACGTTTTACAATAAAAGAACAAATGACACATTTACCAATGCAAGTCGTTCAGTTACTTGGAAGTTCAGGACTCAGCACTGTCACTTACGCTGACAGTACTCACGCGTATGCACATTAGCGCTGTCAGTCATCCTGAGCTTGGGGAGGTCGGAGTGTCAGCTCTACCGCGCATGTGTGATAGCACTGTTATTACGCAGTAGTCAATATCTGATGTACTAGACACTGGAATACGGCCAGGTCCGTGGGATTGTGGTCCTGAATTCCACTGTCCTGCCCACATCAGGACTGCCCCACGTATAGCAGGATAGTTGGGGGTACGGAAATGTGTAAATTGAAATTTAAACCACATGGTGATGTCATAAGCCATAGACGCCACACGCACATTAAAAACACATTTTTTATTTACTTTATGCTTTTGCTTGCTAGTCTACGAACACAGTGTATAGATCATTTTTCAATAATTTTTTTTTCTCTCCATTTACAATATAAACAAGTTCTGTATGCCATGCGTATGATTCTTTTTTAAGCATTCTTTATAAAACAAATATTAACACTGTCAAGGGTTAACAATAATTCATTTTACAATACAATATTTATGTTAAACTCCCTGCATTAACACAATGGGTATACAATACTTTTTCTTACCGTTTTGTGCTTTTTCCCAAATAACCTTGTGTTGGCTGGAAAAAAATAAAAGAGAGAAAACTAAATAAAATGATTAGAGTCATTAAAGAAAAGGATTTAAATCGTAATTTCACGGACAATGTTTTGTGTATTACTATTTTTTTTAACCTAAATTACTGTTAAAAGGGCAGCATCAACTAGACATTGTACTGTGAATGCAGAGAATACAATATGATGTCTACATTGTATTAACAAAATGAAACGTAAACACTAAGACTAAGACAAAACACGTCTATTATTTGTTCCTGTTGATGACATCATTGTGACTTAATATGCAAATGAGACATTTCTACATTTAAAAAAATGTCTCTGCAGATCTAGTTCCAAGTAGTGATGTCATAGAAAGGAGACACATTTTAGACTTTTTTTATAGTAAGTTACTAAAAGGATTTATATATATATATTTTTTTAATTCTCTGAAATCGCACAATACCTTAATAAAATGATAAATGTTTAAGTGACATCAAACAAAGAGGTCACAAAAGTCTACAAATACATGAAATAACAAAAGGCACAAGACTTCCACTTTTCAAAAAAAAAAAAAAAAAAACATTATATTTTAATATAAATATATTTTTTTCCAATGAAACAGGCCTATTTTATTGATTTTTTTTAAATATATTTTCTGTTAACTGATTGGATTTAACCATTTTACAGAAACAGAATTTGATAAATGCTTACAAAAGCATTGTACACTACTTGTTGTTATGGTAAATTAAATGGTAAGACGTGTGTTGGTAACATGACCAAGGTATGGCGAATTAACGCAACCTCCCCCCAAGAAAAGACACGGACAACAAACTGGATATGAAGGTCACAGTATTTATTAAGAAATACTGTAACAAAGATTTTGTATTATTATCAGTAACGAATCAACTTAAACGTATACTAAAAACGTATACAACCATGAAAAACACATATAACATATATAACAAATACATACCATGTACAAAGGATACCATCTTGTGGAGTACCACATGTATATGCCACTAAGCGGTAGCATATCTAGGATTGGGTACCCGAGGATCGGACGTAGGCGTAACCAAAAATATCAGTCTACCGGCGTCAATGCCCCTGCACGGTAGCCGCCTGATATTCACTCCCCAGGGACCAGCCCGTGGGGAGTCTGTGCAGCTAGCTCCCAGAGCTACTGCCTCCCGGGTTGGCCATACCCAAGACAGCCAACCCCCTGCACTGACGTCATACCTCGAGTACCCCCTGCCCTCACAACAATGACATAGACAAAGACAAGACAAAGAGGGATGGGTGGGAGGGAACTGATTTCTATAATGCAGAAAAGAGGCTGGGCAAAACCACCGCAAGGATTTATATAGGTTTTGCCCAGTCCCCAAGGGTTGAGGAACGGCCGCCCATGAAGGGCAATTACTGGCCGAGGGCCTATGACTGACAGACTTGTGATGAGGCTGCATCACCAACCTGTTGTCATGCTGCCCTTTCATATATTGCATTAATACAGGACATTACTGTATGGATTTCTGGATAAGATTCAGTATAAGATTTGTACCTTGAGTGCTATTTTTAGGTAGAAAGAGGTAGGCAGGAGAAATAATCTATGACAGCGATGGCTAACCGCGGCACTGCAGGTGTATTGAGGCTCCATACCGCATGATTTGGGGCTGACTGCGACTCGTGGGATATGGAGTTCCCAAAACAACTGCAGTGCCAAGGTTAGCCATCCCTGCTCGATCAAATTTTTACTGTCCTATGCAACACAGTCTAGTTTATTGTGAAACAGTTTTTGGAATCTGATCTCTGTTACAAAGTACTTCTCTTTCCACTTTTTGACCTCTCACTCTCTTTCAAGAAAAGCCATTCAACTCCTATGACCCCTTGATGCAAACAATACTCTGACCAAGAGCCCTTTGAAGATAAACTGAGTGAGTTTGTTAACCCACAAAGCTCCGGACACAAAAATGTGTTTTAACACCTATACAGAATGAACACCATGAGATAAGATAGGAGGTGTTTTGACACCTGACCACTGAAAACAAATATTTTTATACTAATTTAAACCATGTTTAAAATTAAAGATACCTTTAATGTGAGAGGAAAGCAGTATTGGATTATTCAAATAATAAATAACACTGTTTCTGATGACACACCTATAATGGTAATTAAAGGGACAGTACCGTATAGTGTGTCCACAAATATATTTTTAGAGAAATACTGATTCTTCTAAAGTAAAGGGAACTTCTGTGAAATTATTTTTAATGTTAAATTACAGCAGCACTGCAAATAGTTGTAAAGTAAAAAAAATCTACCTGTATAAAACAGACGTACACCATATAGAAAACAAGTTGAGTGGGACTATCCCTTTAACACATTTTTTTCCAACATAATTTTATTGTCACTATGAGAAAAAAATGTCACAAAAAATGTCAATAAATTGACCCTATTGACCTTGCACTACGTCAGAGACAAGAGAGGCCCAGGATTCCCCTTTTATGGTTTGGGATATTTACTTTGGAGGCCTTGTTTTCGTAATGTTTATAGGTGAGTAATATTGACTTCTGTCCCTCAGGCGGAGCTCCATGCGAGGTGATCCTAATGGACATAGGCTCACATTCTTCCCTTTTAAAAATGCTGTATCCCGGCAGCAAGGTTTTAAAAATGATTTACAGGGCCAAGCATCCCAGGAACACACAGAACTTGGTCGTAGAAAAGGAAAAGTCACTGACACTATGTCTTTGTATCGCAATTGTTATTATATCAGTTCGGGAAAATATACGCTACTGCTACTTCTCTCCAAATGCAACCGGCGATAAAACAACAGACCTCAAAAAATATACTACATGTACATAATTGCCAACATTGGCCATGTTTCCAGGGACACATATGTGTTCCAGGTGCTGCAGAAAGAGCATGCAAAGTGCAGCCCGGCAGTATGTAGGATGGATATACGCACAGACACAATCCAATTAATTAATCATGGTAGGTGCTATGAGATCTCCACCCTGATTAATTAATTGGATTGTGTCTGTGCTTATATCCATCCTACAGATTGTTGGGCTGCACTTTGCATGGTCTTTCTGCAGCATGGGGAACAAATATGTGTCCCTGGAAACATGGCCAATGTTGGCAACTATGCAATGTAACTAAACCCAGATGTGTGATGAGAACCTGACCAGAGGTGCTAAGGTTTATTGGGGGTTATTCAAATAACATGACTATTTGTTTGGTTTGTATCTAAAAAATGCCGTTTATGGTATTCAGTGAACAGAGATCAATTCCAGCTGGAGCCAATATATACTGCATTCATAGGTATATGAGAAAGAAAATGGGCCCTATTCCTGATACCTGATACAGGCCCCAATTTGAGAAATATACAGAGACCAGCAAGAGGGTGCATAAAAAGGACATTTATTCCGGTGTATCAAGCAAAGTTTCAACTTACAATGAGGTCTTTATCGAGCTAATCATGTGTAAATCAGTGTGGTTTTATAAAGATATGTGCAAAACTAACATTTTCGTTTTCGTCTATTCAGACGAAAATGTTATTTATTTCGTCTAAAACGAATTTCGTTCATTACTGCATTCGTTTCAGATGAAATTCGTTCATTATTTTCATTTCGTTTTATTCGTTCATCTTATAGAATACGTGTAATACTATTGGCTTTCTATAAACCGAACGAGAGCCCCATTCAGAAGAAATTCTTATTAATGGGGCTCTCGTTCGGTTTATAGAAAGGCAATAGTATTACATGCATTCCATAAACTGAAAGTCGTTCATTATGTTGGTTTATGGAATGTATATGTAATGCTATTTGGTATTCTATAAACCGACTCTATTTCGGTTTATAGAATGCCAATAGCACGAATGGACGAATGATTTTCGTTCATTAACCATTCGTTCATTCGTCTTTCGTTAGTTTAGCATTTTCGTTATTCATTTTTCGGACGAATGGACGAAAATGCATTCGTCCGAATACGAATGCACATGTCTAGTTTTATATACATCCGTATACAATTCAAAACAGGTGATTAGGGGGAGTGTAACAGAGTCCAAGTCTAAATACAGCAACAGTGATATACATACATGTCAATTTCAAAAGAGCACAGCTGTTCTCCTATTAAGAAGTATAATCACATTGATTTACCTAAAAAAGGGAATTTGTATCAACCTATGCATTAACTTAACTCGTGATAGTGTACAGGAGCAGCTGAAATACAGAATACACAGGAATCTAGATGAAGCCTCAATCTGAGCATCTTGGTTATGTCCGAAAAGCAAAAAACTACCAACATTATCTCATCTTTCAAATATAAGACACACCCCCTCTCCAAATCAATGCCAGAAAACTGAAATCAAGTGTAAATCCTAAATTATTCACAGACACCATGACAAAGCAGAGACAGCGGAAGTGACTGACGCGTTTCGCATTTGCTGCGTATTCGTAATTATTCACCTTTCGTCCACTCAACCTCTTGGTGCAAGGTTGTGAAACATAGCAATGTTGTACCTTTTTATTTAGTAGATTAGCACCATAACATTGTAGCGTTAGAATAAGAGTTTGACGCATTTTGCATTTACAATACTGCCTATTCATGAGAATTATTCCCAGCGTACCTCTTCTTGGTGCAGGTCAGTAACAATACTCGGCTAGTAATGGCTTTGCCAAGCCTACTCTCTAATTTGAATCCCTTCTATGAAATTGCTACAAAGTAACTATTAAAAACAGGATTCATTTTACCTCTGACTCCAGTAACTTGAGCTGCGAATCGGGCGCTCGCCATTTTCTCGGACTTATCCAACAAAGCTAAGAATGCCACAATCCGATCTTGTTGATCGGGATCTGTGTTGTCTGTGAAAGATTGTTCTCCATCTTCTAAGAAATAACAAAAGAGTTATTTAATTAATACTATAACAACATAAAACGTATCTGTTTTATAGTAAATAAAACTACCGTATTTGCTCGATTATAAGACGACCCTGATTATAAGACGACCCCCCAAACTTTGGATATTCCATTAGGAAAAAAACTAAAAGCCTGAATATAAGACTACCCAATAGGAAAAAAATTCAACTTGTATATATTCATATGTAAATTGCTTTTTTAATAAAAAATTATGATATCAAAAAATGTATTTCTAGTTTTTATTTCTTTTTATGTGCCAATGCTGCCTTTCTCTTTCCCTTGCCCCCATTTTTCTCTCTCTCCCCCCTCCCCTTGTCTGTCTCTTAACCCCCTCACTCCCCTTGTCTCTGTCTCTTAACCCCTTCCCTCCCCTTGTCTCTGTCTCTTCACCCCCTCACTCCCCTTGTCTCTTAACCCCTTCCCTCCCCTTGTCTCTGTCTCTTAACCCCCTCACTCCCTTGTCTCTGTCTCTTAACCCCTTCCCTCCCCTTGTCTCTGTCTCTTAACCCCCTCCCTCCCCTTGACTCTGTCTCTGCCCCCTCCCTCCCCCCTGTCTCTCTGTCCCCCCTGTCTCTCTGTCCCCCCCCCTCCCTCCCTCCCCCTGTCTCTCTGCCCCCCCTCCCTCCCTTCCCCTTACCTTGATCCCTGGTGGCTAGTGGGGGCAGCCGGGGGATGTCTGCACGATACTTGCAGACATCCTCCATGCTGCCCGACATGGCAGTCTATTATGACGGACAGCTGTCCGTCATAATAGTCTGCCGTGTCGGGCAGCATGGAGGATATCTGCACGTATAGTGCAGACATCCCCCAGCTGCCCGATTGTCCCTGGTGGCTAGTGGGGCAGCAGAGGATGTCTGCGCGACGAGCGCAGACTCCCCTGCTGCCGCCCGGCACGCTCGCCGTGACTTCTGTGACGAAAGCGGAAGTTCCCGGCTTCTTCATAGAAGCCCCGGCGGTCGTGCCGGGCGGAAGCAGGGGAGTCTGCGCTCGTTGCGCAGACATCCCCTGCTGCTAGAGAGGGGGATCCAGGTCCCCTGCAGCTCTGCTGGGGACCTGGATCCATGTCTTATAATCTGACCTCAATTTGAGGTCAGATTATAAGAGACCTCGATTATAAGACGAGGGGTAGTTTTCAGATTTTTTTTTCTGAAAAAAACCTCAACTTATAATCGAGCAAATACGGTATAACTAACAAAGAGATCAATAAATACTTTTTGGAAGGACCAGAAGTTAAAGGACAGGCCTATTAGTAGAAATGAATCAAGTACCTTACTGAGCATTCTCTTACTACACAGCTCTATCAGGGGGCGGACATATTGTCTAGAATCTTCATCTAACCCAAGATTCTAAACAACATGTCCGCCCCTTGATAGTGTTTTACAAGCCAAGAGGGTCATTATACTTTATTTATATTCTGTCATTAAATTATTTCTATAGAAAATGTCTACACTTGATGGCATCTTTCAATTAAACAGAACTTCATTTTTTTGCTACAGATGTTATGTAAAAAATAAAAATCTTTGTTTCTTAACTGCATTTAAACACAAATCAGAGCTCATTTGACAGCTGCATGTTATATGCAATATTTGGGCTGTAGACAAAGAATGAACTATGTACATTAAATAGTATACTATGTCACAACAACACCTATTAAATGGAAACAATATTGGGTTTTTTCTGTGTATGTAGAGAAAAAAAAATGATTGAAAATTATCTATAAAAATATATTTCTCTCCTAATTTAGGTATTTACTTGCAATTTTGCTAACACTGTGTATAGATCATTTACAATCATTTTTATTATTCTCCACATGCACAGTAAAAACCAATGTGTAGGTGATACAGTCCCTTTAACATAGTAATAGACAAATCCCAGGCAGCCTCGGCTCTTAAATGTTTACTGGGTGTTTGAAACCCCAGTTGTCTATCTGGCTCCTATAGTCCACATAAATTTACCATTAGACAAATAACACACACAAATCATACACATTAAGGCAGTTAGTGAATAGACCCCATAGCCAAGGTAGATTGCATGTTCCACTCCCTCTAGATTGTAAGCTCTGCGAGCAGGGCTCTCTACCTCATGTATCAGTCTGTTTCTCTAGATTGTAAGCTTGCGAGCAGGGCTCTCTGCCTCATGTATCAATCTGTTCCTCTAGATTGTAAGCTCTGCGAGCAGGGCTCTCTACCTCATGTATCAGTCTGTTCCTCTAGACTGTAAGCTTGCGAGCAGGGCTCTCTACCTCATGTATCAGTCTGTTCCTCTAGACTGCAAGCTTGCGAGCAGGGCTCTCTACCTCATGTATCAGTCTGTTCCTCTAGACTGTAAGCTTGCGAGCAGGGCTCTCTACCTCATGTATCAGTCTGTTCCTCTAGACTGTAAGCTTGCGAGCAGGGCTCTTTACCTCATGTACCAGTCTGTTCCTCTAGACTGTAAGCTCTGCGAGCAGGGCTCTCTACCTCATGTATCAGTCTGTTCCTCTAGACTGTAAGCTCTGCGAGCAGGGCTCTCTACCTCATGTAACAGTCTGTTCCTCTAGACTGTAAGCTTGTGAGCAGGGCTCTCTACCTCATGTACCAGTCTGTTCCTCTAGACTGTAAGCTTGTGAGCAGGGCTCTCTACCTCATGTATCAGTCTGTTCCTCTAGACTGTAAGCTGGCGAGCATGGCTCTCTACCTCATGTAACAGTCTGTTCCTCTAGACTGTAAGCTTGTGAGCAGGGCTCTCTACCTCATGTACCAGTCTGTTCCTCTAGACTGTAAGCTTGTGAGCAGGGCTCTCTACCTCATGTATCAGTCTGTTCCTCTAGATTGTAAGCTTGTGAGCAGAGCTCTCTACCTCATGTATCAGTCTGTTCCTCTAGATTGTAAGCTTGGAGCAGGGCTCTCTAACTCATGTATCAGTCTGTTCCTCTAGACTGTAAGCTTGCGAGCAGGGCTCTTTACCTCATGTACCAGTCTGTTCCTCTAGACTGTAAGCTCTGCGAGCATGGCTCTCTACCTCATGTAACAGTCTGTTCCTCTAGACTGTAAGCTTGTGAGCAGGGCTCTCTACCTCATATATCAGTCTGTTCCTCTAGATTGTAAGCTTGGAGCAGGGCTCTCTACCTCATGTATCAGTCTGTTCCTCTAGACTGTAAGCTTGCGAGCAGGGCTCTCTACCTCATGTATCAGTCTGTTCTAGTTTGTCTAACTTAGTATGTAGTCCCCTTCTATGCTCTGTACCTAGCGCTATGTAAATTGTTGGCTCTAGCTATATAAATAAATGTACAATGTGGGTTCCATACCTTCCATTAGCTGCGCAGAGTCTGGAAGCAGAGGAGCAGATCTCACTAAGTGTGCACAGGAAGCAAGAAGCACAGTAACTAAACTAAGAACTGTCCGAGCCATTCTAGAGTTTCTGCTAGCTTAACACTCCAAGCGCCTCTCAGGAAGGCTTGTCAAGAAGATCTCTGGCTCTGTGTCCGTCGCAGGGCCCTCTTATAAACGTGTGCCAACCCTCCAGACCCTGCGAACAAGACCCCAATCAAATTCCACTTAACCAAGTCACATTTTTGACATTTGGCGAATGGCCGACTCTACGGGTGTGTGTGGTTTGCATTGTGCCCTTCTGCCAATAGAGCCTCCAACGTCAGAGCCCCATTCTCTGCCTGAGCAAACACATTAAATGTCTGTTATCACTGCTTGAACAGAAGAATCCCCCAAATGTGTGTGCAAACTTTGCAAAAGGCCTCCAGTTTGAGCTCTGTGCCTCCCCTCTATCTATCCACAGATTCCCATTGTCTCCGTGCTGCATGTTAATACATTGCGCTAATTAAAAAGAAGATTTCGGACGTGCCAGTGACGTCAGCAGGTTGGTACAGTCAATGTCCTGACAGCAAGACGCATTACATTGTGGTATAGGTTGACCTGACACTCAACAAGTTGGCATTTGCACTAGTCAGCTTTATGGAGAGCATTGCTATTAGTCTATGGGGTTTACGCACTAGACATAGTATCATTGCAATGATGCATTCTAAGATGTATTTTTCCAGGATTGTCTTCTCCTAATGGCGCAATGGGCTCTTGTCTACGGTGCTCCCAGCCCCAGCCAACAAAAAGATTGGCTACTAAATAAAGTTAACAAAAAAAAACATGTTAATAAAATATATATATATATATAAAACTGAATCCATTACAGTAACAAGTAAAGAAAACATAAGCAATTACTCTTAACACAAGGCCTAGCCTTGAGTCATACCTTGTTCTATACAGTATAGGGGCATACAATTTTGGTGGGCCGGATGTACAGAAACGCCTATATGTATGGGGCTGCACTGATTTTTTTGAAGAATAGCTTGTTAACCCATAGAAAAATCTTTGGTTATTTAGCAGTAGAGTTGAGCGGACACCTGGATGTTCGGGTTCGGCAGGTTCGGCCGAACTTCGAAAAAATGTCCGGGTGCGTGCTCGAACTTGACCCCGAACTTGACCCCGAACCCCATTGAAGTCAATGGGGACACGAACTTTTAGCCACTAAAATGCCTCTAAAAAAAGTCCTGGAAAGGGCTAGAGGGCTGCAAAATGAAGTAAAATGTGGGTAAGAGTGTCCCCATTCATATGAATAGGTCAATTGACCTATTCGTATGAATGGGGACTCTATTTCGGTTTATAGAAAGCCAATAGCCATGTAATGGTATTGGCTTTCTATGAACCGAAATAGAGTTTATAGAGAGGACCCTAATAAGAATGAGGGGAGGTCATCTTTCTTCATTCTTCTTTTTTCTTTCTTCAGCCCCAAAAAAGGCCAAATAAATGCGCTCGTTTTTTCTTTTGCGGCGCGTATTATGGTTTTTTATTTGGCCTTTTTTGGGGATGAAGAAAGACAAAAGAAGAATGAAGAAAGAAGACCTCAAATGGTAAGTATAAAATAGTTTTGTTTTTTTACAGGTTAGCTTATTGCCCACCCCCCTCACTATTATTAGGGTGAGGGGGGTAGGTAGGAATTTTTTATTTTATTTGTGGTCCCTACACTAGGTCCCACCTCATTCTTTTTAGGGTCCCCACCCGCCGGCCATGGGTGGGGACCGGGGGGGGGGGGCACTAGGTCCCCACCTCATTCTTTTTAGGGTCCCCACCCGCCGGCCATGGGTGAGGACCGGGGGGGGACACTAGGTCCCCCACTCAGTCTTTTTAGTGTCCCCACCCGCCGGCCATCGGTGGGGTCCGGGGGGGGGGACACACTAGGTCCCCCCACTCATTCTTTGTAGGGTCCAGTCACTAGTAATTTTAAATTTAAGGCGATATTAATCGCCCAACCCCGAACTCCAACCCGGAATGTCCGTGTTCTGGTCCGGGGTATAAAAATCGTAGTGTTCGGTACGAACCCGAACTTTGTGGTTCGGGTTCGCTCAACACTATTTAGCAGTTATACAAAAGCAGTCTAAAAACAGTTTATTCGACTCAAACAAATGTACGTATTATGTAAAGAGTATACGGGTAGTTAAGTCAGTTGGGCTTCACCAGGCCTAGCAGCTAACTTGAAAGCTATTACAAATATGACCATTTATATATATATGTATCCAAATATAACTTCCACACTCTTTAGTTTAATCAAAGTTTATTGTTAAGATAATTGATGTTTCGGTCCTATTCACACATGACCTTTAAAACAAAAAATAAATAAGCTTAAAAACATGGAAGAGAAAAAACAAAGTATCGTAGTGTAACACAGTAGTGTGTAACAGGAGGTGTATAGTGGGGTGTATATACACTCACAAACAAATCTTCTTTTTAACTTTCCATGAACGTGAGGATCATCAGTGTTATCTGTCGACGGGCTTTTTAAGAAGGATTATTTGGATATTAACTATCACAATGGTAGCGGCTAGTTCTATCACAATCCTGAACAGCAAAATGTTTTCTATGAAGCTGGAGTGCCGTGGTATTATGGATTTATATCCATGTACTGTATATATATAAAACCAAATAAATGTTTGAATACATTGGAGGAAAAATAGGTTTATTTTAATAACGTTCTAAATTTAAGGTAGCTGGAAACATTCTCCCCTTCAGCAATTTTTTCCAACTCGGTTACATAGGTTTAAAGTTTGAAATTCCCATCTCAGTTTCCTGCAGTTCTCTCGAGATTGATTAGTCTTATTTGGTGCTTTTTCAATGTGAAAAAGGATTTTTACAAAGGAGCATCCATGCAATTTTCCATATCTTGTATTCCTCCGACGCGTTACACACCAGGCTTCTAGTCAACAAGTCTCAGCAAGAAATCGTCTCACGCGTTTTTCGCAAGTCATTCCATGAGATGTCCGGCCAGGCCATTATCTTGACTTGTCCTTCCCTCTTCATCACAACCAGATACTTCTTGAACAACTGTGTATCTTACTGAAGAGTGAAGCATTGCACACATAACAAAGACACTACGCCAGCCATACAGCCAGGCAAGTCTCTTTGTTTTTCTTACCATTAGGTCATCTTGGCAATACCCTTGGAACATTAGGTGATGGGAAGTATGTGTTTGAAGCAACATTTAGCTTAGCTTATCAGGGGCAGATAATCACCAGTATCACAGACCTGGAACTTAAAGGAACCATGTAACGGATCGCCTGGCACCCCGACTGGGTACCTCCGTTAAAGGATGCTCCTAGCGCTTCCTGAGGACTCCAAGCACTGCAGCAGACACCACAACCACCAAACCGGAGAAGCATATGAATCCTCCCAAGCATATGAATGCTGTAGACAGTTGAATAGGAACCATACGAATAGGTTTACTCTCCTAGCAGTCAAACTGGAACAGCATACAATAAATCCTTCCCCCAATAATGAGACGACACTTCACTTTGAGGGTTAAGCAGGAACTTTTACAGCAAGATTGAACTACTTTATTTGACAAACAACACAGACTTATATACACCAAACTGCAATCAGATAACACTTGATTAAACAATAGAAAACTTAAACACATCACCAGTAAAGCAGTATCTAGCCACTTTAATCTGGAGCCAGAAGCAAGGTAGTCAGACTGGGTGGCTGACATAACTAAACAATGGAAGGCTTAAACACATTACAGACAGGGTCCATAATCTATAGGGAGGTGTTTGGCCCTCAGGCCCCTCCAAGAACCCCAGTCAGTCAGACTGTCAGAATTCACTTCGTGACAGCGGCCACCCCCGAGAACAAAGGACGGCTACTTACTGTTCAATTACCCGTTCGCAACAATGTTGCAACGGGTAATTGAGGACACACTTTAAAATACATAAAGTCACATTTTACACATAACACACAGACATTTCACATATCCCCAGATAGCTCAGGTCTGAGCGCATATTATTAAGTGAATGGCGCTCGGACCACACAAATACAGTTTAATCGCCATGGAGCCAAAGTCTTTACAGTCAGTTTCATACGAATGGGCTCCATGGGATTCCTATCTGGGGTATAACACATTCACATAAAGTCTGGTCCATAGTCCAAAGGCAAGAGGCGGGCAAGCAGCCCCCTCCAAGGACACGTGGCGAGGCCGGTTTCGCCACAAACCAGTTCTATCTTTATCACGTCACTCCTGAACTGTCTGATTTAGTTTGGTTCTCATGAGGCCCAGTTTCTGATCTGTCATTTTGACACTATTGTTTTTTAGTAATCACTTTATACAGAGGTGCAGACATTATGACACTTTTCTTACAGAAATCCTATTACGCAATGATTTTTTTTGTCCTTTTTTCAAAAATTACGTCTTTTATATGTAATCCTCCATGGTCACTGTAGTAAAATCTGAAAATTTTAAATATTTATATATATATTTATTTATATATTATATTTATGTATATATATATATTTTTTTCCTTTAGAAAAACAAAAATACGTAATTCACATTTTAATTAAAATTGGCGATTGTGACCCTTTTTCTAACTTTTGTTCGTTGGACGTTTTATACATAGCCCCCCAAAGATTTCTATCATCAGTTCACCTTCACTTCTACTTTGCAGCCACCAAGAGACCAGCAAAACTAAGGTCCCAGATTTATCGAAAGTCAAAAATATTGCATGGAATGTATAGCTAACTCCATCCAGGTATAATAGCCTGTATCAGAGATAACAAGTCTCCAACTAAAAATAATGGTGAAGTTATACAAACCTGGTGAGCTTCGCCTGCAAGTTGGCCTGGCTATAATAATAATAATAATATTATTAATAATAATAAAAGTGAGAGTTTTCAGGAATATATTTTTAAAGCTATAACTATAATTTATCCACGCCATCGGAGCTCTCCTTGCAGGAGAAATTCACTAATTTTGTCACTTTACAATAAATAGTTAACTTGGTAAAATTAAAATATTCATTTCCCCTCAACTCACCTTCTAGTAAATAGACCCCAGTGTGTTACAACCAAATACATCTGGTTACAGGGTCCAGTCATTTCCTTGCAGCAAATTATCAGCTTCTTTTCATCACTTGGAATCACTTCTCAAACAGACCACTAGTGGGCAGTGTAGTTTTACTGGTTTCCTGGTCCGAGAATCGATTATTTCGGGAATGTCACCTTCACACTATTCTTTCATTATCACTGTAAACACTGTAATCTTTTATGTCCAATGCCAGAAGGATAACAGACCCGTGAACGCATTAGGACTGGGTCTATTAGTGCCTTGTTTTTGTCCAGTCATAATAAAAAAAAAAAACAGTAGGAGTAAAGAAAATATATAACCAGGGGGTGCTAAGGATTAAACATGTAAGCAGAACAAAGGAGAGGCATAGCATGCCTTTAAATATAAATAGGAGCCAAAAAGGAGCACTCTTTTATTTCAGAGAAGACACCGTAGAAGATTTGATAAATCACTGAGTACAATGAACAATGGCAAAGTCTAAGAGGGGCTTCAGTAAACATTGGGACATCCTCAAGGACGATCCCGTTAGTCGAGAAGAAGTTTTTTCATACCTTCATCCTTTACTGCACGGAGAGCCCCTGATCTAAAAGATCTATTAGTCAGGGGCGTATCATGCACGCTTGTCACTCGGAGGCACGACGTCTCTCGGGTATTTCCGGAGGTTTGTGTGCGGAGAACAGCCAGCGCACAAACCCCCGGAAATACCCGAGAGACGTCGTTACATCCGAAAGACGACGCTGTGCTGAATTCGGCAACAGAGTCACTAACTCTGTAGCCAATTCAACAAGCACGAAAAGTATACGAAAATTCGTATACTTTTCGTGCTTGTTAAATTGGCAACAGAGTGAGTGACTTTGTTTCTGAATTCAACACAGCGTCGTCTTTCGGATGTATTTCTGTCGTTTGTGTGCTCTCTGCTCGGAGCACACAAACCCCCACAAATACACAAGGACCCATTCCACTCACAGTACTTGTCAAAGCTCTGACACTGAGCTCGCAGGACTTGTCGCGACATCCACATAGCACCCATACTGGCCCCCGGCATCCATATTGCACCAAAGACCACCCCAGCACGCAGATTGAACTCACAGGACTTGCCCCCCACGGTATGAGTACTCTGAGCCTAAGAGGGGGTCAGTTATCGGCTACCTGCCATCCTTACAAAAGAGGGCTGGTGAGGAGAGAAGTTTTTGATCTAGCCAGCCAGCAACTCTGGCGCTCCCTAGGTTTTGCACCCTGTGGGATGACACTCCCCTATGGCTGGCATATTCCCATTAGTTTACCTTTAACCAAACCCACCCTGCGCTCTCTGTCCCTAAACATGATTAGGAATAAGGAAGCTTACGATAAGCACACTCTCACTTATATTATGTTTATATATCTGTTGCCAACTTTATTAGGGTGAGAAGCGCAGACAGTTTTTGTTTTTTGTATACATTGTACAGCCAATCACACTGTATTTGCTGCATGCTCACACCTGTGGTCGGCTTCATGTTATACATTTATATTATTTGAGCCTGTGACTAGCTTAGCGCACCAACATTTTTATTTTCCCTGCTTGCACATAGTTGAGGTTTGATTGCACATTAAAAGGTTTTGGTAGTAGTATAAACTGTTTTGTGTGCCCAGTAGATAGGAGGTGAGGTTAGGTTCTCACCCTATTGAGAGTGTGCCTTGACGTGGCAGGTGAGCTTAATTATGCTTTGGCCAATTCATAGAACCAAAACCTCTCATTTATATTATGTTTATATATTTGTTGCCAACTTTATTAGGTTGAGAAGCACAGAAAGTTTTTGTTCTTTGTATAGTATAAGAACACACATTAATTAATCCTGGCCCAAGCACGCCTAGTTCCAACACTTTGAAATACTGTTACTAATATCACCTTCCCCTTAGACCTCTTCACTCATCTCCTGTCTAGACTGCAAGGTTGCAAACAGGGATTACTACTCCCTCTAGATTGTAAGCTTGTGGGCAGGGTGCCCTATTCCTTCTAGATTGTAAGCTTGCGAGCGAGGAGTCCCCTCCCTCTAGACTGTATGCTTGTGATCAGGGAGCCTTTCTCCCTCTAGCCTGCAAGCTTGCGAGCCCTATTCACTCTATAGTATAAGCTTGCGAGCAGGGAGCCCTATTACCTCTAGACTGTAAGCTTGCGAATAGGGAGCCTTACTCCCTCTAGACTGTAAGCTTGCGAGCAGGGAGCCCTACTCCCTCTAGACTGTAAGCTTGCGAGCAGGGAGCGCTACTCCCTCTAGACTGCAAGCTTGCGAGCAGGGAGCCCTACTCCCTCTAGACTGCAAGCTTGCGAGCAGGGAACCCTATTCCCTCTAGACTGTAAGCTTGTGGTGAGGGATATTTCTCCCTCTGGACTGTAAGTTTGCGAGCAGGGAGCCCTATTCCCTCTAGACTAAGTTTGCGAGCAGAGAGCCCTATTCCGTCTAGACTGTAAGCTTGCGAGCAGGGAGCCCTACTCCCTCTATACTGCAAGCTTGAGAGCAGGGCTCTCTACTTCATATATGAGTCTGTCCCTACTTGTCTAACATAGTATGTAGTTCCCCACTATGCTCTGTACCAAGCGCTATGTAAGTATTATTAATGTAATGTACTGCTCACAAAGCATACTAAGCAAAAATACAACATAATCTAAGACCGAGTCTGTGTATAATGCAATGCAACTTGGGATTTATTTAAAACAATAGTCCATAGAAGTACCACGAAAACAATTTAAACGTGGAGAAATGGCCTTTAATAAATAACATATAAATTAGGAGGATTAGTGTAACTCTAAATGTTATGGAGCCCTTCCATAATAACTGGGGTGAAATTACTTTTATACACTATAAAGAAGACAAACTAAGGCTATGAAATAACTGTCTCATGTGACCACAGACCAATGTCAGCTGATTCGATATAGTTTTCCATTCATCTCGTCCCTTTTTTCAGCTTGTGAATAATAACACACGAGCCAGATAAATATATGCTCAGATTGAAAGTTTATTTAATTCAACAATGTGGCTTATTAAACATCCCCAAATAATCTCTCAATGCATATTCAACCACTTTACAAGCCCTCAGCATCTTGCAAAGCCTTTCTGCGGTAGGAAAGGGTCAAACATGTTCATGCTTTTTTTTAAATTTTTTTATAGAAAAGTGAACAAAACAAACAAACAAACAAAAAATCGATCTTAAAAATAAATCAAAACAAAACAAACCAGTGTTTTTTGTTGTTGTTTTTTTTTTTTTTTAAACACAAGGCAAATGGTACAAAATGCAGTTTAAACAAAGCATTAAGAATCTCATGCTTGGAAGCATTTGGGATCTATATACATTAACATAAATACACGAGATCTATTACCATAGAGCAAAAGAAAATAACATTATTAAAATATAACCATTTAAAAAAAAAAAAAAGATAATTTAAAAGAACGCCGTTCATTCCCCGAGAAATGCAGACGATGCAGGTAAACATTGAACTGTCTCGTAAAAGAAAAGAAATCCAAAAGGTCTTCATAGTAGAATCAAAAAAGAGATCTGAAATGTTTGTGGCGGTAACGGTGACTATAGTTATAAATATGGCTTTAATCTGACCCTAGACTGCAGATATACAAAAAAATGTTAAAAAGGGAGAACAAAAAAAACAGGATTTGCTCCTCCAGTGAGACAAAAAGTACTGTCAAAGGGATACATTGAAAGGTACTACTTAGGGAGAAGAAGCCCACCAAAGGGGTGAAGTCAAATTGATGACAATTTTGAACTTTTTTGTTTTTGTTTTGCAATCCTCAAAGGTATTTTAAATTTAACCCATTATTGTTGTTGGCTGTGATCCAATTCTAAAGCAGGAGGCTGATTTCTCAACTGTAAACATTTTTTTTAAATGGGTAAGAGTGTAAAATGTGATCATACAAAACTGGGAATGCAGATCACATCTAGCTATTGACATATATGAAACATATATGAAATATATGAAAGTTTAAAAAATGGGGCATCAAAGGTTTTTTTTTTAATGATGGTGTTCTGCTGACCCCTAGTGGCTCTACAGAGTATATATATATATATATATATATATATTACTATGCCAGTCACAATATGGTAATATATATATATCAGAAGGTGTGAAATTAATCTCTTATCAAAACTATTCCCTGTAAAGAGTTTTCTTTTGTAACCATTTTACTGCTGGGATCCACCCATGTCCCAGATTACTGCCTGGTAGGTATAAATAATGAAGGAAAATTAAATTAAATTAATATTATTTTTGGGACCATGAACCGAATTTTTAGAAATGTTTAATTTTACACTTTATCAAACAAAGTGCTACTGCGAGAGAATTACAAATAAGCCAAAAATATATTTATATAAAGACATATAGTGTAAAAAAAAAAAAAGAAAATTATTTAAATAAATCCAAATGATAAGCTGCCTGCAGCCGTGAATATTTTATTTCATCCTATTTATCTTTCTTTTTAATTTGTTATATATATATATCAAACACTGATCTGAAGTCCTGCTTTCAAATATTATTCAATATTTAAAAAAGTAGGTTAAATTAATTTTTTTTTTTACATTTTCAAACACATATAGGAACACCAGCAATATATATGTAGGTGCCACCGCACCCCTCTGAAACTATACTGCATTTACCGTCACGTTTTTAATGGAGGTTGGAACAATGAAATAGAGTAACTAAAAATTCAAGCGGTGTGCCCAGGAGGGGATCTGATCAGAAGCTATTTGGAACTTAACGGACTAAATTAATTAATATTATTCATAGTTAAAGGACAACTGATGGCAAAAAAATCTACTTATGTTTAAATTAAAGATTGCAAGTGTTGGCATTTTAAATCGAAAAGGATTTAAGGAAAGAATACAAATAAAGAACCTTTTTGAGCCCTTTTTGGTCTGTATAGCTCTATCAGGGGGCAGACATCTTAGGCCAGATGGGTCATATTTTCCTTCATCTGACCCAAGCTTCTATACAAAATGTCCGCCCCCTAGTAGAGCTATACAGGGTGAAGAGTGCTCAATAAGGCACTTTATTTGAATTCTGTCAGTAACACATTGCTATTTAAAATTCCGACACTTGACAAAGTCTTTCCAGTAGACGTAACTTAATTTTTGTCCTACGGTTGTACTTTAACTAGCTAAATTGCAATCTACCGGTGTTTGAGGAAGGCAATACACACATTTTAAAGAAACCAAATTTGGTGTGTGCTAACAATGTTGAGGCAGGCGTCTTTACATAGATCAGCTTGTTAGGACAATTTTAAAAAAAATCTTTAGGTATGCTTTACATCACTGTGGTATAGGTTAAATAAAATTATTATTTTTTGTAAAATAATTTAGTTTTTCAATGGAAAAAAAACCCCCTCTTATATAAGGGCATTATGCCCTGCCGTGATAGACTCTCGTACTGGCTCCGCCTCCTGCCACCGATTGTTACCTGCCCCAGGGAAAGTGTATGGGGGAGATCTCCAAGCCGCTGTGCCATCAGCATTTCCTCATATAATAACGGGCGAGTCCCTTTAAGTCTAATAACAGACGCCATGTTTAAACTAAATTACTGTATGAAACATGGGTTAAATGCAAACATCATGCATTAAATATTACAAATAAATAACTTCCCTGTATTTGCCAGTGAAATAACAAAAAATAGGACATTTTTCAATAGTGACGGCTAGAGGAGTGTAAACGATCACATTTTTTTTAACCCTCTACCCAAATCTTTTGTGTGGGGTTGAGTGATAAAAGAGTAATATCCATACTATTTCAGTTTTTAAGTAACCTTACACATTGCTCGTACATATCACAGTCATATCAGATTCCTCTATCTGCCGGTTAGTAAACTGAGGTATTAAAAGGTACCCTCTGTGTCACACACCAGCGCAGTTGTGAAGTATGTGTCTCAATCATTGGTTATGATAAGCATCTTTACTGCACTGAACATGTATGACCCCTATAGCTACACATACCATAGAATTGCACTAAAGTACAGCAGACAGGGAGAGGCTCTTAAAAGTTTCTGATGAACATATTAATTTGCACCTACGGCGGGGGTAGGCAGCCTTCTGCACTCCAGAATTGGTGGACTACATCTCCCATAATGCTCTTACAGTCTTAAAGCATCAAGGGAGATGTAGATCACATTATATGTCCTCTTTCAACTTCTGGAACCTGCATGGGTCAGTGACCCCTCCCCCCCCCACACTTTATCGCGGAATTTTTAGTAGGTCTTGGGTTTTTTCCTTTATGAACATTGGTGGATTGGAAGTAGGCTCAAATCCTAAACCTTGCATACTAAGAAATGTTGAATTGGTATCCCTAAGTCCTGCCCTTACTTTGGATACACCAGTGTATCAGAAGGATGGGCTCTACACCTTACACTGGGAAGAATCATTGGTCAGAGTTCGAGGATCCTCTATTTACTTCATACCAGGTGAGCAATAGAAGTTTAGAGAAATGACTTAATAGAAAAAAAAAAACAAGAAAAGACTGGACGAACATGGGAGTGGGAAGGGAACAGACGAAAAAAAGCTGAACTAACTTGGGGAGTGGTACTCCATTGCAGTAAATTGGAGATCTTTGTGACTGTCCATTTTTTCCAATATTTAATGGGGCCCTCATATCAATGCACTAGAGTGTATAGACTGCGCAATAACGCATGGTTATTGGAAGTTTGGATTAATACCTATCGCGCTTCTAAAATTGATCTCACTGATTTCTAAAATATGACCCTTCCCGTAGGGATTCCTGAGATATTTAGTAACTCCTGACATTAAATATAGTCTCAGTATTACGTCCGCCCAATAGTGGCCAAGCAAGAGATGTCTACATCATTTGTTCCATCAAAATGTTCCGTCATTTTTTAAAGAAACAAAAAGGACTCCATTAATGAAAACAACCCCCAAAAATCTGACATTGTCATACTAACCCATTGAGTGCAATGTAAATCTCTTTGGTACTTAGGCTGTGCACATGTATTGCCTTTGTTAGTAATCCTTTCTCACTGATTTGCAGAGCTAATGTTGTATGAAATGATAAGGAAAATGTTTGTACCATGCATCTGAGTGAAGGTGAGGTTCTAGGCATTAATGTCACGTTATACAGTATAATAACTTTTCAACTCCATAATCCGTTTTTTTTTATTAATGTGACCTTAGTTGAGAAGAGATTTAAATATTTAAATATAACTCAAAACATATTTTTTTTCCAACTGGGAAACATTAAAGACAATGGAATATTAGTACCAGGCAAGAGTCACCACTGCCATCCATATTATTTGTTTAGAATAAACAGGATATGCTAAGACCCTATGGACAGCATCACATTGTTACAGGTTAAACGTAACAGATAATTAACCTGTAGTCTTGGCAAGCCATTCTGGAAAAACAAAGTAGACTTTCTGGATAAATCATCCAAAAATAAAAATTGTAAACAAAGGTCTGTGTATAATTGGGATAATATAGGCATCCACAATAAGAACATCCCAAACATTACACAAGTATAAATAAAAAGCAATTCCTCATGGGGGGGGGGGGGGGGGACGACGACGACGACGACGACACACTGTTCATATAACTCAATAGTCATTGCTGTATATTTAAAACCAACATAAAAAAAGCTACAACATTAATGTAAAAAAACAATAGTAAATTATATCTGGAAGCAATACAATAAAAAAAAAACAGAAGCAGGTAACAGGTGTAAGGTGCCAAAGGACAGTGGCGGCCTTTCTTGGATTTTTCATTTACAAAATGGCTTCCAAGGCAGAGTTTACTGGAGTGCCCATACTGCATTATATTACATTGGCCAAGGTATCTCAGATTGGTTTACAACAGATGCAAACGCAAGCCCATGAACTATATGGAAGTTATGAAATAATTCGAATTAGAGCAGGGTTCTAACCACAATGCTCGCTTTCTCTCCTTCTTCTGGCTGGGAATTCTCATAGAAAAGCAAATAAATCAATTAGATGCAAAAATGTATTTCCCATAACTCCAAAACTCCATCTTTAAAAGGTTTTTAGAAAACTGTGAAGTCCTGGAACACACATCACTTAGCTGGAAAAAATAAATAGCTAAGTACACAAAATCCATTTTTTTCTTTCCTTTTTTCTACTCCTCATTTTTTGATTTCACAGCATTGCTAAACCAGAAGTATTCACAACTTTGATGCAGGAATCTTGCAGTACCACCACAAACTGATGTGTCCTTAAACTGAAGTTTATCCAGCCGTAGATTTCATCGGATTTGCAGGCTTAGTCCTTCTCAGTATGGTCGCCATACTGCTTCTTCCAACCTGGGCGTGGTACCCATGTTGGTTGGAGAGTTGCTGTGGCTTCCTTCGGTCTCTACCACATCACTTTGGTTCGGAAGGTTGGGGTTTAAGAGAGTGGACCCTGTGGAAGCATTAGTGCAAGGAAGAATACGAGGTGGCGACCTGTCTCCCCCGGACATCATGGAGAATTGGTATGACCCAGCTGATGTCCCATAATAGAGATGATAGGATGGTGAGCTGGTCTGAAAGGGACCACCTTGAGCCTGAGAAGATCCTGGGTATGGAGGTGGTAAGTAGGTATGGTACCTTGTGGCAGTGGTCATGGCGGACATACCAATTCCTATTCCTGAAGAAACTGGAGTTGGGGTGTATGTAAAGGCCCCTGGATAGTGCATACGTGGATCTGAAATCGGAGGAAGTGCTGGGAACTGACGATCAATCCCAACTCGAGGGTCACTGAATGCTGTGAGGTCGGAGGCTCCTGTAAGTCAAAAAAACAAAAGAAACAAAATTACTTTTGATTTTAACATAAAGAAACAAGTTCTATTACATATATTTCAGACGTTCCTTAATATAAGTACATTTGTGACATCAAGAACTTCAGAAAAGCAAATGAGGGACATATAGTTCTCACATGACCTGCACATTGGTATCTTCCATATTTGCCAACTTAAGCTATTTTAAAGGGACAGGGCCCTCTTTTGGACCCAGATTCCCCTGTACCTGTTTCCTGCTCCATTATCCTTATTTTTTAAGCGCTTACAACGTGCGTTGTAAATATATATAAGAGCACCATGACAGAAAAGCTGTCAGTAATGCAGGTTCAAACTTCAGTAAATGTGTTTATACATTAGTTTTAAGTAAATTAAATAAAATAGATTGCACTTATTATCAAAATATTTGATTTTCAAGTACATGTTAGTGATGAGCCTCCTATGTTCCAACTTAGTTGTCAGCCCACCAACATTCCCTGTCAAAGAGGCCGTTCCATCAGGTTTATTTTCAGTTTTTTGCACGTGTTTAATACACGTGAAATGCTCTTTTTTTTTACATTGAAAATAATTTTGCAGGGGTTTCTAAATTCAGTGGCATCCAATAAGGAGGGGCATGAGGAGACAGGCAGGAAAGTTGCTACAGCAACCTTGTGACATCGCGGAGGTATGCCTGAACCAGGAAGTTCAGACACAATGCGATTTAGTGATACGTAGCCTGTGCTCACTGAGAGTCACTTACATTTCTCCTGTCAGGCTGAGGCCTCTCAACGTGACCTCATCTGACAGAGGGGACCCCGCTGAAGCTCATGGCTAGGGGCCGCGATATTCTAAATTCCTAAATGATAAGAGGGTATGAAAATGGGACAGAGGGATCAATGTCCAAAGAGGGACTGTCCCTCCAAAATAAGGACACATGTATGCGGACGTGCAGCACTACTGAATGTTGGTAAAGAGGGATTAAACCCTCCTAAACGATGTTAAATCAGACCGAGGCCCACTCAAAAAGAGCTTTGAATGAAGCTTTGAGGGAGCAGTGATGTAAACACACATCAGTGATGGAGGTCACTTGGATCGGTAAAATGGCAGCCCCCATGTCTTTACTTTTGCACACTGGAAAAGTTATTTTAATCAGGCAGAAGTAACTTTCTGCCTGCTTAAAACATTAACATAAAAAATAATAAAGCAAATATCTCTCCTCTATAGAGTAAAATATCTTAGAGCAGTCATGACCCCTGTTATTTATTCTTGGCTCAGAGAATAAAGGTCTGGACTCCCAGAAAGTCTGAGCAATGTCTGTTTCCGACTGTGATAAAACAGAGCGCACTTTCTGGCGTAAATGTATCTGCTGATGATCGGGGAATGCCAAACCCGTTAAAAAACGTCAAACCTTTCATTCATTGCTTCTGCTGACAGACAGACAACAAACAACAGCACAATGTACTGTGTGATAGCGGTTTGCGAGAGTCACTGTAGCATGAGAAGGATGATATTTTGGAGATTAATAAACACTGCGTAGTTCAGCATCCTAAGGGCAGCCTTACAGACTACATGCGCTACCCATGGCGAATGTGTACATTTAGGTTGTTCCGGCGCCCGTTGCACACCAGCGCAGCCGATATATTAAAAATCGGAGGCTGAGAAGCTCCTGGATTGTGATGGGGAACCTACGCAAAACACTGTTTGGCGGAGGTCCCTTTCCCACACTTTAAAGTGTCAAGAGTTATAAAAAAAAAAAAAACGCTGTTAAACATAACAAATGGTGATTGCGCATTTTTTTTTATAAAACCCCCACACTTTTGCAAGTAAATACCTGAATTAGGTGATATTTGCATTTACTTGTGTCTGTGGAGTCTCCATTTTATGACATCACCTGTGTCTTGATATGCAAATCACACATTTCCCATTGAAAACCGGTTCATTTGCATATCAAGCCCCAGGTGATGTCATAAGCAGTAGACTCCACAGACACATTTAAAACACAATTTTTCTCCTAATTTAATCATTTGCTTGCAATTCTGCTAACACAATGTATAGATCATTTTAAATATTTGTTACCTATGTCCGTGCAGACTTGGGTTAGTGATTAGACAAATTGAAGTGTTCCCCTCTTTTAAGGATCCCCCTCTATCACCTCTCTAGAGCTCACCCTGCAGCTAAAGGACAAAGTCATGTAGAGTATCAAAGCAAAGCCACGAGACACTCAGCTGTGAGTAAGGTGATAAATCACAGGATATGAGGGTTATGTAAGCAGGGATTAATACATAGGTGCATCAGACACAAGTAACACAGCTAATATCACAGGTATTTGTGCCTGGCCCGGATAATAGGATATCATGCCTGCAGAAGCAATGTGAGATAAGATCAAGAGACTGTATCTCCGGTGTGCACACAGCTATATAATGATTCTCTCAACACAAGCCTGTAATTTGCCTTTGAGCAAAGCAAGTGGCAGCTTATTCCCCGAGCCTGGATCCCCCTGTGCACAGGATGTGCAAAAATCAACAAAAAGGACTGAGAAGCCATCTGAGAAACAACCGCTGCTTCTCTGGATGAACCAAAAAATGTTATAAAAATAATAATGCTTCCTTTTCTATCTACGCCTCTTTCTCCAGGAGGGAAGGAGTTAAAAGCAATCCTTCCCCCAAACAATATTTATACTGTAGATACTAGAAAATGATCAGAAATGATCTATGTATTGTGTTAGCAGAATCCCGCGACAATTAAGAGAGAATTTGGTCTTTAAACGCATCGGTGGTCTCTTGCTTATGACATCACCTGTGGCTTGATATGCAAATTCCACATTGCCCATTCAAAAATAGTCCATTTGCATATCAATCCACAAGTGATGTCATAAACAGCAGACACCACAGACACATTGAAAACACATTTTTGTTTCCCTTAATTGCAGTCCTGCGAACGCAATAGAACAGATCATTTTTACATCATTTTTTAATTCGAGAGAGAGACGATAAAGCATTCGGCGAGGTTTAACCACGTCATTGCCGTGGAGATAAGAATGAAGCCAGTCTCGGGGGGGGTTGGGGCAGGAATGGGTGGTCCTGCGTGGGTTAAATTGGATCGAACAGATAACATCCCCATTGAGCGGGCTCATGGGCATGACATCAGTGAATGCATCGTGTCAGACCCTATGTTGGCAGCAAGGTACAGGACAATTAAGCCTGCAGGTAAGAACGTCTGCTCAGACAAGGTGTGGCGTCTGTCTGAAAGACACTCAGTGCTCTCCAGCGCTGTGTTCCACGGGAAGTTTGGTCCTGACGATCTTTAAGAAAATCCGTAGTGTAGTTTTCCACGGGAAAGAGGAGAGAATGAACAATGCCCCTCGATTGTAGCTCATCTTCTCGGCTTTAACTCTTCCAGTGCCAGAGCACATCTGATGCACAAGCGAGTCAGACACAATCTCTACTGCTCCTCAACGAAAGGAAGTTAAGGGCAGCACTCCGGCGGCTGCTGGTTAGCAATGCCTACTTCCTACAGCCAGCATAGATGGCTGAGAGAAATGGGAGTTGTAAGTTCGGAGAGGGGCATCCTAGAGGTGCCCCTGTAAGGGTCAGTGGTTACCGATCAGGACACAATGTAAGATAAGACTTAACTGAATCACAGAACTGACAAGGCAGAAAAAATATATATGATAGGTTGCCCAACACATTTCACACTGATATGATTATCGCAGTAACAGAGGTTACAGCTATGTCAAGAAAATGTGTGCATACGTTAATATAGAATTGTTTTTCATGTATGTACATATATATATATATGGCTGGTCCAGAAATACTGACAGGTCTATGATTAGGTGCACAAAGCGTTTCTATTTTGAGAATTGCTCATTAAAAGACAACAGTAGCAAAAAAATTATTTGTCAAGTGTTGGCATTTTATATAGAAATGGTTTAATGAAAGAATACAAATAAAGTAGCCTTATTGAGACATCTTTACTCCATATAGCTCCACCAGGAGGCAGACATTTTATTTAGAATCTTTTACCCAACATTTTAAACAAGATGTCTGCCCCCTGAGAGAACGATATGGAGTAAAGAAGGCTCAAAAAGGAACTTTATTTGTATACTTTCATTAAAGATTTTCATTCTAAATCATTTACACTTGATACAATCTTCCAATTAAACATAAGTTAATATTTTGCTACAGTTGTCCTTTAAAGGAAGAACCAACAATGGAGAAAATATCCCCCTAATATTGCTCTAAAGAACACACAACCCCCAATTTGGAAAGAGGCCAACCCTAAACTCAAAAGTTGTGCTTCCCACTGCTAATAATATACAATAAACATCACAGGACAGCACTAATTTGTAACCTGGAATGTAACCAAGATCAAAACTGAATGGTAAACCTCGTGAACACGCGAGGAAAGTACTGTCGATAACCATTAACCTGCCCATGCGCTAGTAAACTGCTTGGGTTGGTGGCATGGACCACCGAGAGTCATACCTGAGAGTCGGCTGGAGAGCTCTGCGCTGAGGGAAGTCATACCGCTGGCCCGTCCCGGTGAGATGGGTGTGGCTGGGTGTACGGAGGGCGTGGCGATGGATCCCAGGTACTGATAAGACTGATCATATGACCAAGAGGGCGACGTCTGAACTTGTCTTGTATCTATGGCAGCAAAAGGAAACAAATCGAGGTTTAGAAGACACATCACCTTCAAAGCAGTCCACTCTTCGTAAAGCAATTAACTTAAGTCTGGGGTCAAATGTAGAGCTTCGCAAGCAACTGGACTATATCTCTCCTATAATCTCCCATAAGCCACCTAACATTATATTATCTTAGTGAACACTACATCTTTTATCACAGAATATTATTATTTTCATTGTGGATCTGTGGATGTTTAGTCTTTCCAATCTATGGGTTTTTCGGTGCTAAAACACAGAATTCGTCACTCTCTCAGGTCATAAAGGACAACCGTTGGCAAAAAAATGAAGCTACATGTAATTGAAAGATTGTATGCATATTAAAAGTAAATATTTTAAAGGAGAAAATATAACATTGTTTAGCCTGGTAAAGTGTAGCCATTTGTATACAGCTTTCCATATAGTTTTGATATAGTTACAATAATCACATTAAATTTATTTTATTTTACAATTCTTTATTTTGGAGTTTTTTTTCTTATTAAATAATAAAAAATAATAACAATTTAGTGTTGTACAATTATATATTGAACATTCAATCTTAAAAAAAAAAAATCTATTTCTAACACCAGTCTTTCTGTTAAACAGGTGTTAAGTTTTTTTTCCCTTAAGTCTCAATCAATTCTATTTTTTTTGAGTCAAGAACTGGATTAATTTACTTTACAACAATAAACTGAAGCCTACTGTGCAAATTCTCCACTTGTTTTTGTCAAAGTTATTTTCATGAAAGACCAAATGCGTAGGGGAGAGATTTAAAGAGGCTGTTTACATCTCCTGCGTTCGCCCATGGATTTAACACCTGGGTTTAGAGATTTCCAATACTCTTTGTGTCTGTCCCATGATATGCCGAGAATTGGTATTTTTCTATAGTGCTTTGATACATGATACGTTCCACTAATATGCAAAAATCAGTTAAAACATGTACGTTTTGTGGTCTATTGAATAGAGTAATGATTCGTAAAGGCGCCATCCTAAAAAACAACAGCCTACTTATATCTGGCAGCAAAAGTGTTAATCTGCTTGTAACACAGCCACAAGATGGCACCAGAGGGCTTCAAAAGAAGTCACAATGTACCAAGTAGACCTACATGAAGATCACTGTGTTGCAGAAGCAGCGCACACTATGACTGTTTAGTGGCACTTTTCACACACTGCACTATGCTGGGAAATTCTGCTCAGGTGAAGAATGCGAATGCCGACCTCCAGAAAGGATTTGAAATACCATGTCTCGTTTAAAGGGACACTACCACTTAAAATGTAACTAGATTACCTGGTCATTTAAAACAAACACATATATAAAACATATGCCACTGTTTAGTTTTTTTTTTTTTTTATAGGATTGAATTAATTACATATAACAGGAAAAATAAAATCAGGTGTTTATCTCCTGGCTCCATTTTGTGAATGGAGTCTCACTTTACAACTGTGGTCAAAGCCTGCATGATGGTGTCATATGATACACCCTTGCTCTCTTACTGGCTCCTGTGTATCACTAGTGGGCAGGACAAAGAGAGGAGATTGACCTGACCAAACAGGATCATAACTCCACCCCCTTGTGATGGAATAGTTTCATTACCCTCCCATTCAATGCATTACTCTGTAATATTCTGACTTATAGACAGCATTCTGTGTCCCCAGCCCCAAAGTGAGATGCTAGTGCTGTAAAGTCACTAGGGGGTGGCACCCAAAAACACTATATTTCACAATATGGCGACGGCCAGTCACACTTGTTTAGTTTCATATTCTATTACTTACAGTCAAATAACAAAAACAAAAGATATCTGATATCAACAATACTAAACAGAAGAAATGAAACCTTTTTTTAAATTTTTTTGGTGGGAGTGTCCCTTTAAGTCTTTCAGAGAACTAAAATCCTCACAGTTTTTTGCTCCTTTACCTTTAAAAAAAAGTTTTTTTCTAGAACCTTCATGAGGTTCTAGAAAAGTTTGGTTGTTTGTTTGAAAGCCTCCCTTTCTGAAGCACAGACCCTATTAAATCAGTGATCTAATAACACAATAACCCCAGAGCAGCCCATTTCTGAAAAAAAAAGAAGATTGAATAAAGGTCCAGAAAGTCCCAGAAAATGATGCTAAAAAATCTGGCAATTTTTTTTTGCCAAAAAGTGTCAAGTGCTTCTGTTTGACAATTCCCACCCACTGAATTCAACACCGGCTAAGTAGCTGTGTGGCCAAATTAGGGGTCTGTTCACTAAAAGGTGAGGGGAAACCTGGTGAACTTCCTCTGCTAGTTAGCTATGAAAAATTTATTAATTAAAAAAAGTGAGCTTTTAAAATCCTAGTGAGCTCTGGTGAGGTCACCCCTTCTAAAAGCAGTTATAGGGAACATCAGATACACTGAAAAGTGACCCTGCTTTATAACAAACACACACAATTCATAAAATAACAAATAAATGGAATAAAGTCACATATAACAAGCATCGAGTTCAGTCCTGTCCCCAGGTCCCATCAGGCGCAGGTCATGGGTGTCCCCCATCCTCCCCCTATAAATCACAGCGCCCGACAAAATGTCATTCAATAACACTGAGCGGCTGTGAATAAATGACTCTAATTGGCCTGGCTGATGGGTGATCCCTTCCCCAGACGTTCGCTGACAGAGGCCTGACTAAGAACACTATTTGAGAGGCTTAGTGATTAGTCATGAAGCGGTAAAGTCTCCGCTCACACAAACAAGCAAGGCGAGCTGGCACTGCAGGGCATTTCCTGTTACGGCTCAGCCCTTTCTGGTAACAAGCAAATGTATCACCCTTCAAAGCATAGCACACCCAGAACTGACAAGAGAACTGCAAAAATCAGCCACGCATAGCCAAGCTGGGAACTTTCCCTGTCTTTAGAACTCACTTCATGCCAGATTGTTGCAGTTCACTCTTTAGTGAATAGAACCCACTTTCACGTGGCACTCCGTGGCAAGGCTCGTATAAAGGTTACTTGTTGGCCCTGCAGAATGTAGAAGTCACATGTGACCAGAAGGGAATGTGTTAATTAATTAAGGAGAGAATCCTACAAGAATCACAGCGATTTTATGAATGAGACCGTGCAGGGCAGCATGTAAAAGTTATACGTGGTTGCCGATTTGGCCACCGTTCTGTCATCACAGAGTGTGACTGCTGACTGGCTGCCAGCACCTCTATCCGATCACAGCACAGTTTTGAATACCAGTTCACCGATGTGAGTGTCAGAAGTGGGAGCAATCAAGGGAGGGGATTGCAAGGGCACAGAGAGCTGAATGCCCACTGGCTGGTCTCATTTGAAGAATTTGGGGCCTCTTTCTAAGGAGTTCTGTATTAAGTGGACTTTGTGACACTATGTGTGCTATAAACATATTATTACTGCCCTCCCCAAACTGAAAGCTGCTAATCTGACCAGCATGGTCAGATTAGCAGCTTTCAGTTTGGGGAGGGCAGTAATAATATGGAATAAAAGGTTATAATACCCATATTTATTGCTGTGAATGGCAAGTTGCATAAATCCAAGAATAAAGTATAGGCAGCAGAGCCACACAGATTACTCTGCTTCGTTAATGCATCTTACAGAGATAGAGAAGAAATATAAAGCTTGCAAACCAAATTCTCATGTAGGGCCAGAGCTGTTTGGGAATTTTTTTTTCACCCCTAATTTTCCCTGTTAAAGTCTTTCCATATTTTTGTTTGAATACGGAGAGCAGGAGTTTACTGGACCTGTGAGGTTTTGGGGTTTAGGTCACAGCTGTGCAGACGTCAGCCCACCACTCTTTTCCATCTCTCTGGGAAACTCTTGGACGCTAATTAGAACTGGAATGAATTATCAGACAGGTTGGCAAGACAGGTCCGCACCATTGTGCAGACAAGCCTTTGATGATAAGAACTCTTCCCATTGATCATAACCTCATCCTTCAGTCTGGACCGGAAAGGATCTGCACACTAATATCGTGGAACGCGTTCATGGGTTTGTTATGAGCGCTTGTTATGGGTCTCAAAATGAAAGATGAGAAATTAAAGGGCAGTGGCAAAAAATTATGTTTAACTGAAAGATTGTGTCAAGTGTAGTAATCTTATATAGAAATACTTTAATGTAAGAATATAAGCAAAGTATCTGATTGAGCCTTCTTATCTCTCTCGGGAGGCAGACATGTTGTTTAGAATCCTGGCTCAGCTGAAGAAAGATCTGATAGAGGGGGATGGAACGCTTCATTGTGGCTGCATGAACGCAGCTGCTTCACCGTGACCTCTCCCGCGATGGCCAGTTCATCGCGTGAGAGGTCATCGCCTTTCTTCGCGGGAAAGTTCATTGCGGGATTGCACAAGGCGAGTATTATTTGTGGTTGGGTATTAGTATTAAGGTTCGGGGGGGTTAGTGTTAGTATTAGGGTTTGGGGGTTAATGTTACTATTAGGGTTTGGGGGTTAGTGTTAGTTTTAGGGTTCAGGGGGGGTTAGAGTTAGTATTAGGGTTTGGGGGTTAGTGTTAGTTTTAGGGTTCAGGGGGGGTTAGAGTTAGTATTAGGGTTCGGGGGGGTTAATGTTAGTATTAGGATTCGGGGGGTTAATGTTAGTATTAGGATTCGGGGACGTTAGTTTTAGTATTAGGGTACGGGGGTTAGTGTTAGTATTTAGGGGTATTAGTATTTGGGTTCGGTGGGTTAATATTAGGGTTGGGGGTTAGTATGAGGGTTCGGGGGAACTTTAGGGGGTTAATTTATTAGGGGGGATGTATGTTTGTAGGTTTACATTGCCGTGATGAAGCAGCTGTGTTGACTTTCACCTGTGACAGTTCAGCGTTCAAACTGCCCCGCTGAAATGTCCTAGACACCTGATAGAGCTATCCAAGCAAAGAGAGCTCAGTAAGGTACCTTATCTGTATTCTTTCAATAAAGTTTGTCTTTTTAAAAATGCATATATTCCTTCAATTAAAAATTACTTCATTTTTTTGCCGACAGTTGTCCTTTTAAAACCAAAAAAAAAAAAAAAAAAAGAATTTCTGGTAAGCAAGAGATGTGTGATGATCTAAGGATACACAGCTTCTTTTACTAAGAGAAAAGTATGTGACATATCAAATACAACCTTCAGACTTTATCGGATCAGGTCACCCTGAGGAAAAATGATACCAGACGAGGCAAGCGAAAACCTCCCTTCAGGGCAGAGCTTTGATTTACAAGGTGAAGTGAGGTCTTCGCTGAGTAAAATATTAAAAACAAGGTATATTGTTTAAAAAAAAACACACAAAAAACGGCTTTGTATGGCGGAGTCGTAGAGTGAGTTTCTGCCTTACAAGCAGAGAGATTCCGCTGGTAGAACCGTCCGAGAGGTGCACAAGTGACTTTACTCTTCACGTGGTTGGGAGCTGCATGCTGTGGTCAGGCATTGGATGTTGCCCACCAGGCCTGTACTATAGGATGCTTGTCGCTCCACATTGGTGTCAGTGCCAGGCTTTCTGGTATTTGCTGCTTGTGGCTCTGTAAGGCTTGAGAGAGACATGATGTCATCTTCAAGACAGTGGTTTTGTGTTTTGTTTGTGGTTGACCATAGCTATGTGTGTTGTTGCTCGTTACATTAGAGGGTTATGTTTAAAACTGGCACTCAAGCACATAGCACCAACTAGTGGTGCTATCAGCAGGTGCATCAATAGGTAATACTAGATCCTGAAATGCAGGGATGGTTCTAGGTATCTGGGGCTCTGAGTGACAAATTAGGTATTTGAGTAATTTGCCCCTGTTCCATAAACAATGTTTCCATAGGTGGACACTGTGGGCAGCCCGTCCAAACAAGTGGGGCCCCTAAGCATCTGGTGCTATGTCCAACAGAATGCTTACTTAGCATCATCTGCAGACATCCATCATGACTGTGGCACAGTTGCAGCTCCAGCAAAAGGATTCTGGGAAATCACTGAAGTCTAATTTTTAACAGTGATTTCTTTTTTATCCCTTCCCCACACTTTACACATTACCCCAGAGTGCTATGTTCATTCTCTTGTCGCTGGGGTCTATTCATTTTATTATGTTGTTTATTGGTGTTGAAATTCTCTTTTCATTTGTTTAATTTATGTTAGCTTAAGAAAAAAAGGGGGGGGGGGGGGGATGGGGGATTTCCAAGCACCGTTGCACCCACCCCATAGTTCTCTGGTGAGGGAGTAGCAATGTACCAGTCATGAAAGGGTTAATCCCAAATAACAAGTGAGAATTACGCTCTCCTGGCTGACAGGCTGTCATTTTTCCCCCTCTTCTCATAAATATAGCTACTTCCTTTTTTTCTGTGTTACAAAAGATGTTCTGTTCCAGTTCTCTGTTCTTGATTCTATTTCCGGCCTTCGTGCCATTGCATGCTCTTTCTTTGTGCAATTGTGGGAGCGCTCGCATCCCCTATAAAAGGTTTATGGGAAATTCGTTGCAGGCTGGTGCGTTAGGCCAGCAACAACGGAGCCAAGGAGCGTGACCTTATATGGGCTGGCCATTGACAAGTGAACTGCGGGCTGTTCCGTTTAGAACTTTTTCATACCAATACATTTTTTGTTTAATATATGGTTGAATGTAGAGTATACATCATGTGACAAGAAGGTGGCGGATGGTAAAGAAGTTTTTAAATAGGGGGCACAGTGCAGGAATGCCTGAAAAATCAAACCTTACTCTGTAGACTTTGTCCCCCTTACAGGGGAAATACAGTTTCCCCACTTTAAATTTAGAAAAGTATATGCAGTTAGCAGACCAATGGACCTTTTTATAATATGGATGGATCCTCGATATTTAATGGGGATTTATTTCTGAATATATGTGAATCAGACATGAAGAATAAAGGTTCTACTCAATAAAGAGAGTTGGAAACATTCTCCAGCTTCCAACTCCGCTGTAGCATCACTCTAGCACCCTAACCCCTGTATGTTAACGATGGCAATGATAAAGTGAGAGGTCTCGCTGCCCACCAGAGATTATCAGATAATCACACTACATATGTGCCAGGAATATACCTTCCTTTATCCACTTAACTTAATCCCCGCACGTGAAACCCCCCCAGCGGTAGCAGATTTAACTTGAGACGTTCCTAACAAGACCTGCATTGTCTTAGACAGGTGTGAGATTGAATTGGGTTTCAGGCCAAGAGACCCAGATACAGAGCCAGCTCCCAGAGATGAAAAACAAGCAGCAACCATCCAGTAATAGCACTGCAGCCAGCCAGAGACTCAACAATTTAAGGCTTAACACACACACACAACATAAATCACACGAGGATGTACCAGCCAACCGTCAGCTTCTTGGGCAGGAGCCTGCAGACTGTCTGTGTACATGAGACTTTGCCTGTTTGGGTTATTTGAAACTCTCTCTTAGTCTGGGTGGAGTAGCTAGCTCAGGCATATTACTGTTTGCCTTATCTTGTCCAGACAGCTGATTTCTATTTTTTTTTTCTACCCAATTTACTTAAGCCTTAAAATGTTGAATATTTATACACAACTGTAAGTCTAAGGAAACGTTTCAAACGCAAATCTAGTCTGCCCAATTTTCTAAGTACTTTTTATTAGTCCCCAGTTACCGGTCTTATAGCTAGGATAGCCTTGTGTCTATCCCACGCATGCTTAAACTCCTTCACTGTGTTTACCTCTACCACTTCCGCTGGAAGGCTATTCCATACATCCACTACCCTCTCAGTAAAGTAATACTTCCTGATATTACTTTTAAATCGTTGCCTCCCTAATTTAAGACTATGTCCTCTAGTTGTGGTAGTTTTTCTTCTTTTAAATAGACTCGCTTCATTTACTTTGATGATTTCCCTTTATGTGTTTAAATGTTTCTATCATAAAAGGCTATTATTTGGTACACTGTGATAAGGCCAATAGAAAACTGTAACTTATAACGTGACTAATGTACTTCATTCTGTATATTTTTCTTTTTGGCTTTACGTTTTATTCCCTAGGTACACACACAAAGGTGGTTTTCCCTCTATGGAACCTGCCAGCCCAATGCTGGTCACTGACAATAAATATGGCACTCAGCCATTTTTATTTTTCGAGCTACATATTCTTTGAATAGACAATGTCCTACCAAACTGTGAATTTTAGTAGGATAGACCTGTCATCCTCTTAATGGTCAAACAAAAATAGAGAATTAAAATAGAGAACTTATTTGCTTCAGGGTCTTGATAAAAGTTCCAAGTGGGCTTTGGAATTCCATCTTGTAACTTCACCAAGGAGTCCAAGTAGAAGACCAGAAGCCAGATGTTGCCCAAGATGTTTTCGTGCTGGCCTCCAGTCTGAATATAGAAACCATTGGATGTATATTATCCCATTTTTAACAGTTTCGAACTTAATCAGGGGTGACAACGTTTTCATAGACTCGACAGTTTAGCTAGTTTGCTTGGACCCTGTCGGATTAATGTTGGTCTATGGAGAGCTGCTGAGGTTGGTAGAAACCTTTCGTTCCCAAATGTTTGGCTCAGTTGCTACTTATTTCAGTAGATCATGAGCCAATGCTGGCTTAGGGGGTTTCTTTTTTTTTTAAACTGACCCATAGAGTGGATTACCATTATATATTGGTGACAACACTTCTCGTTAGTATGGAAAAAAAAAAAAAAGACCCAGCCTCTGAATTAAGTTTGACATGAACCTTACTGTAAACGTTGCTAGGCATAACTACAGCTCAACAACGCAGTCTCTGATAGGCTTGCTGACATTCCAATATAGAACACTGGCATGCACACTTCCCAAGTAAGAATGCCCATCCCGATCCTACCGCCAACTGAGCTACAATGCTCCAAATCTTAGTTACGCAGGTCAGTAGATAAAATATGGTGCATTTGACTACGTCCTATTTAAGTCTAGAAATTTACAGATCATTGTACAACACAGATCTGCAATAAAATCAATACTCTGAATTTTTGACACGTACACCCCCAGACCCAGCGAAAAATCTGTTATAATAACTAGACTTCTTAGTACTTCTCCCCTCATACTCCTTTTTTAAATGCATTCTCATGACCAATACGGCTTTTTTTTTCTAAAAAGCTTCCAGTAAAGGCTGTGAGTTGTTAGATCATTATTTCAGTTCTCTGGGTGACTAAGTCCCTGTTTTGCTCAGGCTGCTTCTGTTTCCTTTTTGCACAGGACTAGATGTTGCGAGCTGTGTGCCAATAATAGCCTGTCCGCACAGCTGTGGCTCTGTCGCCATTTTTTTCCGGCCGCACACACACCTGTTTCGCCTTATGCTTCTGGCGGGATAGCCAGAGTCACAGCTGCAAGTGGGCTGTAAATGGTACAGCTCATGAGTGGGATCAACTTGATACTCTGGCAGAATCCCTTACGATTCGCTTTAAATCACACTAAACATTAAACACGTCTTAAAGAAAAGTCTTGCTAAAGAAAAATACAAAGTCGTTATTCTGCATTTTTTTTTGTGAGCAGATGGTGAATTTGAATTTTTTTTTTTTTTACACCCAAAACAATATCAAGCTTTCTACTTATAAATACAGTTGGCTGTCATCCGATAGGTTATGATATTTTGGGATTATATTTCGCATGGGGCGGTCTGCTACCCCGTAATATACAGCAGAAACAGTGTGGAGTCAGCAGACGATGGAATTTAAAGTGAAAGTTAAAGCCTCCTGACATGTGAGCACTTTCTTTAAAAGGCAGCGTGAGCCCATCTTTCAGCTGAACTGGGAAAAAAAAGGTGTATATTTTTAAAGATTTCAGGAGTTTGTTTCGTTTTCTTGTGCGCAGTCTTTGCAGGCTGCCTGTAGGGCTAACGGCGGGCTGGTAGTTTTCTTTCTTTCAAGAAAAAAGTGGAAACTCTAGCTGCTAGTCTTAATCTTAATTCTTCCCAGCTTTTTACCTGAGTGATGTGGCGTGGCAGGGGCCGTGGCCTCAGAGGCGTGGCTGCACAAGGGCAATAGTGCGGTCGCTGTGGTTGCACTGACAAAGTGCCAACCGTGTATAGCTGTTAATAATTCTGTGCACATAGCAGAATCCCCAAATATTTTCATGGGACAGTCACAATTTGTGACTGCCAGTCCACAGTATTGTCTTCATCCCCCGGTGTCCTTATTTTTTAGGACACTGGAAGACAATGAGCACTGCAGCTGAGCAGAGCTATGCTCAGTAACGTTACCACGATGATGCTCTATCTCCTAAGCTGTGCGACCTGGCCACCCTGAGGATGATGTGAGTGGTAATTCAACAAGAGCTGGCCCTGTCGGTTCTCTCAGAAAGACAGAGGTGCACTATGGTTCATTGAGCAACCCCTGAGCATGTGACATCACAAACTGGCTATGATCTACCATAAAAATGTCAGATCTCCCACACAGCATGCACAGCTAGGTACTGATGTCACTTCCTGGAAGTGCATCGAAGTTATGAGGTCACTTCCTACATGCGGAATGTAAACTTGTGAGCTACAGTTTAATGCCAGCGATTCCTTCAAACACGTGAGCACTAAAACCCCATCAAAAACGTGGAATACGGGTTTTATCATGTATTTATTATTAAAGATTGAATTTCAATATGGAACAGTGTCTAATTATAATTGAACAATAGTGATGATCTATTACCCCCACTAGGAGTTCCAAACGGCGGTGGGAGAAAAAAAATGGATAAAGTGGCTCCAAGCTGCCGGCTACTTCAGGATGAAAGTATTTCACAGATTCTACAGTTAATTTGATGACAAATAACAAATCTTCCCTGAGCAGCTGAGCGAGATCGAGCGTGTGGAAGCCTCTGGTATTTGAGATATGGTAACATTACAGACAACGGAACATGCTGAACATTCTCTGTCTGTTTAAATATATATCCTTACATTAAAAAATAAAAAAGATTTTAATGTCTGAGAAAACGATAACGAATTTGAAAATCCTTGGGAAAAGAATAATGTCCAAAAATGATCTTGAATCGCAAAAGAGTTTTAAGAAACAACGTCCTCCCTAGAATAACCCCCTCTGTAATTGTATAGAGGGGGTGCACCTGACTTACAAGGGGTTAATTAAGCCTCAGGGGAACAGAGAGGTTCAAACTTCCCATCTTCAGCAACGTATCGTGGAGGCGTGTCAGTGAATACCGGTGGATGTGATCACACGTGTTTGGGCAAAGTGGAGGAAGCGTCCTCACCTCAACGGCTGACACTTTCAACAGATTTTGTTAATTTTATGTGTTTCCATGCTTATGGGACACCCATTACAAACTTACATTATTACATAGTAGCTCAGGTTGAAAAAAAGACTGAAATCCATCCAGTTCAACCCTTTTCCTATCCCATGTCTACCGCCATTGATCCAAAAGAAGGCAACAAAAAAAAACATTACTTAAGCAATTTATAATTCTGCTTTTAGTGGGGGACAAAATCCTTCCTGACTCCAAATGGCAATCAGATTTCTCCTTGGATCAACAAGCACTAAATAAATATTAATGCCTATACTAACATGCATAGCCCTCTATGTTCCGGCTCATTATAAAAGTATCCAGGCCGCTTTTACAGGCATCTAACGTATTTCAGGCAGTGAATTCCATATCTTTATTGTCCTTACTGTAAAAAAATCCCTTCCTCCGTCGTTGACCAAATCTCCTTTCTTCAAGCCTTAGCGGATGACCTCTTGTCCTTTTTACTGTTCTGTTAATGAACAGGTCTTTAGAAATCCCTTTGTACGGGCCCTGTACATATCTATATATCACTATCATATTCCCTCTATAAGAGTATATCTATCAGAGTATAACTGAATAATCCAGACCTGTGTTATTGTCTAACATAACTCAGGGGTATAGGATAGGCAACGTATCCATTCAAACACACCAGTGTCCGTGGGAAGGTCTGATAAGATCTACGAAACATGGTCAGTCACAAAGTCCAGCAAGTGACAATATAGGATGCTTATCCATAAAACCTAAACATGCCATAGGATCTCCATAAAACCCTTCAGGACATGGGGCTTAGACGTGTAGAACAGCGATCCAGAACAATGTGGAAAACAAACCCACAGCTGGCATGAAAAAAAATGGCCTTTGCACCAATCTGGGAAAAGTCAGAAGCAAAACAATAACTGATCTGGAGGTAAAAAAAAATATGTATTGTATGTTAACTGCTGATCATTTACAGGAAGTACCGAGATCCTGCATTTAAATAAATAATTAAATAAAAACCTCCCCCATCATCTGTACAAAAATAAAACAAAGATATCACTGTTCTTACAACGTCTCATATTATGACAGCTGTAGAAAAACTGCCATAGCACGGTAAAAAAAAAAATATATATATAGTGTATTAACTAAAACTATTGTCAAACATTTTAACCCACTGGGTTAGTGTTTGAATAACAATATCGACACGTTCCACCTACAGAAAATAAAAAAATAAATGGGTGGATGGGCTGTGTTTCTTGGCATTCCGCTTTACAAACCCAAAGTATATTTTTGTTTCATTATGTGTTTGCCTTTGAGGATGAGAGGAGGTGGTTATTTATTTACTCTGCTGTGTAACACGAACCTGCATCAATACATGGAGTGTACTGCCAGGAAAGGGATTAGAAGAGAATACCCTGTGTATGAGTGCAGAGCAGACAGAGATTAAGGTCTGCAAAGATTGCACAATCGTCCCCCTTTAACCTATTCTGCGCCATCTTAAGACATGCCAACCCCTGCCAGTCATACCTGATTGATGGGAGTCCGGAGTGGGGTGGCATGCCCCACCCCGCCTATCTTTGCAATTACACAAAATATGGGAAAAGTAGCGAAATAGCGTTGCTGAGCTTGATAGTAGTTGGACTGCACAGATACTGGCATGTTAGAAATAGCCAGTCCTAGCTTGGAAGTCCCTGATTTAGAGCAGTCACCCAAAGTCTGGCTGGGAATGATAGTGGTTGCAGTTGACTGGCTTGTCAGAGAATGGCAATCTACCCTTTTGCTTTCCTATCAAACATCTTCGGATATAGCTGTAATAGCGACGTATGCAAACGTTAAGAGGCTGGCTGAGGGTCGTGTGAGTGGTCCACTGGAACATTAGTTCATTGTTTTCTATTTTACATATGATAATGGGCTGGTTGTGAAGGTGTTATATTAATGCAGGGTTGCGTGTCATCTGAGCAGACCAGCAGTGGAAAGGTTAAGAAACAACTCTTTATCGGGACCCTCTGAGTGAGTTTTGAGTTCCGCGCCTTATTAAAAAAATAAATAAAATAAAGATCACTCCTTCACAGGAGGGACGAGACGAGAGAGCTTCCTGAACCTGCATGAAAGCAACGAAACTGGTAAATATGTGTTACCCACTCACTTTAGCAGCAAGCCATCAGTACTGGCCGCGAAAGAGAAATGGAATGGTGAATCTTGGCCGGGACCGAGTGTATGTGGTTAGCAGTTGTTAAGCCTTGGCAAGGCTCCGTGCCGCGCGACTGAGTGCTGCTAAGCTACAGTGTTCATCTCAGCACTTACACGGTGCCTTATGGTCTAGTGAGGATCCGAACAGATTATAGGATCGGGTCTATCCGCTGAATGGAGCTATCACGAAATAAAACACGTTAATATGGAGTCATATCCGAGCCCCCGCGTTCTTACATGCAACCCTCGCCACTCTCAGCCAGTCATTAAAGGTGTAATACTAAGCAGAACGTGTTGGGTCAGATGTAGTCTTCCATCTCCTGTTAGATTACAACACCCACTGCTCCCAGCCAGAAAAAAAAATCTCACTTCGGACAAGCTGGCTGGGAGCAATGGGGATCATTCTGGATAACTTTGTATTGTTTACATACACTACATAAACAGTGTTTAGCGGACGTATTCCTTTTAACACTGATTAAAACGAGCTACTATAGGTTGACCACTTTTCCCTGTACACTTCCTGGTTGTACATTCACAAACAATATGGCCGCCATCACGGTTTGTTACTGAGCCACTCTCTATTGTGTTAAAAGAATTTGCCTCGTTGTAGAGACATGTTACCTTTAGGCTTGTTTAGCATCAGCCTGATCAACACTACTTTGTATTGTTTCTCCTCTGTGCCTCAAGCATTTCATTTGTGAATACACTTTTGTGTGAGGAAATTCATGTTGTTCGGTCTTGATATTCCAAAACTTGGCTGTTTTTTGTTATTATTATTATTAGAATCAAAGAGATCTTAGGAATGACAAAAATAAGCCCAAGTAATTACTTCTCATGATATATATTTTAAAATTAAAGTTACCCTTGGCTTTAACAGGACTGCTTCCCTCCACAGTCCTAACTACGTCAGTATACCTGTAAACGATTCATGGATGTCAAATCATGTGCATAGATGCACCTTGCCGTTACTTAGTCAGATCTCTAGTTGGGACTATTCACTTAACAGGAAACCGAGATTAGCGGGAAAAAGAAAAAACTGGGTAAAATAGTTGAGGCAGGAAAGATAGAGCAGTTGGAAAATCTCTCCAACTCGGTTATTTTGGTCTGATTTCTGCAATTCCCTGATGACTAACCTTAGTACTGCAGATGTTTGGGAACTCCATATCCCAGGATGGTCAGTCAGTCATACGACTTACCAAACACCATGGCATATGTAGTTCCCAAATATCTGCAGTGCCAGGGTGGGCTATCACTGGTCTAGTGAATAGGTGTGGCTCCATTTCATGGTGATATGTAGCTCAGAGAACAAACAGATCTTAAAAAAAAAAAATTATAATCATTAGAACTAGCTAAATAAACTAGTGTTATTTTTTCAATATATTATAACACAATGTTTTGGGGAAGTTGATCTTGTATATTAATTATGCTGTAAGCAGAGAGGTGCATGCTATTTGTTGTTTTGATGTTTTTGTGTACATAACTGAGGACTGTTACAAAAAATGTAGGACAGTCGGAATGTGTGTCTGTAATGGTCTTGTAAGGGAAAGTAGCTCAGTCAGAATTCGGGGGGGGGGGGGGGAGGGGGGGGACACGCTGGAACGGGACACAATGTACTTATTTGTGTTTCCTCCCTGCTTCTGACTGCCAAGTCAACAAAACAAAAAAAGTTCAAAATGAAGATCAATGTCTTTACCTAAAGTTTAAATACACTTCATTTTCACAACTTGTATTTATATGATAAGACACATACATTGCTATGATTGGCTCCTATGTATTTTGTTATTATATACAAGAGGTGCATGTAGGTGGGTGGGATGAGGTCATTGGATCTTAATGCCTTGCAAGGTGGCAAGAGAAACAGTTTGCCCCACAGACTTTGTGGGTGGAGAGAGGGTTGGTCAGAGTGGGTGGGGCTATTGCTAGGCAAGGAGCTATCAGCAGGGATATTCTATTGGTTCCCATGGTGACCGCTCCACATTTAGATCTCTCTGGCACAATTGCTCTTTAATACCTAACCTCCCCAGAGACTCCTTTCTCCTTGCTTACCCCTTTGTTAAATTATATAAATTCCGGGTCTGCCATCTTTTTGGTGTCACAAATGGCCAAATAATTAATAACTACCTGCAGCAATAAAATTGATCTCGCTACCTTATATACCTGTGTTAACATGTGTTGCACTCACTGCACCTCTTAAAGGGTTAATAGGGATTAGGACATAATAGCAGTTATGCCTGGCCTAATAGTTAGACCCCCTTCTGCAAAGCACTGTAAAGCTGTGGCACTGACAGGGTTAACTATTTCAGTTCTGGAAACAATTAGCTCCAATTGTCACAAATATAACAGGGGTTAAACATAAAAACCCCAGTGCAATGCCCACACAGTCGTGTTTATTTGCTCATGTCTGCATAGGCCAGTGGTGGCTAACCTTGGCACTGCCAATGCTTAGGAACTACATATCCCATAATTCTTTGCCAGCCTTTGGGCAGCATGTAAAGTAAATGTAGGTTAGCAGGGGGTCATAGGGTATGTACTTCCCCAACATCAGCAGTGCCAGGCTTAGCTAATAACCTCTTGCTATCCAGAGGGTTGTATGAATCATTGCAGCACTGGCTCTGCATTAATATCACTAGGTAATCTATACAGCATTTTTTGGTTTATAGGTATGACCCATTAATATCATGGCTCTTGGGATACAAGTTCAACTGGAATCCCCTATCACAAAGATCCGGGACCTTGTAACCCTTACATAACCCCCCACCCCCAAAAAACAAAACCCTATGTATTTAAAATTCAAGTGCAGAGCTGCCATGCTTCATGGGTTTTCAGAGGCAGAAGGACAGTCTCAGAAGATCAAAAATTATAGAAATATACGTAAGGCAGAAAAAAAAAAGTATTGCACCTGGGGAACTACAAAAGACCAGAGAGGGAGAGAGGGAGAGAAAGGGGACTGCTGCTTTGCATGCCCAAAGAACTAGTCTGTAGATATGCGGCTTTGTGTTCTTTCATTTATGTTCGTTCTCTGCAGAGAGTAATCTTTCAAACTCCTGGCTGTTTGATGTGGCGTGCAGGGACAGGAAGGGGGGTCTTCATTCCCGTCTTTTGTGAAATTGTTTGGTTAGATGTTTAAAACTAACAGGTGTACGTTACCTCCTGCATGGTGCGGGCAGCATGTTAGAAAAATGGAGCTACGATATACATTTATCTGGATTGGAAATGCTAACTGAGGTTGTTGGGAGTTAGAGTCCCAGCAATCTATGGTAGACATATGAAAACACACAATGCCACTTCAGTTCTAGGATGCGTGTGCATGAATCATGTCTTCAGTGTTAAGTGAAAGTCGCCCCTTATCCTTTCTTTGACACGCACATGCAGAGTAATTTCCCTACCTACCACGTCCAGCAGTGCATTGTGGGCATGACCACTGTTCCGTGTCTTTTAACACTAGAGGACTGAGAAACAGCTGCAGGGTTTGCAGACTGCACTGGCAATATATAGTACACACCAGGCGCCCTGTACACTGGCTTGGGTTACGTGTATGAAAAATCATATTGCGCTAGCTGGGCTCCATGAATCAGAATAGGCGAGGAGAACTGAGGTATGAGGTATCTACAGCTCCCCCTGCTGTTTTCATACTACAACTGCCATGACGCTCAGCCAGATCATTGTATCCTGTTTCCCAGATTTAAATGTCTTCATTATGCTCCAGGGACCCATTATAGAGTAGTGTAAAGTGATTTCTGTAATTTGACAGAATAATACATCTATTAATGTATGTTGCGCACTACTAACTAATTACACACACACACACACACACACGAGTCTAGCTATTTGTGGCAAACAAGGGTTTACAAGACAGCCGACATGTATTAAAGCAGAGCTATGGTCTCAGAACAATACAGTCTGATAATGTGCACTGAGGCTGGAGAAAAGATGGATTGGGCAAATGTCGGGGGCTCAAGAAGTCCCATTTTTCCCCAAAGTGGAACAAACAAGGTTTTTCTGGAACTGAACTGCGGGTAGGGTTGCCACCTTTTCTTCAGAAAAATACCGGCCTTGGTACTGTCTCCTTAGACTTAACATTGGCGGTAAAATACCGGCTAGGAGGCAACCCCAACTGCGGGTCGTTGAATTCTCCATTACATTAATTGCAGAGGAGCCATCACTGGAACCAAAGCGGGTGTACTGAAAGGATCATCAGTTGAGTGTTGGGGCCTGGAAGTGACCCACTGGAGCTATTTAATGGTCTATGAGCCTGACTAAGCATGCCATTAACTGTAGGCACTGGGCTTAAATATGGAGGTGAAAGGTTGAAGGCATTGCTACTGTACTACTATCTCCAACACAGGGCTTACTCCAGTCCCATCCTGCTCCTCAAGAGAAGAAAAGAAGCATGCTGTGGTCTTCCACTTGCACATGGAACAAGCTAAGGAACTTGTACTACGGTGATCGGTCCACCAAAACTTGAGGCGACTCTACAGCAAGTCCAACTCATCCATGAGTGATAAGCCAATTGAGTTCTTGCCAAGATGTTTGGATCCCTACCAATTTCTGGTCTCTCAAAAAGGGCTCAGTCCAGCCAGGGAGTAAATTATGACAAACAAGTTGACCATATGTGCTTGGAACTGCCCAAAGTACATTTAACAATGAGCATAGCCACTTTCCATGGGACGAGGAACTCTAAAACAAGTTCAGAATGTTGACTTGCTCTAGACTTCAATGAAATGCGGACATTACACAAGATAATAAATATTAGACATATCAGCCCGAACTTAGTGCCCCATAGTGTCTAGGTTCCTCATGCTTATCTAGAGCCCCGATTCAGTCTGTAGCAATACAGTTCATGTTCCCCCGGCACGGGAATGAAGCTTCCCCCGGGTGAGGAGCGGCGTTTGAGGCTAAGCAGCGTAACATCAATCTGATTTATTCGGATATGGTAGGAAATGCCTGAGATGTGTGACTGTGTGTGGGAGCTGCCACCTGTTGTCTCTTTAGCAGTCAGTACAGTGGTTACAATCCTGGCAGTTTCCCATTTAAAGGCCACTGCAAATATGTTAAGTAATCATTCCAGAATTAGCGTGGCACACACACAAGCGACATCAACATTTTTTGTATTTTTTTTAAAACGCGCTCTTACTTTGTTTTGTTTAACCCTTTGTCTGCCCAGTAGAGAATGTGACGGATGGATGGAGGAGCAAAATTTATTTCACTAAAGCAGAGAAAGGGTTAAATCAAACCAGATTTAATTACCCGATTTTTCCAGATACAATTGGAAAATGCACTTTAAACCAAAGCACTCCTGATATCCATAGCTGTCCTGACCAATGATGTGAATATCTAGTAAATACTCCATCACTTGGAAGGATTCTACTTCATGGTCCCTGTGTGTCCCTTGCGCATTCCGCCAAGGAAGTCATATATATATATATATATAAATGGCCAAATAGTTAATCATGCAAATTAAGGAAAACATGGATGCCACCAAGTGTCATAGAGGACAGATCCGAGCAGTAAACTAGCACTGGCTGGTGGTCAGGTACTTACCTTGTATCTGACTCTGCGGCTGAGGATTGAAAGCGGTGGAGTGGTTCAGCGAAGCGCGTGGGTTGGGAGTGGGAGTTGGGTGGTGCGGGCTGACTCTCATAGCCGTTCGCCGGAGCTGCTCGAGTTCGCTCAGCCGCTCGGAAAATGACAAGCTTCCGGATTTAATCTGTTCGTCTGTTTTTTGTCGATGCCCTATTAATGGGGGAGGCGGGAGAGAAATCAGAAAAGAAAACGTCTTTTACGCTACTGATTACCGCCTAACTTTGAGATGATTACCAGAGAATTGGCAGACTACGTCAACCAGCCCAAGTTGCTGAGCTACAACTCCTGTCACTCCCAGTCAGAAGGAGATAATGTGAGTTATAGTTCAACAAAAGACTGTGTGTTGCAGTTTGCCCATCCCTGGATTAAGTATTGTGGGGGTGTCGGTTCATTATTTGACAAAATAGGGTCAACAGCCTCGTGGGCTGGGGGCAGGGGAGGGCTGGCAACTGTTGGCCCAGGGGGGCAAAAATAATATAGTTGGCCTTGGTGTCACTTCATCAGCCCACCTGATATCATAGATAGACACACATAGACATGCAAGACAGATATGGTTCAGAGATTCACAGACAGACAATTGGATAGAAACATTGTAAAAGTTTACAGACTGGGGCATTTAAAACTGAAAAGTGGGGCAGCACCAGCTTATTGAGAGAGATCAGACAGTATCCCACGGGAGTTGGCCCTCATTGCCTCACCTCACTGGCTGCACCATTTTCTTTCTAAATGGCATTGTGTAGCACTTTCTATCTTATTGTTTTGTTTGTTTATCAATCTCTGTATGTTACCTATCAGTATATCTGTCCTGCCTCTCTATCAATCTCTGTATGTTACCTATCAGTATATCTGTCCTGCCTGTCTATCAATCTCTGTATGTTACCTATCAGTGTAACTGTCCTGCCTGTCTATCAATCTCTGTATGTTACCTATCAGTATATCTGTCCTGCCTCTCTATCAATCTCTGTATGTTACCTATCAGTGTAACTGTCCTGCCTGTCTATCAATCTCTGTATGTTTCCTATCAGTATATCTGTCCTGCCTGTCTATCAATCTCTGTGTGTTACCTATCAGTGTAACTGTCCTGCCTGTCTATCAATCTCTGTATGTTTCCTATCAGTATATCTGTCCTGCCTGTCTATCAATCTCTGCATGTTACCTATCAGTGTAACTGTCCTGCCTGTCTATCAATCTCTGTATGTTTCCTATCAGTATATCTGTCCTGCCTGTCTATCAATCTCTGTATGTTACCTATCAGTGTAACTGTCCTGCCTGTCTATCAATCTCTGTATGTTTCCTATCAGTGTAACTGTCTATCAATCTCTGTATATTATCTATCAGTGTGACTGTCTATCAATCTCTGTATGTTACCTATCAGTATAACTGTCCTGCCTGTCTATCAATCTCTGTATGTTACCTATCAGTATATCTGTCCTGCCTGTCTATCAATCTCTGTATGTTACCTATCAGTGTAACTGTCCTGCCTGTCTATCAATCTCTGTATGTTACCTATCAGTATATCTGTCCTGCCTGTCTATCAATCTCTGTATGTTACCTATCAGTGTAACTGTCCTGCCTGTCTATCAATCTCTGTATGTTACCTATCAGTATATCTGTCCTGCCTGTCTATCAATCTCTGTATGTTTCCTATCAGTGTAACTGTCCTGCCTCTCTATCAATCTCTGTATGTTTCCTATCAGTGTAACTGTCTATCAATCTCTGTATATTATCTATCAGTGTAACTGTCTATCAATCTCTGTATGTTTCCTATCAGTGTAACTGTCTATCAATCTCTGTATGTTTCCTATCAGTGTAACTGTCTATCAATCACTGTATATTATCTATCAGTGTAACTGTCTATCAATCACTGTATATTATCTATCAGTGTAACTGTCTATCAATCACTGTATATTATCTATCAGTGTAACTGTCTATCAATCACTGTATATTATCTATCAGTGTAACTGTCTATCAATCTCTGTATGTTACCTATCAGTGTAACTGTCTATCAATCTCTGTATATTATCTATCAGTGTGACTGTCTATCAATCTCTGTATGTTTCCTATCAGTGTAACTGTCCTGCCTGTCTATCAATCTCTGTATGTTTCCTATCAGTATATCTGTCCTGCCTGTCTATCAATCTCTGTATATTATCTATCAGTGTAACTGTCTATCAATCACTGTATATTATCTATCAGTGTAACTGTCTATCAATCACTGTATGTTACCTATCAGTGTAACTGTCTATCAATCTCTGTATATTATCTATCAGTGTGACTGTCTATCAATCTCTGTATGTTTCCTATCAGTGTAACTGTCCTGCCTGTCTATCAATCTCTGTATGTTTCCTATCAGTATATCTGTCCTGCCTGTCTATCAATCTCTGTATATTATCTATCAGTGTAACTGTCTATCAATCACTGTATATTATCTATCAGTGTAACTGTCTATCAATCACTGTATATTACCTATCAGTGTAACTGTCTATCAATCTCTGTATATTATCTATCAGTGTAACTGTCTATCAATCACTGTATATTATCTATCAGTGTAACTGTCTATCAATCTCTGTATATTATCTATCAGTGTAACTGTCTATCATTCTCTGTATATTATCTATCAGTGTAACTGTCTATCAATCACTGTATATTATCTATCAGTGTAACTGTCTATCAATCACTGTATATTACCTATCAGTGTAACTGTCTATCAATCTCTGTATATTATCTATCAGTGTAACTGTCTATCAATCACTGTATATTATCTATCAGTGTAACTGTCTATCAATCTCTGTATATTATCTATCAGTGTAACTGTCTATCATTCTCTGTATGTTACCTATCAGTGTAACTGTCTATCAATCACTGTATGTTTCCTATCAGTGTAACTGTCCTGCCTGTCTATCTGTGTCTGTCTCTGATAATAACGGGTGGGCTGAGCAAATTGAAAATAGTTTTTACCCCACCCCAAAAAGACTAAAAAGTTGCCAGTCTTCCCCTGCCCGCCCCCCGTGTCCTGCGTTGCTAGGATAGACGTTGGGAGGTATGTTTTAATAGCAGAGTTAGAAAAATGCTGCCTGCCTAGTTTTCAAACTCTGCTATTAATGGCTAGTTTTTGCAGTTCACATGTTGGTTTACAGAAGTTCACTTTTCGGTGAACAGAACCCATTAATATGTTCTTTCACAAGGCAAATCATTTTTTTAAAGAAAGTTAAAGAACTGTAATTTAAATATATTTACAATGACAGTCCCCCCCAAAACGTTACCAGCATTAATTAGACACTTTTGGAAATCATTTTCCAGATTTGTTTGCCTGTTATGCTTTTTCTTCCACCAAACCCCCCCCCCCCCCCCCCCCCCCCCACATGTAAGTACAAATGAACAGGGATATATAATCAACGGGAGCATTGTAACTGGCTGAGAAAGTCAGGTAGGGAACACCTAGATCATGAGAATCTGTGGGAGAGTATCGTGTCCTACAGAGAAGCTGCAGAACTCTGGCATTATCAGATACGTGTTTCAAATGTGGATATTTAATGTATTTTTTATGAATGTTTTTTCCTGCCTCTTGTCTTATCTAAAGTCCTTTGCCTGCCTTCCTAATAACATTATTGATATTGTCTGCAATACCTCGAATATAAAACAATAAAACTTATTTAACCCATGAAGACATGTGTACTTTTGTCAAGTATGGTCAAGTGTCTCATTTATCAAATCTTTCAACCAAGTGGACTGCATGAAAGATTGTGATACTTCACAGCGTCACTTGTGACGTCGCGGAGGCGTGCCAGCACCTCGGGAGACTGGGCATGGCGTAATTTAGGTCAATTTAACCAGTGCTCACTTTAAAGGGACTCTAAAGTCCATTGTCCCTAGTATAAGGATGAACTGGTGTGATAGTACACGCCAGTTTATGCTCTGACTGGCAGCTACGCAGAGGGGGGCCTTAATTAGGGCCCCTCTGCTGATCCCATTCAAAAACAAGTGTCTCTCTCGGCGCTAGCAGCGAGAGACCCTCGCTTTATCTGTCATAGCGGGTCAGCACGCGACAACCAGGAAGTGCTGTGTCTCGCATGTGAGACACAGCAGATAGTAAACCAGCATGTATCTATTAAGATACACGTTGGGTTTTCTTTCAAAGACCAGGACATGTATTGTTTAACCCTTGCTTGCTTGAAGGTAGCAAGGGTTAGACAAGTTGGAATTTCCCTTTAAGTATCGGTTTCTTGAACATGTCAGACTGAGGTCTCATCCACCAGGTGGCATCCGGCGGCCGTTCCCTGCAGCAGTATCTGCATCATAGCGCATGGCCAGGGGGGCACAATGGGTTGGAGGACGTTCTTACATGTGAAGGGGTTAAACGCAAGGGTGCTTGCAATGCGAGATACTGTGTATAGACAGCAGGCAAACCAGGACAAAAAAAAAAACGGGACTGTACCAGAAAATCGGGCACTTTTGCCAATTATGCCTTTGCCAGGGAAAGCACTTAGCACCCAATATGATAACAGGAGGATGTTTGGACTTCACATCAACCCGTAGTGGTTGCTGCAGAAACAAGTCAATGGCTAACGGTCCTCAAGTGACCTGTTCTGGGTTGAGCTGAAGAATTAAAATGAAAAAGTATCTGATGTCTCTTTATGTACTTGTACATGACCTTTGAAAATGCTTACCACAAATATATTAATATAAAAAATATGTTGTGTTTCCTGCTACCGTTACTGTCTGACATACCCTTTCACAAACAAGGCTGTAGTTATCAGACATCCAGTTCTGCTTTTTTTGCAGACCTCAGCTCAGAGAGCATGAAGACGCCCATGAATCAGTATAAACATATCTGATCTAATTTAGATTTCTAATTTACAAAAGGGTACTCCATCAACTAAGAAGTGTTTGCACTGTGAATGTAGAGAATTCAAAATAATGGGAGATGTATGCCATCAGCATCTGGCATAGATTAAATGGGGGGGGGGGGGGGTCTTCTTAAATGGAGTTTTTGGGGTCTCCTGTGTATGACATCAAACTGTGACCTTATATGCAAGTGAACTACTTCCAAAGGTTAATGCATAATAATCTGAATAGTGAGGTCATAAACAAGAGATACTACAGGAACATTTAAATTACATTTTGTTTGTAATCTATGGATTTGCCCACACGAGGTGGAAGATGGATTATTTATTAAATAGCTCTAAAAGTGGAGCAGTTGCCAAGGAAACCAATGGAATGTTCCTGCCGTTTACCTTTAGAACTTGGCTTTTATAAATAACTCCCATTGTTCCCAAGAGCCAACCTCAGTTAAGGTCAGGTGGAAAAACAAAATGGCTACTTTTGTCACGCATTTCAGCCAATAATAACATCGTACATGAAAGACTCGGTATCCAGGTATAAATTGTAAAACCTGACTGACCTACTTTGCAAATTCGTTGTAGACTGTGCCTAATACAATATCATACCCTGTTTTGTTTTGTTTTATCTCCCACTAGATTTTTTTTTTTTTTTTTACAAGGAACAGGATAATTTTTTCCAGCTGCAGAAAATTTACATTTCAAAGAATATTTCCAGTTGCTACAATTCTCTAAAATGAAAGTATGTGTAAACTTTTATTAGGGCTAAAGATCTGACTGGCTTGCATATTCTCTTCCTCCTGCCAGTTACGCTGGCGAGCATGGCAGTGTATCGTATTACACAGCGCACTAAAAAAAAAGAAAAAAAAAAGATGGAGCCAGCTTTCTTGCAATGATTTTTATCTTGCAGGAAAAAAAAAATCAAAAAGATACAACAAAAAAAAAAATCCAACAGCATTAAGACAAAAAAACTAAATGCCGGTTTTTGGCCAGAACAAATGTTGCTCACTCCTTAATTTGTCAAGCATGCAAATCTAAGACCTCGGTTTAGTTCTCCATATCATGACACTGGACTTGAATGCAAACACATTGAGTCACGCAAGCTGTGTACATATGTTAGCTGTCTCATCCGTACAGTCTATTTTAAGCATTAGCCTGTTCTACTGAAGGCCCAAGGGCTGGGCTGCCAACTATAAAGCATTCAGCACAGCACAGTTTCCGTCTAGACTCTGCCAAAGTCTTCATTAAAGGTTTTTAAGAAAAAAAAGAAAGAAAAAGGAATTATTCACTCAAATTTCCTGTCTGAGAGAAAATAAAAACGGAATCAAAATCAGAGAGAAACAACACGGTAGTGTATTAAAACTTCCAGAGATAATATACAAAACAATATACAGTTCTACAAGTATATGTACATGTCGTGCCCAAAAGTCTGGGCTCAGTATGGACAAAGGAGTTATATAGTCCCCTCAATGTACCACAAGGGTTAAAAAAAATACCCCACCATGCAATTTCCTCCATATACTTAAAGGGACGGTATCACCTGAACAGTGTTTTTACAGTGCAATTAAAGTATAAACAATGATTGAAAATGATCTCTACATTGTCTTAGCAGAATTGCAAGTAAATGCTAAATTAGGAGCAAAATGGGTCAGTGAAGTCTGCTGTTTATGACATCACCGGTGGCACGGTATGCAAAACACATTTCCCACTGAAAAGCAGTTCATTTGCATACCGTGCCACAGGTGATGTCATAAACAGGAGACTCCACAGACACATTTAAAACACAGTATTCTCCTAATTTGTGCATTAGTTTGCAGTTTTGCCAACACAATGTATAGATCATTTTCAATCATATTTTATGCTCTACATGCACAGTAAAAACATTGTACAGTCCCTTAACATGGTCGCAAGCCATTTACTGGCGTAGCAGTAAAAATCCAGCTGATTGGCTATGCTACCAGTGAACTCTGCAGCCCTCACTTGGCTTCTAATATACAAGCACAAGTGAAATTTAAGTTGTCCCTAGTATGAGGATAAACTGGCAAGTACTTTTGATAGTACACGCCAGTTTATCCTCTGCCATGCTAGCGCAGAGAGAGACCCTAATTTTTACATGGGATCAGCAGGGGGGGGCCTTAACTAGGTCCCCCCTGCTGATCCCATGCAAAAAACGAGGGTCTCTCTCTGCGCTAGGCGAGCTCCCTCTCTGATTGGCTGTGTGCCCGCGCTGACAACCAGGATCTGCTGTGTCTCGCATGTGAGACACACCAGATAGTAAACCCGCGTGTATCTATTAAGATACACGTCGGGTTTACTTTCAAAGTCCCGGGACATGTTCCTTTAAAACCAGTTTCCAAGCCCAGCAAAATGTAGGCCAGATTTAGAGAATTCATTCATTAAACAAAGGATTTGCAGGCTTTTGTTTTACCAGTCTGTTGCCCAATGTAGGAAGGGGTACGAACCAAGAGACCTCTTCTCCACTGACTGCAAATTGCAATAACGAATTGATAGAAAAGGTAAATATGCATTAAATGTAATAGAATGTTTAACATAAACTGATGGCTTCTAGCTATTCCTTTCTGCCCTAGGTACACACACATTAAGGTTTCAGTAGAAAAGCTGCTCCAAAAAACGGAGCAATCAGCAGGGACGCGTCATTGGTTTCCATGGTGACTGTTACTACACTTTTAGAACGTTGGCCATAATTGTGCTTTATAGGTAACCCTAATTTTGTTCTAAACTACACATGGGAAGGTTCACAGGTCACAACCTAAAACACCAAACCAAATATGATCTTATCGCAGGTCACCTGACAGCAGTCCTCCATATTGTATACTGCTTGTTTGTTTAAGCCTGTGGTTTCATGATGCTTACTGGGGCTCTTTGCTATATCCATGTTTAGAATAAGTGGATTGATTCCACTTATACCATCTATAGGGTACAGTTCAGGTGCCTACAATGGCTGTACTGTTGAGGGAACACACTGGATACTTTATGACATGCTATTCCAATAAGCAGCATGAAATACCTTCTGAAAAGCCAGGAAGGGAGTTGTTTCTTTCTAAAAACCTGGTTTTCTTAGAGAACCTGACATTCCTGCCAGATAAAGAAACATAAATGCTCAGATTTCCTCAATTGACTCTTTTTTGGATTTTTATTTGTTTTATTAAGTTTTTCTGGTCAAGGTGCAGCTCAAACAGACCCACAGGAACCTTCAAATTCACTTATTCTGCGGGTGAAAGACCCTAGCCGTTTACTGAACATGAGATGCATCAAATCTCTCTTGTGCAGAAGAATAAAGTGCTGTATCTGGGACGGAACTTTGTGGACGAAATGGGAGTGAATAGCGCGGTCTCAGCCCTCTTTAATGTTTACTTCTTCATTGGCATGGGTTTAATTTAAAAAAAAATAACAATTAGTGGATCCTTCAGTCAGCAGATTACATACTAACATCCCATTTTAGTAAATGTCCTGGCAGAATCCACGTCGTGACATCGATAGTCAGACAAATTAAAAGCTACCTTCCTTTCTGTATGTTGTTCATCTTTCTAATATATGTGATATGTACTCATATTTACTTTAACCCCTTCATGACCGGAATGTTTTGGCCATGTTGTACCGTTCAGGATCAAGGACTGTTTTTCTGCAGTGTTTGTGTTTAGCTGTAATTTCCCTCTCATTTACCGTACCGACACAAATAATAATATCTTAGATATCATTATTACAATCATATCACATGTTTTACTATTTAAAAAAAAAAGTAAAATGTGATGGAAAATTGAAAAGGCCTTTTGCTTTCGGAAAAAATCTTGTATTTGTCCCCCATGTTTTTAAGTTTTAAACTTTTTTTTGCAAGTTATAGGGCAATAAGTAGCTCGTTGCTTTTTGCTAATCATTTTCTTCTTCTTCAGAATTACCTATAGTGATATTGTAGCCCTAACCCTATCCCTAAACCTAACTCTAGACCAAACTTGAAGAAACAAATCTGGTTGATGTGATTGGCTGTCACAGCGTCCGGATGTGACAGAAAGGGTCCCGAGGCACTGTCTGTTACAGCCTGGCGGCAAGGAAGTGTTTCCCTTGGACATGCCTGGAGGGAATCACCATGGAAACCAATAGAAGGGTCCTGCTGTTGAGTCTCATAAATAAACCCCATACTAGAGCCAAGTTTGACTTGAAGCTTAGCGGTTTGAATGTAACAAGTAACTGGATAACATTATCTGACAGGTGGTTTTAAATCACCCTCGTCATTATATATTCTGGCACTCAAATAGTTAATGTAGTAAATTTCTATTTTTTAATTTTTTTTATTTTTATTGCACACATGCATAAACAAAATGCCTCTGGAAAACAGAGACAAGATTCTTGATCATTTTTGGATGGAATGTTCATAAAAATAAAAAAAAAAACACAATAAACACATTACGGAATAAACTTTTTAAAAAACGATTGGTTTGTACTTGGCTTGCTTCCAATTGGCTTGAATAGAGTATTCTACAACTGAAACAGGCAACGCATTTTGGCAGCACCCTTCCTTCCTTAGCCTTAAAGGGACGGTGTCACCTAAATATTATTTATATACCTAAATATTACTGTGAATGTAGAGAATAAAAAAAAAAAACGTATTTTAATTTTATTTTAGAACAAATGTATGCACATACATAGTTTAAGAGAGAAACATGACATGTGTCTGGGGTGTTTCCTGTTTATGACATCACTGTTGGTTTGATTTGCAAATGAACCAGTTTTGGTGATGTCATATAGAGAAGGCATTACAGACACATGTCAAACAAACTGCCTTCAGATTTATGCATTTGTTAGCTTTTCTGCACAATGTATAGATCACTTTTTTTTGACGCTCGACCTGAAAAACAAAAACAATATTTAGGTGATGGGGTCCCTTTAATATAACTTGTGATTATTAGCTCCCTTCAGTGTTGTGTGTGATAAGTGAGAATATTTCTATTTCCTCCAAAGTCTACTCCTGGAAAATTGGAGTCGCCGGGGGTGGTGGAGCTTTGGAGGTTGAGTGCAAGCGCAACTGTGCATGCGTGTTGGCACTGTCGCTCAAACTGGAAGCACTCGTGCGCATTCTCACACATCTGAGCATGCGCGGTACGCATTCTAAGGTATCCCCGACATCAGAGAATAAAATAGGGTTTGTGGTGCCGAATCCTGTCAAGCTCCGCCTCTGGCCCGCAAGTCGGGACACTTGGGATGTATGTATTCCTCATACTTTTACCCCTTATTTTGTTAGTGCGGATGAATGAAAAGTACGATCTGTTGCGTAAACATGAAAAGGACAAACTTTGTTGAGGGTAAAAAGAAGGCTTTCTCTTGTGCGCGCCAACTTGCTACGCGAACACATTGTAATATTCTCTTCACGGCATACATTTTGATGCTTTGCCGCTAACCCTTCTGGGATGCCGATTTCAGCTTTTGGGGGTTGGCTAGATGTGTGTGTCTGTCTATCCACCGCCATATTGGCAGAGGTTTTGGAAATGTTGCAGGAAGTGCCAGTTCCTTTTAGGGTAGTGTATCTTTTAATCTACATGTTAGCTGGCAATGAAAGTTCATTGGGTAGGATTAAGGAAAATCTGACTCAAGATTCCGAACAACATGTCTGCCCTCTGCTAGAGCGATACGGAGCAAAGATGGTGCAAAAAGGTACTTTATTTGTATGTTATTGTTTAAGTTTTCTTTTACTAAAATCAATTAGACTTCGTTTTCCAATTGCCTACATTTGTCCTCTAGGAGTTTAACTCAACAGAGCCTTTTTTTTATTTTTGTGTTACCCCTTTGAAACCAGGAGTTGAAAGTGTAAAATATGAAATTAATTTAAACTTTTTAGTGGTAGGAATGATGAGCTGGTCATGATTTTCTAACAATCTACACACATGACTTAAAACACTGCCAAATAAATAAATACACCTGTAGGAGATGTACACATGTGATACGGTTATAACATTCTCATCTAAGGTTCTCAAACATCACTCCCCGCCATGCTTTGGCCCTAATACAAACCCCCTCACCCTACAGGTGTAGGCATCAATATTGTTTCATTGGTGGACATACATGGACTTTGTGACACAATGTAATGATGTTCTGTTGACCTTCACAGACCTTGGTCCTTGAATTACCACTATGCCTACAACTAGTTACAATACGCTACAACTTAACTTAACTGTGCTTTATTCAATGACCTGAGAAATATCCTGGGCTACTGAATACCAGATACTACAATACAGACCAAAATCTATGATAGCTCAGGTCATTAAATAGAGCCCATTATGTAAACTAGGAATGCCACCTAGAGAGGACATAATTGGATGTTCTAGGTCTCATTTCGTGTCGCGGAAAGAGCCACCCATATTTGCAGCAATCTCGCCACGTTCTGTGATTCCCCACGCCGTTACACCACGAAGTGGACCATTTTAACTTTCAATAAACTTTTTTTTTGCACTCCTTGTTTAACCGGCGTTATGCTGTATCTCTGGGTGACTCAGAAGAAATATTTCTCAGAAATCTCTCAAAAGAAATACATTTAAAAAAAAAAAAAAATTAAATCGTGACAGCTTTAAACACTTGAAGTGCTCCTGACCATCCCTGACTTTAAGCCCCCTAGATGTTCCCTGCAGCTGCGGAGAGATATAGTAAGCTACTGTATGGCATTCAGAAACCATGGACCTGGGCGAGCGTTGCAAATGACTTACAAGCGAGTTATTCTCTTGGACTGTTTTTCTTGGCTGTGCAATTGCAGCACAGAATGAATCAAGCAGTATTAGATTTCGATAGGGAAGTGGTGTGGTAAACCAGAGTTGTTTGTGGCTAGATTGTGCAGATCGGTACAGCAGGTTACGGAGCACAGTCTGCGTCGGTGCTCTGGCTTGGCAGGAACGTGCACAGATCCCAAGTAAACGCATTGCGCTTTTTTTTTCCATTATTTTTCATTTTCTTTATTAATGCTGGGTTTTGTATGTTGAGGTTGTGCCAAAGGAATCTGTGGCAAGACCAGCAGGGAAACTGATCCTGTAGCTTAAATAGTCCCTAAACCACAGGCATTTATACGGCGGAAAACAAGATAGTGACTATGTTCTCAGTGATGCGGAGCATGTTAATGATATGCATTTCTGCTGGGACAACAATACCCATCACTCTCAGGCAGCCAGGACGAGACTGTATATGAGCAACATATATGTTTACATGGATATACACACACAAACACATATTATTTATATATATATATATATATAATCATTTTAAGGATCAATAGTACAGCCCATATTGCAGTGCATGTGACCCACTTTTTGATTAAAGGTACAGTCTACCCTGATTTTTGTTTGTGTTTTTTTTAAATCAGGAATTAACAAGTCAGTCTCTCTACATGATGGTTCCCTGATACGTCACTGTAACTTTCTTCCATGCTTCCAGGAGACCTCACAAGTCATGTGAGATGATTGGAGTCGGCACTGCTAATGTGTCGCTTGTTTGGATCAGTTTGCAGCTGGGTGTGTAAGAAAAGGCTTTCAAAGTGACAGCCATGAGAAGATCAAAAATAACTGGGGCTTCTATGGCACTTACACGTGTTGGCTTTGAAAAAAGGTGCTTTCTCGTGATATTTAAAGTGACACTCCCACCAAAACATAAAAAAGGGTTTATGTTTGTTATTTTGCATTGCGGATTTCAGATATGTCTTTTGTTTTTCTTATGCAAGTTTATTTTATGAAATATTTTACTAAACAAGTGTGACTGGGCGCCGCCATTTTGTGAAATATAGTGTTTTTGGGTGCCACCCCCTAGTGACTTTACAGCACTAGTGTCTCACTTTGGGGCTGGGGACACAGAATGCAGTCTGTAAGTCATAATTCTGACCATAGACTTGCATTGAATGGGAGGGTAATGTATCTATTACATCACAAGGGGGCGGAGTTATGATCCTGTTTGATCAGGGTAATCTCCTCTCTTTGTGTTGGACGGCAGGTGAAAAAAAGGTGTACACAGTCACCTTGTCCTGCCCACTAGTGATACACAGGAGCCAGTAAGAGGGCAGGAGGATCTTATGACATCATCATGCAGGCTTTGGCCACAGTTGTAAAGCGAGACTTGCTGGAAGATTTTGGAGACTGTTGCATAATGGGTAAACTTCTCAAAATGGATGCTGGAGATAGACACCTGATTTTATTTTTACTTGTATATGCAAATAATTCAAACATAGAGAGAGAAAAAAAGCGGCATATGTATTATATATGTGTTTGTTTTAAATGTACAGGTAATCTAGTTACGTCTTATGTGTCCCTTTAAAAGTTTTTACGACTTCCAATGCATGGCTGGCCTTAAGCCACAGGGAACCCTGGAACCGATACATTGTTTATACATAAAATGCTGAATTCTACTGACTTCGCAAGGGGTCTCACATACCCAGCCACCAAGACACAGAAATTATATGCTGACAATTTAGATTGAAACAGATCCCCCCCCAACAAGTGGAAAAAAACAAGACACATTCATCTGGGGTAACGATATTACTGATGCCAACACGACTCCATCACAGGATACAAGTACTCACTATACAAGGATAACCCATGGAATCTCCCTGCTGATTAGTTCACTTTTTAGATTTGAAATGACCTTTTCTACATAACCAGCAATATATTTGATGGATTTAGTAGTCAGTCAACTGCATCTGATCGATCCGCTAAACATTTAAAAAAAACTTTAGTTTGCTTTGTTGGATGAGATAAAAAAAAATTCCCAAAAACACAGCTTTATGGAACATTGATCAGACAGTGGGTGATATCTTAAATGTAGGGAGGGCAGAGCTAGTTTGTTATTATTTTAGATTAGAGGTTATTGTGGTAAGCACAGCATAACATTAACATTCCTGGCTGAACCTCTGATCATTAGATTTGTTTTTTTTTTGTACTTTTCTGTAGAATGTCACAAAATGTTCAGTCAAAAAAGGGAGTTTGTAGACATAACTAAAAGAATGTGGTTTGTTATATCTAATGTATGCTCTCACTTGTCCAAACAGAATATTAAACATCTTATTGGTTGAATCAAAAACATTTTGAAATCTCAAGACAGCCAAATGCACAAGAATTAATAGCTTTCAGGGAATGGAAATAGGAAAGAAAGGTGCCTGTCTGTAAGTGCTTCTTGTAAATGTAGTGGTATGAACTGAATTTTTAAATTTGTTCAGCAGTTTTCTTTAAAAAAACAATTCAAACAAACTTGTATTGCCTGGGCACAGGGGGAATGTTGCATCATTTCCTCCTTTTGGACAGTGGAATATAGAGAGATGAGTCAAGTCATCTGAGTAAAGGCTGTGTCTTTTTTTTTTTTTTTTTTGAAAAGAGTAACTATTTCTAAGGGAGATGTGTGACCCCACATTGATGCAAACAGAGTTAAACTTTGCCACTTGAATGGAGCAAACCCAGAGTGTATCTTTACAAAACTCTGCCTCTCAACTGAGGCAGAGCTAGTCTGGATGTTGGCACACACACACACACATGGTGCCAACATCCACACAAGTACAAACTCATGGCAGTTAGGACAATTTGAATGGCCACAGTCTTCAGTGAGACACTCTTTGGGAACGCTCCAGCACTTGGTTGGTGTAGATTTTACTGTGGGTTTTAATGCGTTTGAACTGAACTTGGCAAGGTCAAAGGTCACCAGAAAGTTTCGCCTCTGAGCTGTGCCTGGATATTGTCAAGTGAATTCTGAGAGATGCATAGGCCTCTATAAGTCCTCCTTATTGGATCTATGAATTTAGGAGCCCCGGTGAAATGACTTTCAATTCAAACTACAGGGGCACTGTAACTTGATTTAAAGTTAAAAAAAAATACTGCCTTTCATAAATATCCAACACTTACAACATACCACAAAAAAAGCTAGATGGAGCTGGCCCTTTAAATGTTTTAAAATATATATATATAAATAGTGACAATATCCATTATTTCCATTTTTTTTTTTTTATATAACAGGCTAAATATAAATACAGCACATTAAATCTATACTTCACCATTTATAATATATGTTCATATTTACACCCTATATACCAAGTCTACAAACAATCAGCTCCCTTGGAGTGCCAGACAGTTTACCCCTTTCACTATTAAAGGGGTGGTGTTTGCATTAGTTACCCCCCCCCCCCCCCCCTTTAGAAAAGGATTTATACTACCAAAGGAGGTAAGGGATGAATAATGAGGATGAATAAGGTGTACCTTTCCGACTGCTTATCCTTATTAATTGCATAGCAGTTACTGCGAGGGGAAAGGACACAGATCGAGCCACCCACAGAGCTCAGGACGGTCTGCTGTTACCTGTGTATAACTCATAACAATGACTCACTTGGAAGCTCAGGGAGTGAACTCATCTTTATCATTCCCCAGGTCTGCATCATGCAAGGCACACAGCAGCTGCTGGTCCTGTTACTCAGCGAGAGGGTTATACTAAGCCAGCCGATGACTTGTACTACGTGGTCATTGTATCCATGAGACCTATTCACTAAACACTGAACTGTGACAGACTCTAAAGTGCACTGCAAAAACCAGGCATTAATAGCCGAGTTCTTCAACCTGCCCATCTTTCCAGCTTGTCCATTAATGTCTGATTTGTGCAGTTCACTTGTGAGTCCTCCACAGTTCACTGAATAGACCCCAATGTCAGGGACACCTAAGGGTCCACTCAATAAAGAGAGAATCTCAGGGAATGGAGATGGGAATTTCAAACTTAAGGCCAAAGTATTTGAGTTGGAAAAATAATCTCCCATTCAGCTGCATTGGAGAATGTTTCCAACTCTGCTACCTTGGCCTTAAGTTTGAACACACATTCAAGCACTGGAGTCACTCATTTGCATATTATGGTACCCGATGATGTCAGACATCGGAGGCAGCACAGACTATTTAAAACATTATCCAGTACATTGTTTTTGTGATAACCTATGCATCTTTCTGACATATTAAATAGATTATTTTCCCCTTCCCTACATTCACTGCACAATCAGTAAGAAGGTACTTTTAAAGATGGAAAATAAATGCAAATATTTTATAGCACCAAACAGAAACTCCATCCAGAAGTACGGTTCTGCTATCCTCGGCATCATATGTTCTTTGTATTCCCATGAACATATATGACGCCAACTTAGTTTGGGACCCTATGTTGCCCTTACAGACATGTGACACTTGTTGAGATCAGAGGATTGTCCTGGCCAATCTGAAAACAGCTGACAGAATGACAGACAGGACAGCTTTGACAATGGTTATGCAGAATTTTACAACAACAAACACGATCAGGCATAAGGCAGAGTAGTATTACTCAGGAAGTATTACTTTACAGAGAGGGTAGTGGATGTATGGAATGGCCTTCCAGCAGAAGTGTTAGAGGTAAACACAGTCAAGGATTTTAAGCATGCGTGGGATAGACACAAGGCTATCCTAGCTATAAGACTGGGAACTGGGGACTAATAAAAGTACTCGAAAAAAAAATTGGGCAGACTAGATGGACCGAATGGTTCTTATCTGCCGACACATTCTATGTTTCTATGTTTCTAGAGTTTTGCAGAGGTAACATTACTCCAAACATTGAACTCTCTCATTGCCAAAACTACAACACACTTTGAAAAATAAAAACAAGTTATGGTTGGCCTTCTGAAGGTAAACTTACAGAGAATATAATATCAAAGGAGACAGATCTCTTGTCAGTTCCAGAACTACATCTAACCAGTTAAATCAGTTTTATCAAGGATTATCATGTCAAATATCCAGCTTGCACGGGGCCACCTACCCAGGCTACAGGAAAATAAAACAGCCAAAGAAAATGGAAGTAATTAGCTTTACTGTGATTAACAGAGATCTGAAAAATGCCGTGGCCTTTTGCCAGATCAGTGTTTAATAAAAGCAGTGTTGAGACGCAGTGTGCGGAAGTCGTAGAGTAATGAATAAGCACTGACTTACTTTACTCGAGTCTGGGGAATTGCAAGATTGATGCAGCCTTCCTTGTTAAATAAGCTTTTGACGTTCGGGTCTGTAAATCCTTGTGTCAAAATCTATTGTCGATATGATAGATGTGGTGATCTATCCTGTGATCAGCTACATACTGAGGATACACTGTGTGTTATTATGACTGGGGTCTTTGAAGCATTGAGCTCTGATCATTCTGCATCCCCCCCCCCCCCCCCCCTGCAGTGGGATTGCCATAAACGCAACCTGTTTAACCTCTTAATGACCAATGATGATCTCTACCGGGGGTGGGCAACCTTTAAGTTTGCCCCCTCAGCCATTTTTGTACCGGCCACATATAACTTTTGCAGGCTGCCTTTCAGTATGTAGAAGTCATGTGACCAGAAGGAAATGGTCAAGGTGGCAACCCTAGCAACCTTTGGCAATCCATATGTTGTGGACTACATTTCCCTTGATGCTTTGCAAGCATTACGGCTGTAAGAGCACTATGGGCCTACCCCTGGTCTATACCATGATAAATAACAGCATCCACACAAGTTACCTACTATGGTAGCAAGGTAGTCCTTAAAGAGCCAGGTCATCCTATAAATATTTTTGTGTGTATATATATATATATATATATATATATATATATATATTTTTTTTTTTTTTTTAAATATAACTACCAATTATGTGTCCTGTGTTGATGTGCACTAATTTGCCCCTTTAAGACCCTTTGTAAATGGCTGGAATCATGGAGTCTGCCCCCTTCACTACCACCCCCCAAAAGTGGAAATTTGCTTTGCAAGTTCCTGTGCCAGCAAAATATAGACGTCTGTATTGACCCTATTTTTGGGATGTGTCCCTGATGCTTTCACCATATGTCTGGGCAGGCTTCTGGAAATAAAATATATTCAAAATGTCAAAAATAGCATTTTGCTGGAAAATGTAAACCAGGCCCTGTACTTTGTGGTTTAAAGGGGTTTGCATAACAAGGCCAAACCCCAGCTAACACAGGAGCTGGCATTTAATATGTACAGCCAGCAAATTACACAGCTCTTTAAACAGACAGTACTACTTATTCATGATTCACAAAAGCAAACTCCTACTACTCCTTGGGTGGGCTGTGAAAATAGGGACACTATGGAGAAACCAGAAGTGACAGGAAGCAAAATGGTTTAAAATGATGCTCTGCTCCATTATATAACCCTACTGATTCTTAAAGATCCACTCCAAGGGGCATTGGGTATCCCCATTCATCTGTATGGAAGCCCTCTCTATGGTTTAAGCTGAGAACAACCAATTTTGAGAATGTCCAGGGAGAGTTATAAGAAGAGGGCCTGTTTGGAAATAAAGATATAAAAAAAAAAAACCAATAAAATAATGAATGCATTTAACCTTTAATTTGCATTCATTCATTTATTTTAATTTGTCACTTTATTGTAGGGCCGGAGTGGAGGGAGCGTAGCTCAGGGAGCGGAGGACACTGGCAGTTGGTCACAAATATTTATTGGCTTCACAACAAGAGGGAAAAGGCAAAAGAGTCATCAAAAACGGTCCGGAGGGTCGAGGCAGGCTGCAATGGTTCAAAGGTGGTTAGGGAAATCCAAGTTGGGAAATAGAGATACTGGAGGTCAAGTTCAGTCCAAGGTCGGTACACGGGAATTCAGGTAAGACAGTACTCACAGGCACAGGGAAGGAATGGGACTGATAACAGGCACCACAGCTCAACAAGTAAGCATGTACTCTACGGCTTACAGGGGTCTTATAGTGTCATCCATCAAGGAACCCCTCCCCTGTGCACCTGGGATCAAAAGTATAGGGAGAAGGAGTGGTAAGGATAACACTCCTTTCTCCCCGCCACCGAGATACCACCAATCACACAGCACCTTCCGCTAAGCGACCACGCCCCCTGAGTTGCATCTGGGCCTTCACGTTACCCGCGATCGGATTCCAGGATCCGTCACTGATGCTCTGGGAATAACCTACAGAGACTTGAGCAAGAAAGGGGGTGCTCTTGTCTGGATTGATTGGTATTGTCGCTTGGAAACGACCACTTTCGCTGGTACCACCATCCCGCGCCATTCTGCTTTTTTGGTATACATTGTTCGTGAGCATTCTGGAGAGTGCTTCAGAGGGCTGCGTTTGTGTGTAGTCTCGCAAGTATCACTATTACACCACTTGTTTATTTGCACAAATCACTTTGTTTTGTACTCGAGACCGGGGATGCGGCCTACCTCGTGGTCGCGCTACAGCGCGATGGTGGCGTCTGGGAGTGGAACTTGCATGCAGTGATGGAGACAAGGTAAGTGAGGAACCTGAGGCCCGACATTTGTATTCTTCTTTTAACTAGGAATAACCCTGAAACTACTAACTAACAGTCTACCACACCGAGTTTAAACTGATCCAGTGATGGTTAGTCTGGGGCAAGGTTCTAAAAATTGGAGGGAATCGCCATGGAAACCAACGGAATGTTCCTGCTGTTTAGATCACGATTTAGAACTCTGCCCCAGAATTCGGTTTTATAATTAAGTTGCAAGGTTTCTTTGTGGGCTATTTACTAAATGTAAACTGCCAAGGGAACTGCATTAAAACAGATCTTAATATTTGATTTTTGCAGTTCAGTTTTTACCTATGAGTTAATAAAATATTAAAAAAAATTTTTTTATGATCGACAGCCAACACATTACTCTGCAGTTTGTCATTGTAACACTGAGTCAAATTAACTTTAGCTCTGACTGAATGTCAGGCAAGAACAGTGATTACCCATATGTCTAGCAGCGAGTGGAAGTGCTGCAGGGGAAATGTCTTTTTTTTTTAGGTAAAGAATGTAAAAAATTAAGCAATATCAACATCCACAAGGAATATTAACTAGACAGGAGACGGGCCAAGGGGGACTTTAAAGCGAGAGTAGCTTTGTTTGAAGAAACTAGGAATGGATACCTGGGACGGGTTAAACCTAGCCCTTCTCGTTAAACTCCTCGATAATAAAAATATATAATAAAGACATAAAAAGTATATGGAGTTAAATAAACTTCACAATAAACCGTTGCACAGTAGGCTCCTCAGAACTTTTATTTTTCATTTCTAAAGCTGGCAAAGGAAGTCAAAGATTGCGTTTGGTATAATAAAAAAAATAGTAGGCCGCCTGCACAAGGACTAACGGCCCTTTAACTACATCTGTTTCTAAAACAACGAAAAAAAGATGTGGGATTTACTCAGGGGATATCAAGTCATCTATCCTGTGCCTCTCATAACTTGTAACCCCCCTTTCAAATGTATCAAAGATAGAATAGTACAAAAGAATCTTTTTTGGGCTGCTTGGCATGAATATACACATGCCCCGGCGGATTACATTCCTGCTGCCAGCGTGGAGGCCTAAATTACAGAATTCCTGATTTTGTAAATTATACAGTAACATAAGGTGGAAAGTTAAAGGCTTAAAAGTCATTGTGGTTGAAGCAGACACGCAGTCCGTGACCACATTATTTGTGTTGCCGCTGTGAAAAGCCTGTCTGTGCCTGTTTTCCGTTTTGTCTCTTTGGTTCGGTGGGCAGGAAGACTTAAAGGGACTTGTAATTTGAATTTTAAAAAAATGCTAGATTGTTTTAGCAGAAATGTCAAATGCATAGGTTAAGAGTAAAAAAAAAAAGTGTTTTAAATGTGTCTGTGTTTTCTCTTGTTTATGACCTTGTGGTTTGATATGCAAGTGAACTAATTACAATGGGAAATGTAGAATTAAGACACATGATGATGTCATAAATTGGAAACTCTACGGATGCATCTCTTACCCTACACACTTGCTTGAAATTCTGCTGGTACAATGCATAGAACATTTTTATTCAGTGTAAGCAATGTTTGGGTGATGGTGTATTAAACCCGGGGCTTTTATTTTACCAAATGTTGAAGGATAATAATTTTAAAAATGTAGCCTTTCAGTGGCTTTTGCCAACTTTAAGAAGTTCCCTGCTTAGTTTTCTTCAGTATTAGGTTCAGTAGTTGCTTCACTAAAAGTTATAAGCTATAAAAGCTATAAAAGTTATCAAACATCATAAACAAATCAACACCTTGCCCTTTTTTCTCCTGACCAAATCTTGCTGCAACTAGTTCACTGGAGCATCGCTCCCCTTATTCTTACATCTTTTCCCTGCGAATACTTAAGAATTCTCATTATTCTTTACATCCCTGCTTCGGATACCTCAACCATATTTCATCCTCACCACAACATCCCTCCCAACCAGCACACGGGTAACCTTTCGTCATCTTGACCTATGCTGAGGCCCAAGAAGGGGCAAAAAACTGGGTAAATATACACTGGGGCCCAACCACTGCTCTATCCTATATATCAATCTCTGTACCTTATCTGTCAGCGTACCTGTCTTGTCTATCTGTGATAGTGGGTGGGCTGATGAAGTTTTTGCCCCCTGATCAAGCAGAAGTTATTTCTAGAGGAGACTGGACAGTCTTACAATGTGGGGGGAAAAGTTCTACTTACGTCTTGGTTCTCGAGGTCCATCCACAGTAATTTTAATGGCTCGATGGTACGTGGCCACTTGGGGCGGGTTGGTGAAAACTGTGATGGTGAGAGTGAAACTTTTCCCTGTAAAACGAGAAAATGAGATAGAATGCCTGATTAGGCACATTTTGCGGAAAATGTTTATTGAACATGATAGTTATTTGTTTTACTACAAACAAGCAAAACACTCATTAAGGAAACCCGTAGGCCTTTTTTGTGACCCAGAAAAGACATTCTTCGCTATTCCATCCTTTCAGACCACCATATTTTTTTTTATCTCCATATAAATGTATGAAAATATGGAATTGAATTTGATGGCTTGTATTTGGGTAAACATGATCTTTTTGCTACTATGATGCCTGGGCCCTTTTATTTTTAACACTACAGGACAGTCAATATCATCCAGATACAATGGTCAGTTGTCAGTGGCACTGGTCGAACGTGAGGGCCTTCTCCAATGGTGGACACTTGGACTTTACCCCCAATTAAATGGCCGATCAGCCAACCTCACACAAAAATATTTTAAAAAGTAAATTTTGGGCTTATGTTTACCACTGGACGTGATATCTAGAATATACTCAAAAAACAAGAGAAACCTCAACAAAGTTCTCTTCGTAAAATACTTTCTACATTAAGTGGTTTGATCCAAACTTACTAAGTATCAACTTGGTTTGTGGAAATATAGGGTGAATCACTCTTCTGAACCTTATTGTAGTACAGCATTATTTGTTTTTTAAAATGGTATCTAATCCTCAACAATTACAGCCTCTAGTAGGTTTACAGCCTTTTATCGTATAGCACTGAGATGAATATGGCCACCGTCCGGAAGGTTCTACACGCAGTACATTGTTTATTTCTATAAGTTGTTCAGCCTACAGTTTAGTTAACTTTTCAATGACAGGTAATAAGTAGTGATAGGGTGATTTGTTCCTCCTACTTAGGAGATTATGGATTAATTGCACACAAATTAGTGTACAGTAAGAAAAGGAACCCTAAAGAAACGTGTCAATAGATAATTACACGTCTTGTAAAAATGCTAACATAACATTAAAGGGAAAGTAGGTTATAGTGTGGAGGTGAATCCATAAGGTGTCAGCATGTACTATTAGCAATCTACCAGAGTAACAGAGAAAAAGTATGTAAATAGAGCAGTACTGGGGCAAAGTTTTAAACGTGGGGGCAAATGCCATGGAATGTTCCTGCTGGTTGTTGGACCTTTTTTTTTTTTTTGTCTCTTAGAATTTTCTTTTTTCTTTTTCAGAAGGGACTTGTTATGTAATATTTATAGGTCAAAAAAGTGTTTGAGCAATCTAGGACTACATGGCTTGAAGTCTCTGACCTCATATATGGTTGACCTCAGATGATTTTTTTTTTATTTAATCTGGAACAGTGCTGCTAGGCTTTGGTGGTCCGCACAAAAAACTATGGATGCAATCTTCCACATGCATTATAGATGGTCTATTAAAAATGTAACCAAGCAAACTTCAGTCTCAAACTGATCTACAGTAAATGCATGACTTGAAACTCTTCAGCTAACTGGCCATTGGCATAGGTTTTTTTTTGTTTTTTTTTCTTGGGCTTGGAGAAAAAACTGAACAGGGTTTGTTTTTTAGTCATAAAAAAAGGAAGTTTCCTATAACTTGTGGGAAAACTTTCAACTCCTTCCTAAGACAGTGGTGGGCCCATCAATGTTTTGGGAAGGTGATATCACCTTTGGAATTCTGCACCATTTAAAAAAAAAGATGGGTTGTCTTGGATGGCTGCCACGTGAAAACAGACAGCTAAGAACTTGAAGGACGGCCTCAAATGCCCTGTGGGGGTAACACTATCTGCTCACAGCGTGCAGGGCGGAGGTGACAGAAATGGTGAGGAGAAATGCATCCATGCTTGACGCCCCTCCTTTGTGGCAAGGAGCCAGTGCAAATGGATTATTAGGTAATGCTTATTTAGAAAATGTGAGATATCTGTGTGAATCATAAATATTTGCTGTTCAGAAATGTTTGTATTAAGGGGTTGGACACTGCCACTGCACAATACTCTTTCCCATGAAGTGCATGAATAAACAGGATTATTATTATTATTATTTTAAATAATGCAAGCTGGTAACATTAATGCCAATATGTATCATGGGCACTGCAGTTATAAAACATGCTATAAGTAGGTAGGATTACGAAAAGGATCACCTTAACAAGGAAGTTTTGTTTTTTTCCCCCCCCCAGATTAGTGCTGGCCAAAATACACTCGATACTAAAATATTACATAGCCAACTGAGTGGCAGAAGGAATTCGTTGAGTATGATTGGAGTTGCAGTCCCCGGCTTGTAGAGTTCCAAAGTTTGCCTTCTCTTGGTTAGGGAATGGGTAGCAAGGTTCAATTACGGTTGCCACCCAGCCGTGTTTTACCGGCAGGTCAGTAAAAATAAAAAAAAAAAAGCCTTTGCGCCCAATGTCAAGTCTATGGTGGTAATAAGTAGGCCGGTATTTTTTTGTGGAAAAGGTTGAAACCCTTGGCTCAATAAAGATTCTTAAGAGTTGGACATGAACATGTTTTATTGTCTCTGTATCTTGACTTAGTATCGTGACTCCAAAGAGCCACTTTAATAATACTTTTATTAAGGCCTAAAACTTAATACAACCCTATAAAAGCTTATTGAAGCTCCCAGTCCATATGCATGTATTTGTTTCAGGCTTTTGTCCCCCAAAAACTTAAATATTTCCAGGCTTTCTCACTGGTTTTGCTGATATATCTCCTTGGAGAATATCAGAGAACTCCCACAGAGATGCCCCCAGCTCCTATGCAGGATGTCAGTGATGTCACCAGTGACATCACACAAGTGCCCCACCACCAATCACAGCTGTAAAAAAAAAAACAACCCACAGACAGGCAGTTACCAGCTTCTATTCTTTTAAATAATAGGGTTTTATTTATTTACTGAGCACTGTGCAATGAGCAAACAAAACAGGGGACGGAGGGCTCTGCCCAAAAAAGCACTGGCAGTCATATATTTCCTGGTGGGGGGCAGGTTGTTATGGGAAAATGCAGGGGCCTACGTGGAGTCTGACATGTAATTACCACACTAGGTAAATAGTGGTCACTTCCAGAAAAGAAAGGTGACAAAACTGTTCAGAGGAAAAGTGCGGTGTCAATATACTAGGACTCGTGTAATGGTGTCCTAAGGGTGAATGCCTGGCACTCCTATTTAAACAAGATATTTTTTTTTTCCTTCCTTTCAAACAGACAGCTGTGGAATGTAAAAAGTGGTATTTCACTTAGTATTGGTCACTGAATGGTTGAACAGAAAAACAATGTTTCTGCAGACAAAATGACTGCCAGGTGATTAGAAGCGAAAATGAGCAAATGAAATGTATCTGACGCTCTCCCCGTCATGTCTAGTTTGGTCCCGCGCTCCAGGGGTGGAACTATACAGGGTGCAGCAGGTGTAATGCACCAGGGTCAGTCCCTTTAAGGGGGATTATGACAGAGCCTCTCGGTCCAGACCCACAGTTGGCCATTTTTGGCCAGTTGTTGTGGATTACATTTGCCAGCACAGGTCAGTCTATTTCTTATTAATAGCACTTTTTAAAAATCTATTCAGGAAAAAAAAGCTGGAATGGAAGAAAAAAAAATATTGGTGTGGTGGGGTGTCCATAAATTCTTTCTGCACCAGGGCTAGGGTTGCCACCTTTTCTTCAAAAAATTACCGGTCTTGGTACTGTCTCCATAGACTTAACATTGGCCTGATGACAATATTTTAGCGGCCTGCCGGTAAAATACCGGCCAGGTGGCAACCCTAACCAGGGCTGGTAACAGTCTTGTGTAGCCCCTCTTAACCTTTACTGTCCCACTATGTCCATTTCTATGTCCATTTCTGTTTACCATCAAACTCCCATTGCACCTTTCTTTTCACTCTCTATGCCCTCCACACTTGGGCCTGTTTTCCTTTCACTGGTGATATGGAAAAATCCTTCACCTTCGCCCATTTCTCCAACTCGGCTTTTATTGCCCAATTTAATATTTACATTTTTTTTTAAGCTCACTCGCAGTTCCGTTTTAGTGAATATCTTTCCTTGGCAGTGTCTCCCTTTAGTGAGAATTTGGCCTTACCTCCCTGAATTTGGAAAAATTTACCACCTCAAATTTACCTGTGAAAAAAAAAAACTTAAAAGATCTACGTTTGATATATATGTGTATGTATGTATATACATTTATATATTTTTAAATTCTAAATCTTCTTTTTATCTTACGTCATTTTGTAATAAATGTGTTATTCGTGATAACTGTGTTATTTGACATACAGCGAAGGATTGCTCAAGGCTTCTCAGCTATTGTGCTTCAAGATATAACAGGCAACAGAAAGTTTAAATAGGTGGAAAGTTATTGAATAATTAAAGATGACTAACAGGATTTGTCTCTCTTGAAATGACATCAGTGTTTAAGGAAAATGTTTCATTATTTTTATTTTTTTTAACAGAAAGTTGAATGTACTTTCTCTTTCTGGAGCTTACTAAGGCCTACTGGAGAACTATACAAGGTTCTTCTACTCAATAAAGTGAGAATTCCAGGGAATTGAGATGGATATTCCAAACTTTAGGCCATTGTATTCTAGTGTATTTTTGTTTTGCTCAAAAATCAAACAAGTTTTTAAAGGGACACTCCCACCAAAAAATGAAAACGGTTTACTTTTTTTTTTATTTTGTATTGTTGATTTCAGCTATTTCCTTTGTTTTTGTTATGTGACTGTAGTTAATAAAATATGTAACTAATCAAGTGTGACTGGGCGCCGCCATTTTGTGAAATATAGGGTTTTTGGGTGCCACCCCCTAGTGACTTTAGAGCACTAGTATCTCACTTTGGGGCTGGGGACACAGGATGCAGTCTATAAGTCAGAATACTGACCATAGACTTGCATTGAATGGGAGGGTAATGTAACTTTTACATCACAAGGGGGTAGAGTTATGATCCTGTTTGATCACGTTAATCTCCTCTCTTTGTGTTGGAAGGGAGGTAAAAAAAAATTGTAGAAAGCCACCTAGTCCTGCCCACTATGATACCCAGGAGCCAGTAAGAGAGCAGGGGAGTATCTTCTGACATCATCATGCAGGCTTTGGAAACAGTTGTAAAGTGAGACTAGCTGGAATATATTGGATGATGTTGCATCATGGGAAATATTCTCAAAATGGATGCTGGAGATAAACACCTAATTTTATTTTTCCTTTTATATGCAATTAATTCAATCAATTAAAAAAAACAACCCAGTGGTATATGATTTATATATGTGTTTGTTTTAAATGACCAGGTTATCTAGTTACATCTTATGTAAGTGGTAGTGTCCCTTTAACTGATTACCCTGATTGGGCTGCTATATACACAAAAAGTTTTTTTTTAACATGGACTCAAAATGCGTTGACCTTCTTCCAGCCTGTATATTCCTTCAGCACATGTTCCTGTAAGCACGTTTATTCTTTATTAACAATTTAAAGCAGGCAAGCGCGGAGTTATCTAATTTTTCATGTAAAAACAAACAAACATGTGAAGTCTAAATCTCATATGTATATTGCTGTCCATCAGTATTCTGTTTGCACATTGTTATTAGTATTTTGACTACCGAGACCAGGACACTGACAATAGCAATGTCCACTCACATTACGTGGTGACGCAGTGATGTCACTGGAGGCTCCCAATTCCTAATACCTCAACAAGCACTACATGAGCGGCCTGTTTTACTGAATGTCAGGTGCCATCCAAGCGCTATTCTACTGTACAACCGCACATGCACCGTACCTATATTAAAGGAAAATGGGACATCGCCCGTACAAGGACAGCAATACCCGTGTCAGGGTCTGTGACCTTCCTCAGAACACAAAGTCCAGTGAATGTCCACCAGGAACAATACTGGCACCAACCTCTGGTTTCCGACACCTGGTCTGTGTCCGCCAATAACTGGTGGCAGGTGTGTGTTTATAATACAAACATGCCACTGCGCACTAGAATAGCGGTACTAACAAGTGAACAGATGGTTCACCGGTAGACCAGGGTTGCCACCTTCTATTCAAAACTAATTCTGGCCATGTTGTTGTCTTCATAGACTTCACTTTGGCCCAGCCATTTTTTCCCCCGACCTGCCTTAGAAAAAAGTACCGGCAAGGTGACAACTCTTAACACAACAGAAACTATACACACACTAATCTATACTGAAACAGGCCGAGTTTCAAACTCCCTGTCAAAATCACTTGCTTTCGCTAATGTCTAGATTTTTGTCTCCGTGATAGATACAGCGTTTTTAGGTTCACTTTGGATCAATAAACCTTTCTGACTTTATTTTTTCCGATGCTAGCTGCGGTGTGGAAGTGCATTGATTAGCATGGCTGCAACACAAATCCCATGTTACATTAGGATGATGCACATCAAACAAAAAGCTATAGTAGTTTTCCATTTTAATTCCATCAATTAACTTGGCATGACCCCGGGGAGACATTATACCTTGCTCCCCGAGCATCGTGCAGTAAATGTAAGTTAAAGGCGAAGATCCGCCTTCAATTTAGAGAAGGCACGTCCGATAGTTGAACTATGCCAATGTTGCAGTTTTTTGGAATAAATATTGACTGTATTCACAATAGGTAAGATTTCCATTTGGAACTTTGATGTGTCTAGTTGATACAAAGCCAAGCACATTTTTGTAAAGACTTTTTCCCAAACCCATTCCTCAAGTCCCATCATCACCCCCCAGTTTTCAGGATGTCGACTTGTCAGGGGAGGAAGTTCATCCAGTGACTCGGAGAGGTCTATTCACCAAACTGGGAACTGTGGTGAACTGAGGAGGGAATCATAAATATCAGTAGGCAAAAAGAAAATCTGGCCAACTTGGGAATTTTTTTTGTTTGGTTTTTGTTTGGTTGTCTTTTCACCCAAGTTCACTGTTTAGGGAATAGACACTAATAATATTAAATGATCCCCCTTCACTTAATTAAATCCCAAGACTTTAGCAGTTTCCTGAGAAAAAGGACTCATAGAACAATTCCTTATGCAACTGATCAGTAAGAGAATCCAGGATTATTGTTCTATTACTGAGTAATGGGCATGGAGCTCCAAGAGCTAGAGCTTTAGACTATGGAGCTCTGCATGAAGAGATTTTAACCCCTGGGTTGACTTTTCCTCCAGTTTCATTGTCCCTCTACCTAGTTTCTGACCTTGACTAGTGAATATACCTTTAAAATGAGAAATTACATGATGAATACGACTTTCACATTTATCTTATCCCCTAGCAATAACTTACAGGCCCTTCAGCAAGGTAAGAAGAAAGACTTTGTCTACTAGAGGTGAATTAGAAGAGGAAAGGCTGGTCCTTTTGAAGCTATATAATCTTTTCAATCAAAAGACTGAAATCATTATCTGTGTTGTAAGCAGAGTCAAGCCCGCCAGATTTTGAGGGGACTACACCTCTCATCATACTTGGCCTGCTGACCGTCCATAACAGCGCGCGGGTGAGGGAAGGGGGGGGGGGGGCGGTGACGACAAAGAGCTTAAAGGGACATTAAACATAATTTTTCACTTATGCTTCTAATATAGACGCACAAGTGAAATGTCCGTTGTCCCTAGTATGAGGATGAACTGGCGTGTACTTTTGATAGTACACGCCAATTTATCTTCTGACCGACAGCTGCCATGTTACCATAGGAAGCAGGCAGTAGTCTGGTCGGCGACTGTCTCTCTCTCTGCTAGCTCAGAGAGAGCCCCTCGTTTTTGCATGGGATCGGCAGGGGGGGGGACCTTAACTAGTGACCCTCGTTTTCGGCTGTCAGAGTGGGGCGAGCCCCTGCTCTGATTGCCTGTGCGCATGCTGACGTTTGTCTTTCTATTAAGATACACGTTTGGTTTGCTTAAATGTCCCGGGACATGTTTTGTGTAACCCTTGCTTCCAACCAGAAAGCAAGGGTTAAACAATGTCCAATGTTCCTTTAAAGCAGACTTTATCTACTTATATATAAATAGTAATACTCCCCCCTCCCCCCCCCAAAAAAAAAAAAATGCCCAAAAAACACAATTAGAATTGAATGCAGGGGTGTGAAATGATGGCCCTCCAGATATTGGAGGACTACCTCTCCCATACTCCCCTGCCAGCATTAGGCGACAGAGTATTATGGGAGATGAAGGCCATCAGCAGCTGGGGGGGGGTCACAGTATGTCACCCCTGGTTGAACGCCAGGGTGAGTACATAATAGAATGGATCATTACATACTTCCCAATATTCAGAGACAATCAAAAATCCTGTGTTAGGTGTGGTTTGTACAGCGTGTCCATTAACTAGCAATAGTGTGCTGCTGCTAGTAAATGGTGGCACTGCTTCCAAGTACTACAAACTAATCCAATATGTAAAAACAACAAAAAACACCAGCGCTCAGGAAATTACATTAAGAGAAACCAATGCGTTTGTTCATTGATAAAGGTGCGCTCCCCCGAAACGTCTGCTTGTTTGGATCTGCCACTAAACAACATTAAAAGTGTTTTCACTGTATGTGTTTTCTTTGTTTTTACATATTCAGAGAGGATGACACCAAATGCTGGGGCATGGCCTCCTGAAGGGGTGTGCGAGGCAGACGCATGTTCACAAACAAACCGGCTACCTATCAGATTCTAACCTTACAATTGCTGCCTCCGCAAGGAACCAGCAGGTTTCGTGCACCATGGAGTCCCAATGTTATTTTGAAGTCTTATATCTTTACTTAGTTAACCTTTTAGTGCCAGAACCGCACTTTTGTTTTGTAGGCTTAACGGACAATGAAGTGGTTAAGCCTCCATGGGGTGGTCTGGGAGCAAGACAAGCCGGTTTTGCCAGTAGCTTGTTGAACTTGATATGAATGGTTGTAGCTTTGGATTTCAGCCAGTAACTGACTGCTGTTCTCTTTCCGATCAGTCTGGTGCTTAAAGAAAAACGCACACCTCCGTCTCTCACCTCCCCAGCGAGTCTACACTGTCTGTAAGCATCGTGGCATCCATAAAGCAGCAGGGGAGGTGGGCTTGTTTTTTTTTTTTTTTTTTTTTTTTTTTTTTAAGGAGCACACTTCAAAGCCAAGATCCAATAAGAACATGCCAACAAAACCGGTCCCTTCTACCCTTATCCCTTCAAGAACAGTCTGCCTGGCTTATGTTATTTGTTAAAATAACTGACAAAGTTACAGTGCAAATAGACACATGTTCCACCAGCGACTTAACATCAGCACAGGAAATTCAATAAGAATTTCAACTCAAATGATCTAGATTTTGCAAAAAAAGGTAAACATCCCGAGTTAAGTCATATTACAGATCTCACAATAAAAGCAGCCGAGTCTTCATTTCCAGATGTGCTTTAGATTTTTTTTTAAATTCAATATTTGTTTGGGAGTACGGGGGGGGGGGGGGGGGGGGGATTCTGAGACTTTAAAGAAAAAGAAAAAAAAGATTAAGATTAAAAAAAAAACTAGGGGGTCACCTAGTATGGGTCTACGTCTGTTCCTCACCGATATTTTACTTACAAATAGTAACCCCCCCAACCCTAAAACTAATACTAACCCTAAAACTAACCCCTAATCCTAACTGTAAAACGAACCCTAGTATTAACAGCTAAAACTAACTTCTAACCCTAAAACGAACCCTAATACTTATCGTAAACGAATCCTAATACTAACCAGTTCCCCCATAAAACTAACTTGCACCTCAAAGATTCGACGATGCACTGAACTCCCACGCGATTAAGTACTAGTGCAAGACATGCTGATTTATAAGATTCACTGTTTTAAACAGAAAACCTAATAAAATAACTGCATTATTGTTATAACAACTTTTTTTTTCTTCTTCTTTAAACTGGACAAGCAGGTCTTCGATCCCAGAAAAACACAGGAACTCCTTGTGCCCAGACAACACAAAAAAACTTATAAATAATTTTCACATAATGCCTTTTAATTTTTCTAGCTATAATAAAAATATAAAACCGATGGAACTGTAAATAAAGGAGTGGCACTATTCCACCTGCGACATGAACGAACAATGTTGACTTAGCCATTGTGTCCCGCGCTGTAATTATCTGCAATGTGCTGCCTGTGAAGAGGCTGAACAATGTTGTACACACTGGAAGTTGAAATGGTGGTTTCAGCGACCACAGACGTGGCTCGCAGACAAAAGAAGAAGAAGGAAAAAAGCCGTCAATATTCAAATTAGTGGTTCTAATTCCCTGGCACTCGTGTGTCGCATTGAACGAGCCAGCATTATGCAAAGGCAAACATTACACAGAGCAAACATACTGTTTCAGTCTATTGTACTAATCTGTGGTAATGTGTGCAACTGTCCATTCACTTGATGGCATCACACACAGCCCACTAGTTCTGATGTCACCTTTATCAGGCTACAGGCATTCACCTCTTCGCAAAGAAAACAGCAAAAGCGTAATGGGCCAAATAGACATAGCGGACGCCCCCTTGGAAGAGAAAGGCGATGTTAGCGTAATTTGGAGGAAAGTGGGCACTAAGCCCCTCTCCGATAAGTCTGGAGGTGTACAAAAAAGGGTGTGGCTCGGGTGATAGGAGGCAGTAAGCTCCACCACTTTAAAATCATGCTACACCACTATATTAATGGTGGCTTAGGCAAATGTCAACCACATCTAACGGTGAGATACCATAGATCACCATAGTTAAAGGACAACTGTACCAAAAATGAACTAATGTTAATTTGGTGGCACCTCTACACACACATGTATGTATGTATGTATGTATGTATGTGTGTGTGTGTGTGTGTATATATATATGTGTGTAGAGGTGCCACCCAGCCAGTATTTTAGCGGTAAGTTGGTAAAAAAGGAGTTGGAGCCCAGTATATTTATACACAATATATGCCATGTTTGTTTTATAAAAGTTTTATAAAGTGAGTCTGTGACTCAAAACTTAAGAAAAAATCTAGAAAAAAAAATATATGAAAATTGAAATCGCATTGTATACATGATAATGTGAACTGTGTTAGGTAATTACAAGGGACCGGTCTAAAAGGCTCTCCTTAAAGATCTAAGTAAGAGAAGAAAAAAAAAAAGAAATATGACCACTGAATTCCTTGACAAACCAGACACACTAGACTTAACTCAGAGTAAATATGGTAAACCGAACATTGCAATTCAAGCATTGAAAGGCAAACAGCTAACACCTTAGGAAAACAGCTATGCATTGTGAGAATTCCTTAGTCACTAATACAGAATATGACTAAGTAAAAGGAACATGGAGAAGAATAACCCTTTATCTTCCATACAGGCACATTACATTGTTTAGCATATTACTTATCAGACATTGTAAAAGTACCGGTAGTAGGAAAGAGGAGCTCTAAGGTGAGTAGCAAGGTTTGCAAAGGTCTGGTAGTATATAGTGTAGTAATAATTCTACATTGTCTCTACAGCCTTAGTTAAAAAAACATTTGGTATTAATAATGATCTTATTTCAAATTAAATTGGGTACTGTGAAAATATTGGAATGTTTCCTAATAATATAATAAAATTGAGATTAATAAGCATTATGACAACGATATATTACATGGCACCTCTCTGGCTCTGTTTTTTTTTTTAAATTATTTAAATTTATTTGTTTTGTTTTTTAATCAATGTGCCTTTATTTAAATGGTTACATGGCAACCTTAAGTACAAGATTTATTAACAACTCTGTCAACACCCATTGTTCTAATATTATTGTTCTAAAAATATTCACAATAACATACAATGGCCTTATTTGGAGTATCTATTGTTGGCTATATTTCAAGTTACAAATTACAGTGTAACAGACAAGGATGGAGGACCACCACTAGATGGCAGAATCACTTTAGGTCACTGCTTGGTTTAGCTAGCCATTTTATATACTAAAGGAAGCCATAATCTTTAAAGTAACGGGTGACCAATACTTTCAAAAGAATATTGATCTTCTTACACTAAATCCACACTGTCATCAGTATGTTGGATTAGTTACACCCCTAACACAGTTGCACATGATGCTCATTATTATTGTTTAATTACAGATAATCTTATTAAAAGACTAACAAATAATTAGTAATTAATTTAATTCTTAATTTAACAGAAAAAGTGATTTCTAACTGTGGCAAATTCCGACGGCCCCATTTGTGCCTCGATATTATCTATAAAGATTTAGTGCTGTGGTTTTAATCTACTATAGGTTGAGTATCAATTATCCAAAAACCTGGAGAAATTTCATAATGCAAATGCACAACATATTATTATATATATTATACGGAGTCCAGCCCCCTTAAGCTGTGATATAGCCTTTCCATGCATGCTCGGATTCCCCCACGCCCCCAAAGGGTAATACAATGACACGTGTGCAGACCTGACACGCCAACGGCAGGCTCCCAACAATGCCTCACATCACAGCTACATCACAGTAACAGTGATTTATTTGCTCTATACAGTATTTACATTGATATTACTGTGTTTCATGAGAGCTGAGAGGATTTAATAGATCTTATTGGTGATAATGATCCATTATCCAAAATACTTCTGGTCCCGGGCATTTTGGATAACGGTTACTCAACCCGAACCATTAAAAGGTAGTAACAGTTCCACAGCAAATTCCTGTTTATTGGTCATCTTTGGTTCTTATAACTTACTGCCCTACAGTGGATGCCTTTTCAATAGATTGTAACATTGAAATTACCTAAGAATTTGCCAACAACCTTGAAGGCCAGTAGAGAATATACTGATTATTTACCATCAGCTGCTTTCCAGTGCCCTGCTAGAATGAAATTGGGCATGGTATGTGAGAATCGGGACTAAATTGGCATGACAAGGGGTTAATGAATAAGAAGAGGAAAAAAGCTTCATGATTATCCGAGATGGTTTCCGTTTTAGATGTGGGAATCCGCATATCTGATGCTAACTCAATTATCTTTGTGGACTTTATTAACCTTTCTTGGCATCATTTTTGCCGAACTATCTGATTTGATCTGGAATGGAGACGGGAACTTCAAACTTAAGCCCAAAGTAGCTGAGTAGCTCAAGTCACATTGGCGTAAAGTTTGAGTAATATGAAAATAAGTCATGTTTAATGGAAAGATTGCATTTCAGTGTAGAAATTTGAAATGGAGATGTTTTCAGGACATTAGTAATCTACTTTACTGAGTCCTCTTTGCTCTGTATAGCTCTTAATCTGACCCTAACTATTTTTTAAATCTGTCGCTGCCCGGGAGCTTCTTATGGGCTGCGGGATGATGTCAATATCAGCCCAGCCAATCGGATTTTGAGCATTACTGACACCTGTCCTGGACAAAAAGTGAGGTGCTTATCAGAGCCTAAAAAAGGATGAAGCACTGGATCAACTGGACAGTAACTCCTCTCCTACATGAGATTCTTAATTCTTTTTAAGATGATTGTAAATGTATGTTTGTATGTGTATATATATATATATATATATATACCGGTATATATATAAAATAATTGTAATAAGCTTGGAAATTAACTCAGTACTTGCCAGCAGGATCTGCAAACTATCCCTCCACTCTCATGTAAGGTAATGGGGGGAAAAAAGCACAGTAAAGGATTTAAAATGATGATAACTTTTAGATAATATCTATTTGAGTCATGAAGTAACATCCGGCAGAAATGTGCACCATGGGGAAGTAAGTGCTGAAGAAAAGGGAAACTCGGTTTCACTTCTTTTACTTAAAGTTTTATTAAAAGTGTAAATGAAAAGCTAAATTACACCCCACAAAAAATAGACCTGGAGAGTGGCACAAATAAGAGTTACAAATGGTGGTAAAGTGACCAGATCGAACTAGGTCGCCCCTTAAGATCTCTGCTCTAGAACACCAAATGCAAACTGTACCAAAGAGCTTGCAAACGTTTTAGAAGATCGAACACCGCTCACAGGCCTCTTGAATTTTAGAGGATGACGAAAGAAAAATATTTTTTCTTTAGTTATATTGTATAATTTCCCTACTTTGCTATAGAAATGCATGTGGTGTCAAACCAAAAACAGTCTACATGCAAAAAGAGGCGGGACTTCCTTTTGCCGGATTTAAGAACATTCTAAAGAATGCAAAAGGGGGTTTCGTTTTTTTAACCAGTTTAGCATGACACGAGTTGTGGTGAACTATATCAATATGACAACTAGGATAATAATAACTGGTTAATATAGCTAGCCCGCAGACAGAGATTGCAATATGTGGAGGGTATCCTGACCAAATCAAAGCAACAATGCTAATTTATAAAAAAAATAATTAAATAAATTAAATAACTTTGCCCGTCTTTTAATTATATAGTATGCTTTATGTGATTTTTGTGGTCAGGGTTAACAGTTTCAAAAAAGTGGTGGTATATAGTTTGACGCATTGTGGCGTACTCAAGGGGGTGAGGAAACCAGGTGTGATAAACGAAGCCAGGTTAGAGTGCCCACCGCAAAAGGGTGTGTAAAAATAATGGGGTGATGTAGAAGCATTCATCTTTTTTTTACATATTTAACCAAGTTCAAGTTTAATACAGTGCATGTATAGACTTGCTAAATGTCCATTACTAACCACCAACGTTGTTTATGGTGTACATTTACTGGGTTGTGTGTGACGGACAAACTAACGATGTTCCATACTTGCCAAGTGCGTCCTGGGACAAAAGGGGTGGAGTCATGTGACGTTGCAGTCACATGATGTTCTGTAAGCCTGGGAGAATGAGCACCAGCTACCCGGTACAGATACTGCGTGTCTGCAGCTCAGTTCTCCAAGTTCATGTCTGTAACACACACACTGTGCACAGTGCTGAACACTGTATGTAGGAAGTAAAAGACCATTAGATTGGAAAATTCGGGTCTGTCGGCAACTGTGATGTTCTATGGACCTTCACAGACCTTGCCACGGACACTGGGAGTACACACAGATCCTATCACCTGTGCCCTGTGACAACCGCCTGCGCTTGACCCTCTGGACTAATTCAGGGGGAATGTTCTCATTAAAAGTTGCCAAGAGACACCCTGATTCGCCATTGCACTTTGCAAGTAGAATTTATTGTATTCTGACTACGGTAGTTCAAATTTGTGTAAAAAGGACCTAAGGGCTGGAAGCTTAGATTATGGAGCCATAAATAGATATAAAAATAGCTAGATATCGCTCTGAGGTGTTGTTTTTTTTTTGGGGGGGGGGGTGAGTGTAAAAAAAATCAGATGGGGAAATCATTTAAGCTCCTCCTCCATAACTGTCTCCCCTCAGTTAGGTGCAGCGGGGGCCCTCTAAGCAAGGGGGGTGCGTGTTAAGCGAGATGGAGTGCCCCTTAAGTAATCAGGGAACCTAAGCAGAAGATTAATTTGCTTATATAAAAGCAGGGGATTACAGAAACCTGGTGTGTTAGGTAGAATCTGAAAGGGCAATATTTTATAAGTGTCCAGTGTAGTAAAACAGAAATAAATAAATCCCGTATGATATACGCACACAGAGCAACAAAACAATCACACACTTTGATTTCACTGAATACATACATTGGAAATAGCCAATGAATACTCAATAATTCAACCCGTTGATTCATAGACTGTGAAACCTGCTTCGTGTTCCAGTTGTATATTTTTTTTCTATCCCCTTTTCTTGCAGTCCGGAAGACCAAAAGCAAAATATCAAAAGTTTGTTTTTTTGTTTGTTTTAGTCGTTTGCCAATTATGTTTCCTTTGCTCTGCAGTACCAACAGTATATTCACAGGCTGCCCTCTAGTCAAACAGAGCATGTTCCCTTATTCAAAGTCAAGTGACTATAAGTCAGGGGTGTCGGGCTGCCACCAAGCCGGTATATTACCAGCGGGCCAATAAAAAATTGGATTGAGGTCAATGTTTAATCCATGGAGGCAGTGGCATGGCCGGTATATTTATATTTCAAGACAAGGTGTCAACCCTACAGGGGTGTGTGTCAAACTGCTGCCCTCCAGCTCTTGGAAGACTATATCTCCCATACTCCCTTATCTGCCTCTTGGCTGAAAGAGCATTATGGGAAATTTAGGCCCATCAGCAGCTTTTGCTAATTGACATTATACTGTATGGGGCGATTTAGAATGGTCAGCTGTGCATTAAAGTTCTACAAGTTAAGCAGTCACCATGGAAACCAGTGGGATGTTCCACATTGCTCCACGTTTAGAACTTTGGCCAAGTGCTGATCTTTATGCACTCTATGGTAGTGAGTATTGCATAGTGCGTTAATGATGGGATCTGTCAGTGCTCCTCTACTGCAGGCCTGTCAGTTATGCAGCTACTGTGCAAATACAACCCACTTCAAACTGTGTCTTCTAGATGTTTGTGATGTCGCAATGCGTGTCTGACTGGATACTGTCTTTACGATGAAACAAAGTCAAGTGTATTGCTGTTTAGCCCTCTGCCCTTGTCAGTCAGTGGTGTGATGGACGGAATGTGGACTAATATTTATCACCGATATTCTAATGATTATAAATGTGGCGGAGCAACCTCAAACACAGGCATTATGTGACGTGAACATCTCAAATGGAATATATTGGGTTTTTAAAAAAAAAATATTTCTTATTATTTTATGACAAACAGAACTGTGTTTAATCCATTAAAGGGATATTAATAAGCTATTCAAATGATTATTTTCATGAACTCAGAGGATTAACTGTGTGGGCATAATTTCTATATTATATATCATATATACAACCAAGGTGAGACAAAACAAAGAAATGGGAGCCAGATCCAACAGAGAACAGGCAGTGCTAAAATAGGATGCCCCTACAGAATGGTACCTACTCGGGAGGGGCATCAATGATTTGTTTTTTTTGTACCATTAGAGAGGAGGCCTTCCTATTAGCATATCAGACATGTCCCACCCAACACGGTGGTCCTTCGGCGAAATTCCTAGCAAGCCCCCCCAGCATTTATGTGACGCTCACTGACAAAGGCAGATTTAGTTTCACAACAGTTGGAAATCGAATTATTGGGTACCCCCCTACCTCTACTCAAACTTATCCTGTGTCTTGTCACTTGGCTATCTTGATGATATGGTACAATGTACATCGCTATCCTGGGATTCATGGTACAAATCCCTGATGAAAGTATTTCAGTAGCTGTGCCTCTACAAAAAGTTAAATATTGCCTCCAAAAAGGAAATATTTTGCAATGTCTGAAAAGCACATCAGAACAAACAAGTTCAGCGGCAACCAGATGATCTGACCGTGTATTTAAAAGTTGTAAACCACACAGTTCTTCAAGATACTAGCAAAAAAAAAATGTATATATTGGAAGAAGTCAGTTTGTTGTATACTGTTACTTTAACTCATTAAAAGAACAGTAACATCACTGAGAAGACGGTGCAGAGGAAGACCTCGAGTCTTTCACGGGGGTTTAAGGGAGGACTATGTTATGGTGCAGTTATTATTTTGGATTCAGCTGACTTGGTCTTCTATTGCACAAACGTCCATATCACAGACATAATGATCACATGAACACGAAACGGATGGGTCAAAGGAACAGCGTCAGGGGCAGCACCATTTACGTCCTGTCGCGTACTGGGTATAGGAAAGTGTATTGTTGATGGGTTTTCGATGTACGCTCATTACAGGACTTTGCCGTCATTGGGTTTATAATTCCATCATGAAATGTTATATATATTTTGGAACAGCAGGATTTTTTACGATTGCTAATGATAAAAGAGCAGCATGTTTTAGCTTGACAATAAGTCATAAAAAGAAACTGTGATGGAATTAAAATTGGCCTTATAGTTTGATCTCCTTTTATGGAATATGTGTATTTGATTTTTTTACTGGTTTACAGACAGATCAATACAGGGATGAGTATTGCCATTATTCGCCCAAATCACTTGTCACAGTGCCATTATTCCCCCAAATCACTTGTCACAGTGCCATTATTCCCCCAAATCACTTGTCACAGTGCCATTATTCCCCCAAATCACTTGTCACAGTGGCATTATTCTCCCAAATCACTTGTCACAGTGCCATTATTCCCCCAAATCACTTGTCACAGTGCCATTGTTCCCCCAAATCACTTGCCACAGTGCCATTATTCTCCCTAAACTTGTTTTCACCTCCACCCTGATTGGTGTGTGCTTTGTCACCCTTGGCACACCCCTTGCGCTCTTCTATCGGTAAGATACAAAACATTTTATATAGCAGAGTGCCACTGATAACAGATCTCAGCACAAGCAGTTTGTAAAGAAAGAACAGATCAATCACTTAACAGAATCCACAAACCATTACCTCTTCCAGATCTCCCAACAAATCGCAAATCGTTGAATCGGGCGACTTGGTTCTTCATAGCCGCCGTTGCGTTTCGCAGTTCTGCGGAGTAATTCTCATCATTGCCGGCCATCACCGTAACCAAAGTGCCATCAGGTACATCCCCGAGCGCTACCACCTGGAGATAAAAGCAGGGGTGGGATGTCAGTGGCCATAAAATGGGTGGTGGATCAGCAAATTCACTCTCTTTCCCAAAATATTTTTCATTGAGAAGCAACACTGCAGATTTCAGCAAAGATCACTAGGAAATATAACTTATAAAGCAGATGATCAACTACTGCAAGTGACTGGCAGACATCAAATAAATAACTGTTACATCATATTGCGTCTCCTGTGAAACCAGACTCTTTACATCATCAGTATGACATCTATGGAACTCCCTATGAATACTCCCAATGACCCCAAGAGTTACAGAACACAGGCAGAGGAACCTTATGGGATGTTTGGATTTAAGTAACTAACATGTTTTATTATCCTACAGAAGGGATTATGCGCTATATGGAATCAGTGGCGCAGCTACTCGTCAGCTGGTAGACAAAATCAAAAACCATGTCCTTCAACAGTCAGTCAGACATAGAGACACACAGACTGACTGACAGACGGATGGACAAAGAGACAGACGGAGAGATGGACAGACAGATAAAGAGGGGCAGAGAGAAATAGAAGGAGAGAAATAGATTGAAAAACAGAGAGCGATAGACAAATAGATATGTAGGCAGACAGACCTAGATGGATAGATATACATACTGACAGATACATAGCTAGATAGACTGACATATGGATAGATACATAAATACATAGACAGACAGATAGACATACAGACAGACACATAGCTAGATAGACTGACAGATGGATAGATACATAAATACATAGACAGACAGAGAGATAAACATACACACATATAAATACATAGACAGACAGACAAACAGATAGACATCCAGACAGATCCATAGGTAGATAGATAGACACACAGACGGATAGATCCATAAATACATAGACAGACAGATAGACATGCAGACAGAAGCATAGGTAGATAGATACATAAGTACATAGACAGACAGACAGATAGATAAACAGACAGACACATAAATACATAGACAGACAGAGAGATAGATAGATAGATGGATAGATAGATAGATAGATAGATAGATAGATAGATAGATAGATAGATAGATACAGAGATAGAAAAATGATAGACAGACAGACACATAAATACATAGATAAATATATATATATAGAGAAATAGATAGACAGACGGACATATAAATACATAGACAGATAAATACAGAGATAGAAAGATAGATGAACAGACAGACACATAAATACATATAGACAGGCAGCCCATGTTCTCCTATTGTTTTTGTAAATTGTCTGAAAATGACAGATAGATTCAGACTGTTATCTAGTTAGAGCAGAGTCTCCTCACCTCATGTTCCCTGCAAGTCTAAACTCGTTACGTCCTGCCCATTATACAGAGCTGTGGAATATATTGGTACTTTGTGAATAGCTTGTAACAGACAGACGGACAGACGGACTGACGGATAGACAGGCAGACAGACTGACGGATAGACAGAGAGCAGGAGAGAGATAGACAGCTGTATAGGCATGGACAGATGTAGAGATAGAAAGAGGGAGAGATCATTTTCAGATTTTTACATAAACTGCAACAGTACATTTGGAGATGAAAACCACTGATAAGTGATAAATTATATATATATAAATTACTCCACTCATACAAGCAAATCTGTTTTACATTTTCTCCTAATGGAAGCACCCTCCGCAAACAGAGAACCCCCCCCCCCCCCCCGACTCTCACAAAGGGGGCTTAGTAAACCAGAGTCTGCACTTTAGAAGTTCACAGGATGAACCTTGTCTTTCAAAAGACACAGACATAAAATAGCAATCCAAGGCGAGATGAAAAGCTGCGGAAATGGTCCAGTGATTATTTTTTCAAAGTTTTTTTTGTTTTTGCGTAAAGTCTGACATGGTCCAAGTACACAAACACGGCAAGTTACAGACTAAACGGACAAGCAGAAACTTGCCGCAGACTGACAGAATTTGGTTTAAGTGTTGAGCTTTATAGGATTAGTAGTAATCTCGTTGCCTATAATTACTGGATTTCAATCTCCCCGCGAACCTTCAATGCGGGACAAGGTGTAAAACGACAAATTGAACGAAGACAAACGATTGCTTTCTAATTGACTCCGGCACTGAAAGCTCAAAGTCGTCAGCTAATCGCCCCTAAAAAAAGGGGTCAGTTTTCATCTACTTAATCCCCCTTTTTCGTGTTGCTGTTTGGAAAGAAAGGTGTCACCCTTTCAAACCTGTCTTTCACTGTGTATAAAAATAATGCTCCCGGGCTGCTTATTAAAAATGTACAGTGACTGACATGCTGAATGAGTTCATGATAACCTAATAAAGACTATATTCATCCAGTAAATCGGGGATATGAGTCTCCCTTTCGTCATCTGACTCCTTCTCCCTCCGACAAGTAGTTTTGCTTCAGTATTTCACCTAACTGTCCCCTTTTTTGCACGCAAAATAACCCCCCCCCCCCCCCCACAACTCAGTAATGAATATTTTGTATAGGAAGCCAGTTAAATAAATATTAAATGATTTCCTCAAGTTTTTATAATGGACCTTAAAAAATGTGTTGCTATTTTTTTTTATTTTTTTTTCCTCTCATTTAATTGCAATTTTTATTTTTATTTTTTATGGGGAAAAAAAAAAAAAAAGATGTGTCCGGATGAACATAAAACACGCTTTCAGCGAATCTAGGCGTATGTTATTTAACATTTTAAGTGCTGGAAGGGGAACAAAAACTCCCCAAAAAAACCAAAGCGTTAACACCATAAAACAAATCCTTCTCAGACTGCGTCTATAAATGTAATGGATGGGGGCTCTATGGGAATTTAAAATTGTACATTTTTTTATTAAGTAAGAAGCACAAATGGACTTTCTTTTGGAATAATCTTCAGTTATAAATTGATTTTTTACTCTTTTTAGAGATGTCACAAGACTACGTAATGTCTAATCTTGTCACCGTTCTACGCATTTTCTCCATTATTTCAGCTTTTTGTTTAATGAACGATGTTTTATCTTAATTTATTTAAATACTAGTACTTTATGATAGGATATTCTACACTTCCTTTCACACATCTTACTGAGGCCAACACAGCTAGACTTCAGAAAACATATACTATAGGGGTGCCTTAAAATCAATAATAGCCTATAGGGTGTGGGTTTCAAATTTAGTGTCCCATGGTGCAATTTCCTAAGCCTAACCGTTATCATCAGAGATAGACACAGGTAGACATGTTGGCATATAAGGTATAGTGACTGATGGGAGATTGGGGAGGGATGTATAGGCGAAGGATAGGCTAGGAAGAAATAGAAGAAAGAACAATTAGTGATTACCAGTGGCACCCCCAGACTACACCAGACACCTACCCTTGGACACATCAGCTAAATTAGATAAGGGTACTTAGGAAAAGATTTACACAAAATCCTGCCACACATTAATATTAATTTAAATCACAAGAAAGAAAAGGAAAATAATTTAATATGATAAACGACACAACGATGAGTCAAAAAAAAAAAAAAGTTATAGTGACTGATAGATACACAATTGTATAGAAAGGAAATCGCTCTGCTCTGAGGCACTTAGAAGTCAAAATTGGTGCAGTCCCAGCCCTTTTAGCCAAGTAAGCAGGGCAGCTTTGGTAATTGCCCCTCTTCCCTCCTTCCCAGCCCTCCCCTGGGTACTGGCTACCCATTCTACCTATGCCATAGTCCTTTCAGCCTGTAAATCCTGATGAAGATAGAGACTGAAACGCTATCACTTTTATTTTTTCCAATAAACACTTTGCTATAACTGTGCAAATCCCGTGAGTGAGGCCTTTTTCTACCACAACCACACCTAGGGTTGCCATCCAACCGGTATTTTCCTGGCAGGCCGGTACAAAAATTGGCTTGCCGACAATGTTAAGCCTACGGAGGAAATTTTTTTGGGGGGGGGGGGGGGAGAAAAGGTAGATGTCTCGCTTAGTAAAGTGACGGAAGCAGTTACTAAAAAACTGAGTGTACGTATATTAATAATAGAGGACTATTTCATGCTGTTTTCTAACAAGAGTAAACCAAGGCTTCTCCGCAAAGCCACCAGGCAGTGAAGTGGTTAAAAGAGGAACTCAAGGTAAAGATTAAAGCTATAGTTATTTTAGAGACATTCCTTCGCAGACTGACAAACAAGAGCCTGTCACGGGCACAGGACAAACGCACCTTCTAACATTTGTGTGTCATTATATAATAACAGAATGATAACTTTTTTTTTTTGACTGTTACACGTGTACCCTACCACTGTTATCAAGGGGTACAATAATATTACCCGTCACATGGAATCGTCATTCGACAGTCGCTGCTAATATATCTATAGAAGGAATAGATTTTATTACCAGTGACAAGTTTAAGCTTTCATTTATCCCCAAAAGATTCTATCACAAGTGGAGGTCATTTTATCACAGGTAATAGGATCCAGTATAATATGTGGGTACCGAAAATTAAAATATATATAATATATATACTTATTTAATATCACTTAATAAATACTAGTGATAAGTATAATGATCATATTATCTGGAAATCCTTCCATGTGGCTGCATCTTATAATCTGTGAAACTATTCTCTGTCACTGTCTCTCCTAGAAAAACGAGGTATAACATAATATATAACATACACTAGAAAAAAATACGAAATGTTGTTAACCACTTACATATCCTGTCATTTATCCATATACCGATATATATATATATATATATATATATATATATATATATATATATATATATAGTAAATCAAAGGAAATAGAAAAAAATATAAGAAAAAGGGGAAACGCTAAAGTCATTTTTGTGAATATTTACAACTGAACTCTTCTAAAAAATAAAAATAAAAAATGTCTGCTAACTGTATACCATCTGTTTGCGGACGGATTTTGCTTTTACTCGGCACTTCTGAAGATCTTAAAAGAAATATATACATATTTAGAGGTTATATAGTTTCTGATAATAGTGATAAAAAAATGAACTGGGATATATGATTTGGTTTGCTGTTTAGGGAATTCTCATTTTTCTTATTTTGTTTTTGGTTAAAATGAGCAGTTTGCAGAATGTCATTTTATCTGATTTATCTCTAATAACAGAAAATAAGCTGTATGGATCAGTCAGTGGGTTTTATGTTGCTTCTCTGTAAATAAATTACAATGACAATAATAAGCAAAAAATTAATCACCCTACAAAAAAACAAAAAAAAAACGGTTTCAGACAACTGCATAGCATCCGATGATTACAAGAAATAAAATCAATATTTCCAGGCAAATATATATTGATATTTTATGTATAGGTTAATGAGCATTTTCCCACCCGTTCATTTATGTATTTATTTAGCTGTAATGACAATTCCAATCTAGTAAACTGGGTACATTACTAAGTCTCCTCTCATGAATCAGCTGAGGTAAACCTAAATGAAGGGGATTAAATAAAACACTTGCCCGGGAGAAAAGGGCCTGGAATAAATAAATATATATATATTAGGGTTGCCACCTGGCAGGTAAAAAAATTGCCTTGACCCCAATGTTAATTCTATGGAGGCAGTGGCATGCCCGTTTTTTTTTGGGGGGGGGGGGGGGGGGGGGAAGAAAAGGTGGCAAGGTGGCAGCCCTAAAATATATATATATATATATATATATGTGTGTGTGTGTGTGTGTAACATATTCATATAAATCATAGGTATGTTATGTTGATTTATTAATAATTAATAAAAAAAAGTATTAAAGAGGTATATAGATGCATATGTCTATATTTAACATACATTTTTGTATGTAAAAAGTCCTTTTTTTAGTGCAACATACATGAACGCACATATATACATATATGTAAATGGGGCCATTCTTAAATACACAATGAAACAGTAAAATAAAAAATATAAAAACACTAAATTTAGTTTTATGACGTGACCTGTTTCCAGGCTTGCCTTTAGCTCTATTGTAATTTCTCTTTCAGGTAATTAAACAGTCTGTAGGTCTTCTGTCCTTTGATAGATCTCATCAGGCACATTGCAGGACAGTGAGTCACAAGTGGTGTTAAAATATTTTTACAGGAATATACTTCTTCCAGGAAACATCAAAAGGCCCAGACATGAGAAGGGGTGCAGCATGGTATTTAGGGGGGTTAGAAACATGAGAATTAGAGAGTTTATGGCAATTTGGAAGGAGGCATGGGGATGGTGACACATACTAAGCTATGTGCACTGGATACTTTTCCAGCAAAGTCGGTGAAAACTCCTTCAATAATATGTTGTAGTTAGTAGATATTGGTCATTTGAATAATATATTTTTACAAATTTTTTCAACATTCTTTTTAAATGACTGTCTAAACCCCACAGGGTGCTAAGGAAACTATTGGGAGCCTATAACAGTGCAAAGCGGCATTACATAGGGACTTAATTTGTCTTGAAAGCTTACGCTCTATTACAAATCAATTAACAGATAAAACATATCATCTTCTGCTATTCCCTATCCGTCTCACTGATTACCCACTGCTAATCTGCATCTCAGCCAACGTATTACAAGACACTATTAGAGGCCCTTCGTACTGAAACATGCACATACATTAAAAATATCCATGTAAAAAAAATAAAACAAATGCACATATGTGGGTGTCTTATCTCTTTGTAAGGGGTGACATCTGTAAAAAGGTTTGCTGCTGGTCAGCATTAAGATCAGTCGTACTCTGTATAATATTTATTTTATTTAAGAGAAATGTTATCACCTTACTTGATAAAGGTTTATCATGTATTTATTACTTGTACCTCTCAGACCGCATCATGCAGCAGGCCACTGCATGGCCAAATGACCTTAAAAACTGTTGTAAATATGATTGGAAACTCTTCTATTGAGCTGAGCATATCAGTTTGTTCTGGACCCACCTAATGAAAAGGGTGGGTGTTATGTCTTAAAGTTGGAGAAGATTTAAATATATATATATATATATATATATATATATATATATATATATATATAATTATTATTATTATTATTTGTATTTATATTATTAGAAATAATAATAATCACATGATCTGGAAAAGTATTTCATGACCTTATTAAAGAAAAACTACACAAGAGTGTATTTTGCACAGTAATATCAGGATAAATAAAAAAAAATAATCAGTGCTGTTGTGATTAAAGTAATAATTAAGAGATTAGAATGTGTGACAGCTGTCACTCTAGCCTTGTACCCATCCACCCTCAGCTTAATGATTCTGATCCCATAAATAATTGGGAACACCTGTGAAATATGAAAATATTTTATAGATATATATAAAAAAAAATAGATACTTGGGGAGGGAATACACCTATTTCACTTTCTCACCAAGAAATAGCCAGGGATCCAACATTATTAAAGATGCCAAAGATTCAGTTTATTTCACTGCTGCCATCGCCCAAAAATACATTACAGAAAACTAAGTGAATGGCTAGAAGGTTAGGTAAACAGATCTACTCCAGTGGCTGTGGGTAGAATAATATATTTCTGTAAATATTACAGGTACTTTACATTCTTACCTCCAAATAGTGATAACCACAATTCTATGCCTCTCGGTTAGGTAAGGAGAGGTGTTTTTAAAGCGGTGTGTAACCAATATATTTACATAACCACATATAGGGAAATGGGTAAGTAGGAAGGAAAATATATAGCTTTAAGTGCAGGTGTAGAAGATACCTGGAATAGCCTTCCAATGGAAGTGGCTTGCACTAGCACAGTAGTAATGTGAATAATATTATCATGAATAACAAATAAATAAAATGAAGAATTTATAAACAGAATGGATGAAACAAATATATTGTTACTATGTATGTTTATGTAATCTAGCTATATCAATCTAACATAATGTATGATAATGCCCCGAACAGGGCAGGTGTCTTACCTTAAAGGCAATGGGTAGGGTCTTGTTGCACCTCCAATGAGTGGGCAGCACCGAACAGAGGAAGTTTGGACTGTCAGTACGGACTAATTCTCCCGGGTGATCAGACAACACTTCAACCATATTCCGGTCTGCATTCCTCAACTTGCCCACCAGGGCGGCGCTGCTGTCCGGGGCGCTCAGCTGCAGTGGCTCGCTCATCTTCCCCGGGCTCAGTGTGGTTGAGGGCGGCGTGAAGCGGCGGCTGGTGCTGGTATCTACGGGGATACGCATCACAACAAGCCTTGTGAATAAAAACTAATCTCTACAAGGGGGGGATCAGTACCAAAAAGGGAGCCCAGATCTGAGCAGGGAGAGGGTCAGTGATCACAGTCCTGGGGTGGTAACAGGTATCAATGAGGATTGGTAGCAATGTATCACTAATGACTGGTACCACTACTGAATGGTAGCAATGTATCACTAGTGACCGGTTACTGTATCACTAGTGACTGTGCAGTTTTATCACTAGTGATTGGTATCAGTTCAGAAACACAGTCTCATCCCAGCTTCAAGCACTTTGTTCTTCCAGAATTTCAAAGTTTTTTTTTTAAATAAAAGTCACAGATACCCTGACCCCCTATCACAAGAGTAGTCTAGACAGTGACAGGCTTCACGTCAGCTACCATCCTGTGAGTTTTTTCCAGGTTATTTTTCTAAAGTCCCAGTAAAACACAAAATACATTCGTGTCCTCTATATCCAGAACCAAAAGCCTGTTTCTCTCCCTTGGCATCAAAAGAAGTCCCCCTCTTTTAAAAAAAATAAAATTCTGATGAGCAAGGAGATCCTTGCAATACGTGGATCTCACTTCATCAAATAGTAACACACAAGTTGAACACAGCAAAAATCCAGTATATTAGTTGTTTTGTATCTTTTTTGAAAAAAGCCTCAGTTTTCAGTAGTTTTTCAGCTGTGGATCTGCCAGTCTTTGGTATGAGAGACCTGTGGGCACTTCTCCCAGACACATCTAAAGGTTCCACCAAAGCCCAAGCAGCACCCTAGCAGCTTCCCATAGAGGTGGTTTTTTTTGGGGGGGAGAGATTTGGTTGCACTTTGTGGCTTTCTGTCTGTGGTTTTCTGTGTAGATTATTGACACACACACACACAACCAAACCCAATCATAAACAATGTGAGGGCTGCTGTTTTTGGAAAGAGGGCACAATAGCTGAATTAACTCCTTTGCTGCTGATCAGATGAGGCTGTGATGCTTGCCTGTCCCGTTTCACAGACACATTGGGAAGTGGTGGCAGACTTGAAGAAGTTCAGGATAAAACAAGACAAGTTTAAAAAAAAAAAAAAAAAATAACAAGCATTAAAAAAATATATATGTCTTGAAGTTGTTCATCTGCTTCCTGAATCCCTCATAAAGAAAAAAGTGCTTGTAAGTAAAGTTTCCTGCAGGCTGCTATGCTGTGTGCTGGTCTACATGGAGGATAGTCCAGCAGTAGTGCTCCCTGTACCCTGCTCCCTGTCCCTCCACTGGCTCTATGAATGAGATTGACTGGAATTGAATTTGCTTTTACAGTAACAGTCCAGTGGAATGTCATTCCCCCCAGGCTCATTTGCATAGGGGAGCGGTTTAGCCAATGAAATGGCTTTCCGGTCTGTGTCAGGGCGTGGCTCGCGAGCTGCTGGCGGAAAGCCTGTCCGCCCCCAGCTACTGTGACTGGGCGGGTGTCAATGGAATGCCTTGGGCAGCCACTACACGCAGCACATGTGCCAGGTGACGTCAGCCGTGTGCCAGCACCGGTCTGATCGTATTGGGGTGTTGTTTGCTGGGGTTCAGCTTGCTTTATAATAAAGTACACTATGATAACCCACTGTGGGGTGCCCTATCCTTTAAACCCTCCCTGGGATTATATAGAGATATACTGTACAGGACTGTGTGGGGTCACTGGTGCTTTTATAAAAAATAATAAAAACTAGTATTGCTTAAAAATCATTATTATCTTTTGTTTATTATGGAGAGTGGGGCTCTGATCACAAGAGCTTGCAATCCAGAGGCACGTGAGAATAGTAGATGCACAAAAGCGGAGCATGGCTGGAAGACAAGGGGGGGCTGTTTTTAAAGCCCAGATAATATTTAACCCTTTATGTATCACTTAAAATTAGTATGCAATAAGAGTGCAGGGACATGAGGAGAGAGAAGTAAAAAAAAAAACCCCAGTAATAATAATTTAGAAAATAGGTATGAAGGTGGAACATAGTATTTGTGCAGTTCTGAAATGCTTAATATGATTATAAATGTTATATATAATATTCCTACTATTTCTATAATCAAGCACTCAGAAAACGAATTTAAATATATTCACATACATTTAAACATATTTTAATAATGTGAATAACTATTCCCAGTTAAACCTTTTCAGTACAGGGGAAGTAATTAATTACGCCTCTATCCTGCACTTCGCATAAAGGGTTAATGAAATAAAATCCATCCAAGTCCACCCTCTTTCAGGATTCGCCAGTTTTAAAGAATCCAGTCATATCTGATGTAAAAGAAAATTATAGAAAAAAAGTGTTGTATTTTTTTTTGTAATATTTTTCAAGTGTGATATTTGTAGAATCCCCACAATATCTTATTTTATGTGTAAAATTACAGGAATCAAGTATAATTACACACTAACTTTGAAAAAACCAAAACAATATAAGGCCCTCAAATAGTATTCTTACAGTAGGCAAAAAATACTATATTCCCTATAACCATCTTCACGCTTTAAATCCCATTGTGTATTATCACTTGTAATTCCTTAAATAAATCATTCTCATTTATAGAGTGTGACTCTCTGTAGGACACTTAACAATATGTTTAGTTAGTATTGACCAGGGCCTGAGGCAGGAAAGGGGACATATTAAGGGGACTGTATATATAAGTTTAATCAGTACCCCAGATGGTTTATAATACCAGATCAGCTGCTTCATATCCAAATCCACATGTCTTATCACATAGGGGCATGAAAGCCCATTGGCAAAATATTTTATCTTTATTCTTGAAAAGCTAAAGAAAAATAAAAAAATGATTAGCACACATTATTACAGATTTCTGTAAGTTATTTAATAGAATTCAAATGTGAAATCAATTTATTATATTTTTTTAAGACTTGTCCCCTGAGTGGTCAAATTATCACTACTATTTTCTGTTCATCCTTTTTTAGATTTGCACAAAGGTTATACATATAGTTATATACATAGAATATATATACACATGTACAACATTTTTATATTGTTCCAGTTTGTAAAAAGCTTTATGTCAGAAATTATTTTTGTTACTTGCCCGTTTGTACAGCACTACGAGTATGTTAGCACTTAGAAACATAGACTGTATTGGCAGATGAGAACCATTCGGCCCAGTATTTTAATTAGTCCCTTCACTGTATTAACCATTACTAACCATTATTACTGCCACTGGAAAGCTATTCCATGCATCCACTACCCTCTCAGTAAAGTGATACTTCTTGATATTACTTAATTAACCCATGACCCTCTAATTTGAGACAAAGTCCTCTTGTTGTAGTTTTTCTCTCCTCTACTTTACTCTGCTGATTCCCTTGATGGATTAAAATGTTTCTATCATATCCCCCCTGTTACGTCTTTCCTCCAAGCTATACATGTTAAGATGCTTTAACCTTTCCTGGTAAGTTTTATCCTTCAACCCATGAACCAGTTTAGTAGCCCTTCTCTGAACTCTCTCCAAAGTATCAATATCCTTCTGGAGATACGGTCTCCAGTACTGCGTACAATACTCCAAGTGAGGTCTCACAAGTGCTCTGTACAATGGCATGAGCACTTCCCTCTTTCTATTGCTAATACCTCTCCCTGTGCATTCTGCTAGTACCTCTCCCTACACAACCAATCATTCTGCTAATACCTCTCCCTATACAACCAAGCATTCTGCTAATACCTCTCCCTATACAACCAAGCATTCTGCTAATACCTCTCCCTATGCAACCAAGCATTCTGCTAATACCTCTCCCTATGCAACCAAGCATTCTGCTAATACCTCTCCCTATGCAACCAAGCATTCTGCTAATACCTCACCCTATGCAACCAAGAATTCTGCTAATACCTCTCCCTATGCAACCCAGCCTTTCTGCTAGCATTTCCTGCTGCTCTATTGCATTATCTACCTACCTTTAAGTCCTCTGAAATAATTACTCCTAAATCCCTTTCCTCACATATAGAGATTAGTTCTGTATCAAATATTCAATATTCTGCCCTTGGATTTTGACGGCCTTGCATTTTTATTTATAAAAATATTACTGTCAATAAAGCATAATTATAATATAATAATAACAATAATCAGCCAGTTTATCTTACTAACAGGAAAGTTTGAGCTGAATTATTTTTATATTTAATTGTGAGAAGCTCTCTCATTCTCCCAACAAAAAAAGTGACCCAAAAAATAAATAAATCACAAATTGTAATAATAGTTGTGATTTGTGTAATCTCCGTTTATTCTTCCTCGTAAAAAAACAACTTTGAAATAAATGAAATAAAAATCAATTAAATAATATCTCTATGTGTTTTTTGTTTCGGTGACCACAATGTTTTGAAATGTGAGGTTTGGTTCAGTGAATTGTCGAGTGGTAAAATACTGTCGAGAGTATTGCTTTCGATCGGTGGGGCAGGTGGGGAAGTCGAATTCTAATTCGGATGCATAGGACGGGAAAGTATTTGGGCAAAATAATACCGGGCTGTTTCTAGTTGAGGTGAGGAAGCTATAACCAAAAATTTTTTTTTTTAGCCAAACTCACAGTGCACCACACCCCTTGCCACGGATTTGTGGCAAGCAAATGTAGATGGAGTATAAAGCCTCTACCCCATCTATTAAAGGCCATATCTTTAATTTAAATTTGCAGGCTGGTCTGGCTGGACAATGCAAGATAATAGAACCAATGGGTTTCCCAAGGCTTCGGCCTGTACAACATATCTTGAGAACAAGGACTGCCAGTGTCACACTGGTGGTTGAAAATAAGCTCTACGCTGGACAGATAGACATTAGCCAGTGGTCTCCTGGGTTATGAGAATAAAGACCAAAATAAGTTTGTTCAACCTGATTTGCAATTTATTTTTGGTTCTTTTTTTGCTAAAATCACACAAAATGTTTTAGACACTTAGAGAAAACGATAAGGCCTAGAGCAGGGCCTGTGTTTAATGCTGGGAAAGGCCGTGGACTTTCCCGTACACGTTACCGTGGCTTTTATCCAGGGATTGATACACAAAGAATTGGAAGGACTGAGAAAGGATCACTGACTCATTCACTCACTGTGCTTAAAATAAGGTGTCTCTTGGTCACACGTTTGCCAAAACAGATCCCCCCGGTGGAATTACCGTTGCAGGACTGTACTATAATAATATATCAGTATAATATATTATAGAATAATATAGCAGACAGAGCGAGAGCGGAACTGAAGTCAGCAATTAGTCTAATTACCCAACACAATAATCTCTCTTATCTGTCGCCTCAGTTGTAAAATGTAGAAATCTGGTATTATTGTCTGTGTTTTAAAATGGGTACAAGGCCTGCATTAAAGGACAATACTCCTGCTTCAAGTGTAGACATCCACTGAAAGGCCATTCCATGCATTCACTACCCTCTAAGTGAAGTAATATTTCCTAATATTACTTTTAAACAATTGCTCCTCTCATTCAAGAACACATATTCTTGTTGTGGTAGTTTTACTTCGTTTGCAAGGCATTGAACATATTTCAGACCCTGAAAGGGTTAACTGGAATTCTCCACCTGTGCAGAAGCAGGAATATCTACAATGTGCATGTTTTGGAGCTTTTTTTGTGTGTGTTTAAAGTCTAGAAGAAATAGGGTTGTAAGAAGGTTGCCACAGAACCATCGTGATCTGTGAAGTTTATTTATTTCATTAAATGGTCTACTCAATGAAGAGAGAACTGCAGGGAACTGCAGTTAGGCCAGAGTAGCCGAGTTGGGAAAATGTTCCCATTCAGCTGCATTGGAGAATTTTTCCAACTTGACTATGTTGGTCTAAAAATTAAAATTCATAATTTTTTAAGGATTTTAAAGGAAAATGATCAGGGTGGAAATGATACAAAATCTAGGGTCTACTCAATAAAGAGAGAATGGCGTTCTCTCTTTATTGAGTAGACCCTAGATTTTGTATCATTTCTGCCCAGATCATTTTCCTTATTTAAAATCATTAAAAAATGATGAATTGTAATATTACCAAGAAGCCATCTGTTCATTGTTTCCTGTGCTTGAGTTTTCTAGTTATATAGGGTTACCCACTCAGATGAGCTATTATCTGATATCCTACCTCCATACTATGAATGGGGGGAAAAAAATCGACAGAATAAACAGAACAACTGCAATAAAAATAAAGACATATTTAATACCAACCCTTAATATTGCATAGGGGGAATCTCATGTTAGTATACATTTTCCCTACAGACTCTGAAGGGGCACTAGGGTCAATGTAGTAATTAGATCAAATGGGTATTAGTTTAATTAGTGATGTTTTCCAGTACATAGCAATTTCATAGTGAATTATTTGCACACTGCATCCACCTTATACGCAGATCTCTTAATGTCGTATTAAAGTATAAATTAAAACTTTTTGTTTTTCATCCATATCTTTATTATATATGATATATATTTCTAAACCTAACTAATAGTGTACATTGTAGTCATTAAATTAATGGAAGGAATATACAAAAGGTATTCATTAAAGTATTGATCAAAGGTTGTGTGTGCGGGAGAGACAGAGAAATGAACGCATTGTTCAAAATGACGCCCCCTCCCCCAATCTTCCAATGCAGTAGTGACGGCTTATCGACACTAGAGGGCACTAACAGACCTGCTTGCCAGGCTAGACATCCCATTTAGGTAGAGTTTGCACAGTGCTGCTGTCTGCAAATTCGATTGAATTTAGTTTACACAGGCACAGCATGACAGGCACCCCTACAGGCACATTTACACACACTAATATGTTAACCTAAAGATCAGATAATCGGATTTCTTTAAGCAATCCCCACTTATGTCTATCTCCTCAAGGGAAACTAGCATAAACACATCAGCCCAGATAATATACATAAATACTATAGATAAACACTGCAGTTCGCTAAGTGGCACACTTTCAACACCACGGGGGCTTATGCAATCCTGGTTCGTAACAGTAAAAGTGGCGCAATAGCCATAGAAACCAATAGAATGTTGATGAAGTGAACGTTCCATTTTTAGAATGTTGCCCAATATTTTTAAAGAACGCCTGGGGCAACATTCTAAAATTGGATCAATGATTAAAAATGATAATATAATATTAATATATATATATATATATATATATATATATATATATATATATATATATATATATATATATATATATATATATATATATATATATATATATATATTTAATTTAATTGTTAATCATTGATAATCGCTTTGTTGCAGGAGGAATATATAAATATATATATATATATATATATCTCAAAAAAAGCCAAATTCGTCCTGCAACAAGCGATTAAACACTATTGTAAAACACAAACATGGAATTTGCCTTTAATTACTATTAGGAGCGCCCAGCGCTTAATGCTGCTTTAAGTTCGTAAAGCAAGTTCGTGGTAGTAAACATTTTGTAAAATCATTGCAGGGATTCCAAAGGGTTAATTTTGCGCTGACAGTTTTGCTATATATAATACAAGGTGCGAAAACGAATTTATATGTTCGCGAATTATTACATTCACACTACCGAACACTAATAAAACACATTGAACATTTATTATTGTGTATTATATTATATTTTGCATTTATTTCAACAGTGCATTTTTATTAATATTTTTATTTTTTTTAACATTTATTTTGTTTCTTGTATATATAAAAATGATATCTTATACGTGCAATGTATTACATGTATTTTAGTATTTCCTTTTAATAATCTCAATTAAGAAACGGACTGATTTTTTTTTCACCCTATTTTTTAAATGCAAATTAAAAAGACTCATTTGAAAAAAAAAATATATATATTGTTTTAATTACAGTAAAAAACGGATCATATGGGGAATAGAGTATAACGTGCGATTTCTGCCCTTGTACTTCGGGTTTCTACACGAATGAAAAAATCCTTTACAATAAATAATTGTGCTAAAGGGATTTTACTTTAAAGATACGAATAATCGGATCATTTCAATCGTGAAGAGGTAAATACATATTGTTATCGATATCGTATCGTAACAATTCGTGTTCGTTTGAAGAATCAGTGAATGTGGGAATTGTTTGGTTACCAGATAATGTACGTTCATTTAACGCTCCATGTTCAGAATATAGCGTGAATTCGTAGGATGCCGAACATTCGTTCGTTTTCTGAGCTACTTATCCGATGATCTCTGGACAGTACACGGATTCTGAATATTGAATATTCGTTTGTAATTGCTATACTGCTTGTAAGGGTTAAACAAGTTTCGTGACAAAAGTATATATTTCCTATACACTTTTTTGTTCAGTAGTCGATCTATCTATCTAAATATCATTCATATATAAATAAATATCTATTATCTATCTATGTATCTATCCATCTATCTATCATCATCTAAATATCTATGTGTCTATCTAGCATATATCATCTCTCTCTCTCTCTCTCTCCCTCTCTCTCTCTTTCTCTCTCATCTAAATATCTATCTATCTATCATCTATCTATCTATCTATCTATCTATCTATCTATCTATCTATCATCTAAATATCTATGTATCTATCTAGCATATATAATCTATCATCTATCTATCTATCTATCTATCTATCTATCTATCTATCTATCTATCTATCTATCTATCTATCTATCTATCTATCTATCATCATTATCTAAGTATCTATACTTATGTATATAGAAACAGTATCCATCTGTATTATTGCATGATGGATATATAAATAATATAGGTTTGTACATGCGTGTAATCCCTATATATACTGTTCTTTACTATAAGTATCCTCCACTCATTTGATCTGCATGAGAGAAAGTTATGTCAAATACCTGAGCAGAGATAGACGACCTCTAGCACTCCAGCTGCTGTGGACACCAACTCCCATCAGTCTGTGTATGATGGGAGTTGCAGCCCATCCACCTATCAGCTTCAGACTTGTCATCATTATTATCCTTCAATACATGCCCTATTGTAGCCTGAGCATCATTGCATTGTAAAAAAAAGACTTAGACATAAAAATACATTTTTTTTTTTAATGATTGTCCAGTTATTACCCAGGCTGTTCAAACACATGGGAAATAAACTGATCACTGGAATCTCAGCAGAGACACTACATAGACTGATCCAGTGGGATTACTGCTAAATCAGAGTGACTATGTAAGAATTGTTCTGAAAACATTTGGTGTAATAATAATAATAATAATAATATTCTTGTTTCACTGAAATAATAGGAATCTGTTTGTAAACTGAATAAAACCGGTTAGTGACTCTTATTGACATGATCGAATGTCTAGGTCTATGGGGATTAAACAGTTCCACCTAGTTTATGTTCTGGATGTTGTACATGTGTTTAGTATATTTAATATATGTAAAAAAACCCCTATTGTTACTTGATTTTCTTTTTAAGCAAAGAGGCTTCTAAATTCACTGACATTCAATACAGAATATAACCAGAATGTAAAATAGGAGTGTGGCCAATTAAAATCATATTCAATACTTATTCATAAAGATAAACCCATACGTGAATAAGTCTTTTTTTTTTTCTTTTCATTTTACACTTTTCCTTAAAATAGTGTATAAGTCTTTTATGATTGCACTAAATGAGAAATAGAGACATGGCAGTTGTCCTTAAAGGGACTGTATCACCTAAACATGGTTTGTACTGGGAATGTAGAGCATAAAAAAATGATTGAAAATGAAATACTATACATTGTATTAGCAAAACTGCAAGTAAATGCCGAAATTAGGAGAAAAATGTGTTTTACATGTGTCTGTGGCATCTCCTGCTTGTGCGATCACCTGTGGCACGTGTCATAAGACCTCCTGTTTTATTTTTTGGAGAAGAAGCTATTTAAAAGTGATCAGTTTTAGTGCTAGAGCTATGATTTTTGCAAGGACAATGTTCTTTTATAACTGTACAAAAGTAGCCAGTTTTATTATCATCTCCAATAATAATAATAATAATAATAATGTATTTGCTCCTTCATTATTATCATTTTCATGTAGTTCATCTTCCTTTCTTGGCGTTTGCAGGCTAATATTCACTGTACGATATCCTCATCATATACGGTACCTTGGAAACCATTAGAATCATTAGTAAATAGCTGGCCCCATTAATGTTGTAGAATTCATTATGACAATTCATTCCTTTATTAAGCTTTCACTTGTATTAGCAGAAGGTGAGTTAGAACCACGGTTAGAGGGCTAGTCATTAGCTCCTGTGAGACATACAGATCAAATTTAGCAGTTTGGATGGGTCAGAAAGTACCATAAACATTTTATACAGTTAACCCCAGGATGGAAGGGCCGTAGCCATTGTTAAAGAGACTCAGACACCTAAACCATAAATTCAATGTAGGAAATGTAATGATCAAAATTGTGTTAACAGAATTGCTAGCAAATGCATAGATCAAAGGAAACGTGTTTTAAATGTGCCATCATGATATCACCTTGTGTCTTGATGCACAATCTATATTTGCATGTTGATTAGCAGGGGAGACCTAGTTCCCCCTGGTTCCCCCTGCTGATCCCATACAAAAACAAGGGTCTCTCTCTGGGCTAGCAGAGAGAGACAGTCGCTGACCAGACGGCTGCCTACTATCCAAAGTACACACCAGTTCATCCTCAAAACAGGAACAACTTACATTTCACTTGTTCTATATTAGAAGCACAAGTGAAATAGAACGTTTAGATTCACTGTAATTTTTTCATCAATTTATTTACTAAACGAGTGCTTAAAAATGTTTAAAAGCCAGACAACAGTGCATCAGACACGCAATCATACATACACAGTCACACATACACAGAGGCACAATCTTACAGTCACACATATACAGAGAGGCTGTCATACAGTCATACATACACAGAGGGACAGTCATACAGTCACACATACACAGAGAGACAGTCATTCAGTCACACATCCACAGAGAGACAGTCACACACAGGGCCACCATCGGGGGGGTGTGTGTGTGTGTGTGGGGGGGGGGGGGGGTGTGGACTATGCACCTGTCATGGGCCGCGGCCCTTTAAAAAAAAAGTAAAATTGTAAAATAAAAAAAATCCCAGTGGCTATTAATGAGCAAATTATCAGTGGCATATTAATGAGCAGATTATCAGTGGCATATTAATGCATAAACTAACACTGGCTGTGGCATATTAAGTCTTGGATGTGTAATGCGGGTAATGGGGCAGCAGCAAATCATGGATGTGCAATACAGGTGATGGTGCATGTCCTGGGGTGTATTTAAATCATTGGCATGAAATACAAAGACCTGGATAAAATGACTTTGGGAGGTAAGGGAGGTGAGAGGGCGATAGGAGGTGGGGGCAGAATTTATATCAGTAAGGGGCCCTGAAATTTCTGATGGCAGAAGGCCACTTCGATAAAACTGGTGGGTGGGCGTGTCAATTGCACGGCACACAAACAATCACTGGTCCAAAAACTGCTGGGAGAATCACTAACGCCACATACACCAGTCAGAACCAGCTCTTTGACATGGCAGCCAGGAAATGACTGTTTGACTTCCACAATGCCTTGCATCAAAATTAGTTTGATGCCTTGAGTGTCCCTCCAATTCTAACCTTCAGTTATGTGATACAGGGAGGGGTCATTGATAGGCTGAAATACTTTGTTGCTCTAGCAACAGACTTAAAAGTTAAATGTTTTGGTTTCATTTATTGCAGTTAAAGTAACATAGACATGCATGTGTATATTATTTGCTATACAAGCGAGTCATCAATTCAAGTTTTATCTAGTGGGGATTGAACAGTCTCTATCTTTTTTTTTACACAAGAAGCTTTTTGATTTTAGTACTAAAAATAATATGTTAGCCACGTCCGCATTAAGTTATTGTGTGTACGAGTTCTATACCCAGAGTTATACCACAAGGCTATTGAACTCAGAGAGAAAAATGCAAGTGAGGTGTGATAGCAGGCCACTAACCACGAATCTGCACCACTTCTGCTACTTACAACCACAGCTCCAGCCACAAGTGAAACCCAGCACTGCCGACTGGTTACAGATCATGGCAGCCAAAAGGAAATAGCTGAAGACAGTCCTGTTTAGCCGAGGTGGCTATGTCCTGTGGTAAAGCAGGAGAGGCTGGTGATTAGATACTATAATTATCTTTCTTGTTTATTTAACTCTTCTGATTCCAGACATCTCTATAATTAACTGGGCTCAATTGTCTTGCTTTTCAGTTCTGGTGTCAGTACTGGTAAACTGCAGCCAGTTTTGTATTTCTGCCTTGTCCCACTAGATCTAGGACTAGGGCGGCCAACTGGAACGGGGCTGTAACAGACTAAAGAGCCCAACTACAGAGGTGGTACATCGTCCCTTACTGACTATAGAGATATCCTCCTGCCCCCATTAGATAACCAGGGAGCAATATGGTGCAGTGGAAAAGTGAGGTGGAGGAAAGCAATATGGGGGCAATCTGGCACTGCTGTAAGGCATGTGGAGACAATCTGGCACTGCTGTAAGGCATGTGGGCACAATGTGGCACTGCTGAAAGTCATGTGGGGGCAATCTAGCACCGCTGTAAGGCATGTGGGTGCAATATGGCACTGCTGTAAGGCATGTGGGGGCAATTTGGTACTGCTGTAAGGCATGTGGGGGCAATATGGCACTGCTGTAAGGCATGTGGGGGCAATATGGCACTGCTGTAAGGCATGTGGAGGCAATTTGGCACTGCTGAAAGGCATGTGGAGGCAATCGGGCACTGTTGTAGAGCACGTGGGGGCTATCTGGCACTGCTGTAAGTCGTGTGGGGGCAATCTGGCACTGCTGTAAGGCATGTGGGGGCAATCTGGCACTGCTGTAAGGCATGTGGGGGCAATATGGCACTGCTGTAAGGCATGTGGGGGCATTCTAGCACTGCTGTAGAGCATGTGGGGGCAATATGGCACTGCTGTAAGGTATGTGGGGGCAATTTGGCACTGCTGTAAAGCATGTGGGGGCAATCTAGCACTGCTGTAAGGCATGTGGGGACAATCTAGCATTGCTGTAAGGCATGTCAGGGCAATATGGCACTGCTGTAAGGCATGTGGAGGCAATATGGCACTGCTGTAAGGCATGTGGAGGCAATTTGGCACTGCTGTAAGGCATGTGGAGCGCAATCTGGCACTGCTGTAAGGCATGTGGGGGCAATCTAGCACTGCTGTAAGGCATGTCAGGGTAATATGGCACTGCTGTAAGGCATGTGGTGGCAATCTAGCACTGCTGTAAGTAATGTGGAGGCAATCTGGTATAGTGGAAAGATTGTGCAAAGAAGGTGTGCAACCTGGAGAGGAAGGGATGCGACAAGTGAGGGTTATCAGGGTGCATGAGTTTAGTCAGGCTTGACAGCAGCTTAGTTGTGGCAGCACACAGTTTTGTATGACATCACATAACCCAGTCCTGGGATGTTGGGAATGGCAACCACAAAGGACACAGAGATAGTGTTTCCACCTCAGCCATTTTTGACCGGCCACATATATTTTTTGCATGCTATCTTGCAGTGTGTAGACGTTATATGTGACTTATTAACTAATCAATGAGGTTCTGGATCCACTACTTGGTTAGGTGATTGATTTCCTTCTGGTCACATATGACTTCTACACACTGCAAGGCATCATGTAAATAGCTGAGGTGGAAGCAGCTGGAGAGCTCAAGTATCTGCCTGAGACTCTCCAATTGTGTCTGGACTACACCTCCCATATTTCTCTTCCATTCATAAAAGCCTTTGTGGAAGGTGAGATTTGTAGTTCTTCTGCACCTGGAGGGAAACAGTTGGACCCTAACCTGTAGTTGGACCCTAACCTGTAGAGAGTAAAAATACACCCACTGCACTTAAAGAATAAGTATTGTGATTACCTGTTACTCTTCATCGGTAAAACAAACTAAATTTACATAGGTGAACCAGAACTAAGGTTTCCCCAGCACTCTGACACATGCATACAAGCAGTCCGACGCGTTTCACCTGAATAGATATACTCACTTTCTATCAATAAGTCTGTTTAGAGGAATGATTGTGCTGTATGTTACAATGATGTGAGTATAATGCAATACTGAACTGCTATTGTACTTTGTACATTATTAAAGTATATTAAATATTATTGCATTGCAGTCTGAAGCAGACTGCATGGTTTGTTCCTTTAATTAGTCAGCCTATTTGCTACTTAGGCAAATCAAAAAATACTCCATTACTGGCCCTGCAATATGTAGGTATGTGTATGTGTATGTCAGGGCGGGTGTGGATAGCATTAGGTCTGTGCTGTTGGTACACATCTCTCTCCATGTAAAATGCTGCATCAATGAAAAAAATGGCATTTGGGGTAGATCTGGTGTTTCCTAGAAGGCCATAGTTTTTAGAGACCCCTGTATTACATGTCTAATATTGTCCAGGCCCACTAAACCGAAATACTAATCTACTCTATAAACACTCTATATGCCTCTTCCCTTATGAAAGAATTTGACACTTCTGTCACTGGTTAGCCACAGTTTGCAAAAAACTTAATTACCAGGACTGCTTGGTCTAGATTTGTTTTTAATTTGGACCATGAAAAATTCCCAGAATGCTGTGGCTTTCTTCTAAAATCTTGAACTGATCTTAGATGTTTCCCAAAATGTGCATTTTATTGTCTTGTTGTAGAGCAATTAAACATTCACGGCTAGTAATATAGGGACATCTATCTCCCTTCGTTTAGGGGGCAGCAGGGATGGGCAACAGAGAAAAGTATTTTAAAAGACAACATCTGTAAACCATTAACTTCGGATTAATTGAAAAATTGCATCAAGGGCAGAGCTTTTAAACAGAAATTCTTTAAATAAAGCATTCAAATAAACGACCTTATTAAGCCCTCTTTTCTCTGTATAGCATTATCTGGGGGCGGACATGTTGTTCAGAATCATGGGTGATTACAACAAATGGGATCATTCGAACATTGTTTCCTGTATTTCCACAGCTAACACAGTACGATCATTTTAAAAGAGGAATGATAAAAATAGAAGTAGAAATGAGTTGGGTGTCTCCCAGTGTTCATCTTTATCAGTTATTACTCCTTTATAGGACAACTGTAGCCAAAAAAAAAGCTGTGTTTATTTAAAGGATTGAATCAAGTGTAGACGTTTAATATAGAAATACTTTAATGAAAGAATACAAATAAAGTACCGCATTGAGCCATCATTACCCCATTTAGCTCCACCAGGAGGCAGACATTTTGTTTAGAATCTTTGGTCAGATGGGTCAGATCTTTGTTCATCTGAACCAAGGTGAGTGAAGATCTGACTCAAGATTCTAAACTCGATGTCTGCCCCCGGGGAGAACTATATGGAGTAAAGAAGGCTCAATAAGGAACTTTATTTGTATTCTTTTATTCATTTTTTTTTTTTTGCTACAGTTGTCCTTTATGCAGTAGACACTCCTAGGCTCCAAGGCACTGGATTTAGGTCTCCCCTTTGTAAATCACATTACTTCTCGAATGCACAAATCCAAAAAGTCCCTGAAATATTTTAACATTGGTTTTTACAGCGGCCAAGTGACAACTTACATCCTAGTTCTATAGCGTCGTGAGGCTAGTGGAAAATCTAGCCAACCGAGGTTATACCAGACTCTTGGGCCAATGAAAAGAAGGCCTCATACTGCTACAGACTGGTGTCACGTTTCTATACAGAGTGGTTAAGAGCGATTTAATCCCAGCTCTTAAACACCAGCGTTAATGTTAAGTCAATATCAGGTAGAGGCCTTGCTGGCACGAGCAGATCCCTTCTATTTGCTCCACTGTAGGTCTGGCTTTGAGTTCTAATTGTTTTCATAAAGGAATGCCTGCAAGCCAAAATATTAGACTCCAGCTTATTTTTATTACCCGAGCTTCGAGATGCGTACGAAGCCCTGCTCTTTATTTTTCTGCTCCCACACACAACACTTCCGTCAGCTGGCCGATGGGGAATACATACTTGTCGTCTTAACGGGGAGAACCTGTTTCTAATAAGTGCTGAAAGTGTTTTATTTGAAACCAAGGCAAACAGAATGCCTCCAGCATGCATTAATGTTTATCTAATTAGCTAGAAAGATGTAAAGAGAAGAAATCTTTGGTTTCCTCGCGCAAAACACGGCTGTCGGGAGCAGGAAGGCCAAACGAACGGATTGCGGAGAACGCAGAAGCTGATTTAGAGGATTTTAGCTTGATACTTTTCAGTTCTGTTTGATGGTTTATAAAGTACAAAACCCTCTCCATTGCTCCTAATCCACAAGGATGGGAGCTTTCTAGTATCCAATAGGCTAAAAAAAATAAAAAATGAAGCTTAAAGGAGAACTGTATTCAAAATAGTCACTTATGTTTAATTGAATGATGGCATTTTAAGTAGAAATGCTTTAATTAAAGACTATAAACAAAGTACCTTACTGATCCCTCTGTGCTCCGTATAGCTCTATGAGGAGCCAGACATGTTGTTTGGAATCTTGGGTTAGAGAAGGAAGATCTGACAGATCTGACCCAAGATTCTGAACAACATGTCTGCCCTGTGATAGAACTATACGGAGCAAAGAGGCCTCGAAAATATATGGTGATAATAGTGGCTCTCTAGTAGAGGTAGTTTAAAATCAAAATTGTTCTGGAACAAACAGTTAAACAACCAAGTCAATGGTCGGATTGAAGGTTTCGATATTTCTCACATGACATGTTTCTCTCTTACTCACAGGTGACCTGTGAATGATTTTTTCCCCTTCTTCTTTTCCGTTTACACTGTTCTATTCTTTTTCTATTCTATGCGTTTTACCCTCTTTTTCCTACAAGACAAGGCCACAAAATTGCGATGCAGTAGTATAGCCATTTTAGAAGGAGAAGGTACATTTTTCCCTTTGAACACAACATTGTAAACCTCTTTATTGTATATTATTTGTAAGTTTTTGATCAACAGCAGATATGTGTGAATGATGTCTTTGAGTCTTTTTTCTAAATAAATTCCTATTTTACCATTTGAAGCAGCCTATAAAATGTAGATAATTTACGTATCAACACAGATGCTAACTACTATTAAAATTAGAAACCATGGGTCTTATCAATTACACCTTGATAGGTGTTCCTCTCTTAACCTTTGTTTTCTATGGGTGAACTCTGCCGAAGCTATACCATAAACTCAGTCTTTAAAATACTAAACATCATCCAGACAGCAAACAGAAAGCTTCAAAAACCATGGACTTTTTAAAAAACTCTGTATTACTCTTCTGTATAGAACACATCAAATACTTTTCCTTGACAGTCTACCTTTTTAGAATTTTTATTAAAACCAAATATATATATATATATATATATATATATATATATATATATATATATATATATATATAAATATTTAACTTGCTGGATGTCACAATTTCAATTACAAAAGCGTTTGCCAAAATTAGGTGTATTACTTACTTACTTATTTTTACACCTATTCATTCTTTTTTTATCTTTGAATATGTACTATATAATATTTTAAAGGATTTTGGGGAGCAATTGTACCGTCCGTTCCCCCCCCCACCTCTCCTGCTCCACCCCCCAATTGTTTTACCATATTCTATGGACCTCAATAAACTTTTATTGACAAAAAATAAACCTATAGAAAGAAATAAACACAGAAAAACATAAACAAAAGCAAAAACAAACAGAAAAATCTTTAATACTTGATTTTTTTCCCAGTGAAATTTGTGTTTTAGGGTTACTCAAGTCTATTAAAATAAATCCCCCTAAAAATATGGAGCAAGGCGGTGAGACAAAAGCAAGTAATAAAAATAATTATTTGTGATTTGTATTTGATTACATTTATTCAAATAAAAAAGGGAAAAAAATGAAAATAAATAAATTATTATTAAATTTGTTTAGATTCCCTAGATGCTAAATTATCACAGCCCCGGAAAAAGACAACATAGTATTTTTCCGACCACTTTACAAAAAAAATTCAATTTGTATTAAACTTTTCATGATAAAAAAACCCCCATACATGGTGTGTTAGTAAAAGTGACCAACAATTCTACAAACTATGGGGATCATGTACTCGACAAGTACAGTGGGACAAAAGTAGGTAAAACATGAGTAAGGAGCAATTTGCGACTATTTGGAACATTTTTCTTTGATTTGCAGCTCTTCCGTTTATTTTTATTTAGCGTGCATTTTTACGGTTGCGCTAATAAATTGTGATTATATGTGCGCACGCTAAAGAGCTTTGCAAATATTTTGTGAAAAACAATTTTTATTTTGCGTGTGAAAATTACACCAGCTTTTAGCGAGCGCCATCAAAAGAGGTAGAAAAAATATTTGCAAAATTGCCTGTTTTTATTCGCAATCCTGACCATTTTTATTCGCAGTTTGCTCGTATGTACTATTTGAGTGTTAAATGTTTAGTACATTACAACAGGAGCAAAATGGCAAAAATAGTTTTGCACATAAAATATACTTGCGTTTTTTTCGTACATGCCCCTCTATATGTGGAAAATACCAAATGTGATTGGGTATTACATCAGCATTTGCTTGACAACACGGTTGCTGAGAATAATGAGCTTTGAAGTTGTACAACAACTACCAGACAGCTGATCTCTACCCGTGACTTATTGTAACTAGGTATATCAAGAGTACAATGAAACCAAACAGATATATAGTAAAATCAAAATACAAAAAGATTTTTTTTTTTCCTGTAAATCATTTTTTTAATGGAAAGTAAGTTATAGTTACAGTTGTCCTTTAAGCAGCTTCTTTATAAATTACACTAGATGCCCATTCCTTACTATACTTATTTTTTAAGTTCAATTTGATCCAAAGCAAATCTTTTTGAACAAGTCTGATACTTGCCACACAAGCTTTTTTAATCTGCTCTGTAAACAGGAACTGTTGACAACTTCCTTGAATGATGTCTTACATTCTACACCTCCATAGACAAGAGTTAACATCAAGGGCAAAGTACTAAACCATTTCAAAAGTGGAGCAGTCACCATGGCAACCAATGGAATGTTCCGGTAGATTTCATCACTTTTAGAATGTTGCCGTTCTTTGTACATACCGGACTTTGCACAACAGGTGCATGTTCAAACCACCCTACATGGAGCAGTAACGGTTTATGTTTTGGAACTCCATCTGTTCTGTACTACATTTCCCATCATGCTCTGCCAGCCAAATGGAACAAGGTGGAATTAAGTCTCCCTTAATTGTTTGTGGTACAAACAAGAACTTCGCCGCCAAAAGACTAGAACCTCACCAACCATAGACACAAAGTAAGCAGTATTAAAGGAACTTTACCGAAAAAGCCGGGGTGTCCTCTGTTCTTCCTCATCAGATACATGGCCCACGATAGTGAAGGTGCCATGCCAAACTGGCCACAGCTCATGGCTTCTTACTCGACACTGGCCCGACACCAAGAAGTGCAACTTCCTAAATAAGCAGATTTCTGGCTAGACCACCTTCTCTTTTCTACACTTCGCTCTCTAACTACCCCCGAGATCATTACTTAACACTCGCAAATTGAAAAATGACAAGCAGTCATGCTCAATATATATATATATTTTTTTTACACAAAACCAAAATCACTAGAGAATTCACTTGTCTTTTGCCTGAGGCATCCTTAGGCCAGAAATGTTCAGTTAATATTTCAAAGATTTTTTTTTTTTTTCTTAAAAGGGGATGGGAAAAAAAAAAGTTTTTTTTTCTTTTTCTAACGATGCTTTACTTCATTTATAAGACTAAATCTTTAATCCAGGATAAGGTTACGGGTATTTGAAGTAATATCATTTTTGAGGTGTTTGGAGTATGGACACTGGTGTATACTTTGTCTATTAAATTATTCGACTGTTTGTAGTGATTGATTGCAGTATAAAAGGACAATTTGGTGTGTATTGTAAATCTTAAAAACTTGGTAATGCTACATATAGAGAACAGGGGGAAGGGGGGGGGGGGACAAGCATGGGGGGGGGGGGGGGGGGCACCACGGGGGAGGCCCCCACAGGGAGCCGGAACACTTAACACTGCTCTAAGTATCACACGGCTCTAAATAAAACACTACTAACAGTTTACCATTGAACCTGCCTGTAAACCTAGCCTGCAGCCTCACTAGCCAACCCCTTGGCCAGCTAGGCCCCCATCAAGCAGATACATTATCCCAGGGCTTCACAAATATTTGTAGACTTCAGGAGTAGAACAGACCATTTCAGGAGACAAGTTATTTTTTAGTCCCAAACACACAAGTAGCCATACCCAGTCTGATTAAAAAAAAGAATTCTGGTGAGCTTAGGCCCTTTTCATGCAAATATATTGTTTCTATATTTAGTTACATACATATTTAAGTGTTCTTGCATAGCAAGACCACTTAATATTATGTCACATATATATTCTTATTCTTATTATATACCACCCTAACTCCTCCCACAGTTTATACACTACAAAGACAGTAATATACCGAAACGTGCGGACTGTTCCCGATTGGCGTGCTATTACTTTGTGGAACATTTTGCCGAACGGTTCGTCATTTTTATGGCGAAAAAATTGGAAATTGGTCCCCAAGGAATGAATGGCGGAATGTTCAAAACTAGAGTGTGAGCTGAAAAATCAGGACATGATTTCTAAACTGCCACCACTCCCTCATTTTCAAGCCCACCTACACAAATCTTATATCAAAACGTTCAGCTATCCCTGCTGCCACTAAACATGTCCACGGCTAAGCCATAGTTCTGATAGTTTTCACAATATGAGCATTTGTTTGCAACTCACGCCGTCCATTGACATTCATTGAAACTCCACTCTAGCCACCTCCAATTTGAAGGGCAATATCTAAACTGCGACTGTGCCTTCATTTTTAATATTTCAGAGACATACTATGCATCAAAATGTAGGACCGGGTCTTGTGATTCTCACAATATAAAGTTCTTCGCTGTAGGATTTCTAGTTTTTAAAATACGACCGTTTGAAGATGGCAACCGCACTCCAACCTTTCCACAGTTACTCCAGCCACTCCAACCACACAACAGTTACTCCGCACACTCCAGTTGTAGACTACTGGTGAGGGCAAGAACACTTCACACAATTTCCCCAGAAATTGTTGCTATTCTAGTTATATATGTAATAAATGCACAGGGTCAGCACTTGCCCTGGTGCATTTTCCCAGCAAATACACTCACTCACTCAGCTACTTTGGCCTTCAGTTTGCACTTCCCATCTCAATTCCCTGCAGTCCTCTCTTTATTGAGTAGACACTTGCACATACAGTAGATCACTCCTAGCATGAACATACCCCCTTGTAACCGCTTCCTCCACATGCCATGCATTGAGCAAGGTTTTCGCATGGGTGATGAAGGCAGATATGGGTCAATATTGTCCATTTCGACAACTATTTCACAATCTCTTGTCGTGTCTATTTCTTGACAGCAGATGTAAGTTGAGAACAAGTCTCTGTTTTTTTTTTTTAGCGAGCAAGGTGTTTCCTGTGTAGAGATACAGCCCCTGTGAAGATGCAAGAACCCCCTGCTACAGAGCAGATAAATCCCTCCAAGCAGGCGTGGATTTTCCGCTATCATTAGATCACATTGTTAGTGCTGAGTTCTTCTGTGTCGTAAAACGTTTAATGTCTTATCAGACGTCTGTCATCTCATCAGCCACGTACATTCGCCAGGCCGATGCCTGTACAGATCTGACGGATGTTATAACACAATCAGGTGCAGACTGTGCGGATACGACAATCGAATAGCAGAAACCGAGCATTAAAGAGGGGAAGTTCTACCTGGTTTATATTCTGTATGTTGTACGTGTGTTTAACATAAATTGGGGGTCATTATAAACGCCACGCACATTCTGATAGTGACAAATACTGGCGCAACTGGCATGTGCGCCAATGTATAACGCAGAAACTTCCGAAGTCTACGTTATCTACGCCGAATCCGTAGATTCAGGTTGTACCGGCGCTCACTGCTCCAACGCTAAACTATGTATAAAAAAAATCAGGCGCTCATTTGTGTCTGGGAACCTCCGCCAGTGTTCCCTCTCTCGCACTGCATAGTGTCGGGATTTATAAAAAATAAAAAAAAGCACAATCGCCATTATACGTAACAAATGATTGCGCCTTTTTATAAAACTACTGACGCTTTGCAGTGCGTGATTTTTTTTTATACATAACCCCTTTTATTTTTACTTTGAAAATTATTCTACTGGGACCTCTAAATTCAGTGACATAAAATATGACAGGTTCGGAGAAAGAGGCAGGACTGTTGCTATATAGGGTATCCATATTCTATTACTGCCATTCAGGGATATAATTTGTAATGGATGAGATTAATCACACCGAAGAGCAATATAAACTTATGCACTGTTTTACATATGCACGCACAGTCACAGAAAATATATGTTATTTATATTATATAGGTATTATATAAATTATTATTCAATTATTATTATATACATTATTAGGGAGCTTTGGACACTGGTGTATGCTTTGTCTCTAAAATATTTGGCTGTTTCTAGTTATCATTTGCAGTATAAAAAAAGCTTTTCGGCTACTTCCTCAGCCTAAACAATGGCGTCCATACAGTCCATACAGAAACATACACACAGTCACACACAAGCATACAGTCCCATCCAGTCACGCACACACACACACACAAGCATACAGTCCCATCCTGTCATACACACACACACAAGCATACAGTCCCATCCAGTCACGCACACACACACACACACACACACAAGCATACAGTCCCATCCTGTCACGCACACACACACACACACACACACACACACACACACACACACACAAGCATACAGTCCCATCCAGTCATACACACACACACACACACACACACACACACACACACACACACACACACAAGCATACAGTCCCATCCAGTCACACACACACACACACACACACACACACACACACACACACACACACAAGCATACAGTCCCATCCTGTCATACACACACACACACACACACACACAAGCATACAGTCCCATCCAGTCACACACACACACACACACACACACACACACACAAGCATACAGTCCCATCCAGTCACACACACACACACACACACACACACACACACAAGCATACAGTCCCATCCAGTCATACACACACACACACACACACACAAGCATACAGTCCCATCCAGTCACGCGCACACACACACACACACACAGTAATTAAACGGTCAATGTGAGGCTCTACTCAATTAAGTGAGAATTAAAGGGAACTGAGGTGGGAGTTTCCAACTTTTGGCCAAAATAGGTGAGAAAAATTCTCCCTTTCAGCTACAGTGGAGAATTTCTCCAACTCGGCTACTTTGGTCTACAGTTTGAAATTCCCCTCTCAGTTCCCTGCAGTTCTCTCTTTATTGAGTAGCAGACCCTCTAATCTTCTACAGCCTTATCACAGCAGTTCCAGTCCACAAGGCTGGACCTGGAATGACCCATCCGTACTGTGTACACTTGGAACCCACAGTCCTTGGTTTGTACCACCGTGGGTTTGTGGCATGCCACAACAGCTTGCGCCACAACCAGCTATGCAAGGCATCTTTCTGTTAGTCTAGTGAAGAAGTATACTAATTATGCAATGACAGAGGAAACGCTGGTCAGATTATGTGTTTTATTCCTTCTTAAACCACAGTGTTAGAGGAAGGGGTGACAAAATACTGTATTTGTAATACTGCTCACGATCTATTTAACCTAAATAATTCATACAAGCCGGCTCCACTCCCATAACAGAAACCAAAAACAGGTGCTCCACACGCGGATCAAGTGTGAAAATGGTTAATTGAACGAAAAAAAGGAATATGTTAACTCCGTAATCAAAAAAGTGCTTTAATGGTAAAATAACAGACAGTGGGAATGTACCTGGACAAGGTGTCAAATAAAAAGGGGAAAAGACCTAACGCGTTTCGCATGATAAACATCCGCTTACTCATAGGTGACTAACAAGTGTGAGCGCTGCTCTTATATACTCATAGTCAGCCTCTAAATAATTATAGAAGTGAAAAACACCCTCACACACCGGTTTTTCACTTCTATAATTATTTAGAGGCTGACTATGTGTATATAAGAGCAGCGCTCACACTTATTAGTCACCTATGATTAAGCGTGTTTATCACGCGAAACGCGTTAGGTCTTTTCCCCTTTTTATTTGACGCCTTGTTCAGGTACATTCTTTTTTGAAGATTACATTACGGAGTGCACATATTCCTTTTTTTCGTTCAATTATCTATTCAACCTACCTGATAGTAAGCATAACATTGTCTAAAAAGCTTTTATATAAGTAAATAATAACTGTACTGGCTCTCAGGTTTTTTGCAGCTCCTGTGGGGGGATGCCAGGAGAGTATGGAGATCTGTATTTTCAAATGGTACAGATCTTTTGTGTTTAACCATACCCTGATGGGTGGTTCATGGAGCATTTGAATGGAGATCTGTGCTTCCAGAGTGATAGATTTCGCTGCTCTAGGACGAGGTCTGGCAGGGGGGGGGGGGGGGGGGCAGGAGGGCACTTGCCTTCACCACTTATCATAACACTTTCAATCTTTCTAGCTTATAGGTTTGTCGGCCTTTCAATCTTTGTACTTTATCTGTTAAGAAATCTATGTTGCATGTCTATATGTGGCAAGCTGCTGGCTCTGACTATCTAGTAGGCCCATTTTCCTACATGCAGCATGTGTGTAGGAGAGCTTTATGGGGCAGCTCAGTCATGTTATTGTAATATAATAATAGTAATGTTGCAGAATGTCACGAAGAGTTGCCCAATGGTGCCAACAAATTCGGAATTGCTGAAAAGTCAGGTGTTGCAACCAAACAGCATTAGTATTCATCCATGACAGTGGATTTCGTGGTCTTGCTGTCCACGGAATCAGATATGACACGCTCTGCCTTCGCTGTCCAAAATATAACAAAACGACCAGCTTAAAATGGAAAAAGAAATCTATGGCCCAATTATCCTTTTTACATGGAGAGGGTTTTGCTGAGGGATTGAACCAGATGTTAATCTGTAGACACACTAGGGACTGGAATTGCTAAACATTATAGTCTACTGAGGAAGTATAGATCCAGAATAGAATCTGAGATAAGGACATTTTGGAAACCAGACTACACCACTTCTGCTATTGTAAGCCTGTCAGCAAATCACTTAAAGTGACATTATCTTCAAGTTCCCTATTGCTCTACATGTCTATAAAGGACCATCGCAAATTAAAACATGCATTTTTAAAAAAAATTGTAGTATTTTTTTTTTCTTCAAATTTTGGAATGTTCGTCTTGAAAAACATACCTTTTGCCGGCTTTCTCCTGGGGGGTGAATCCTCTCTAGATAAAACAACATCTCCAGGAACCAATCAGAGAGCACCAATAGAAATGTACAGGGATACCCATCACACATGTACATAATGTCACTGTCAAGCACATTTAGGGATATCAGCCAGCCAGGAATGCACTGAACATGTGTGTGCCACTGTCTGTACCTTGTGTGCTCGACCCTCATTTGGGCTTTCTAGTGATGTCACCTTGATGACATCATTGTGCATGCTCAATGCTTTCTGCATTCTAATCAATGGGGAACCCTGGACTTGTGCAACAGCTGTATGTCCAATTACTGTGCATGCTAAATGACTGAGCATCCTTCATTAAATAAAAAATAATCATGATGGAATGAAAATTAAACTGCCATGGAGTTGGATAACACGCTACGTAGTCAAACCTTTTAGAACATGTTTTCTCCCAGACTAAACATTGGGAAATTCCTTTCTATAGCAACATAGATGGGGCATGTAAAAGAGTTTCACTTTTTAATTGTCTCCACAGATTTCTCGCTAGATCTTTATCGCCCTCTGAAAAACCATTTCAACTGCTATCTCACTGCCCTGCTACAAATCCCGAACATCGTGAACATATAGGAGTCTATATAGAGAATCGACAAGGATTAACAAAAATCTGTCAGAATACTTGAAACGGAGACAAAGTTCCAAATTGCCTATCAATTCAACACACAGCTTAAATACTGATATTTTCAGTTGGGCCAGTCCAGCCCAACTCACGGCTTGGAGAATAGACCCCCTACACAAACTAAAATCCCTTCCTAAGAACTTTATTAACACACAGGAGAAGAAGCTCTGACAAAAAAAGAAAGATAAAGCTGTAGTTTCTCAACGAGAGGAAGCCAACACAAGCCGTGTTAAGAGCTGCAACCAAGGAGAACAGAAATAATCCAATACAAAAGAAAATGGAAACCAACAGATTCATCCTTGATACACTGTAACACTCTATATCATTTAACCTTTCAATCCACAACCTATTTGCAGAATTGAAGTGTTCCTTTAACTTCCCCTAGCTGTTAGTCTTTAAATGCTCGGATAACTTCAGACCTTTGTTTGTCTTCAATTTGCATTGCCGAGCCTTTTATTTTTCTGCCCCCTGAAGCCTATTCAATACTGTTAATTGGACTGCGGGGCAAAAGCAACATTTTGCACTTTGGAATAAGACAGGGTTTCAGGTTGGGGAAAGAAACACGGCCTTGCGTTCTTTAATAATTCACATGGAGGAATTGTGTGGACACTTTTAATGGCTGCTTAAAAGTAATTAATTGATTTTCTGACATATCAGTTAACTGCGTATTGCGCTGATGAGGACTGTTGAGGCTGCCGTTGGGTTGGTTAGATGACTTGATGCATCATCCTCAGGCAAAGACAGAGCGGAGGGGGGGGGGGGGGGCAGGGGTGATGTTCAGACACTAGAAATATTTAAAGCAAAGTGAAGGTTTAATTACTGGAGTTGGTCTTCTAAATCATACTTAGACATACGGAACCTACAGGTATATGGGAAGATTAAGCATTGTGAAACAAATTAACCTCACGGTTTTATTTTTATTATAATTCAAATGTATAATGTGAATAAAGGAATCAATTAGGGGTTATGTATAAAAAGTAAATAGAATAAAAGGCACCAGTATCCGGGCTATATGCACCTCCCAGCAAGCTTGGTGAGCTCGTCCTCCCTGCGTCAAGGTGACTTGACAAAGCGCGGAACGCGTGTGGCGTGAAACACGTGAGCTTTTTTTTCTTGCCCACCGGGAGAGGGTCACACTGAGGCCGCTAATGCTCTAAAGCTTAACCTAATAAATTTGTTTCCAGCAATATCAATGTGTTCCGGATTCATACTGTGTCAGCAGCTGTCCAACTCCGTTAAGTGTAAAAACACTGGAAGGAAGTGGAAATAATTGCGTAGTCGCCATACATTAGGTATATCAGCGAGTGCACCTTTTTTATACATCCCCACAGTTTACAGTACGAGGGAAGAACATTTTGCTCTATCTGCATGTGCACCATGCTTATACAGACGTTTATACATACCGATCAATACTGAGTATGAATGGGGTATGAATGGGGACTCTATTTCGGTTTATAGAAAGCCCATAGCATTACATACAATGTAATTGCCGAACCCCGAACTCCAACACGAACATACGGTGGAATGTCTGTGTTCGGGTCAGTGCGGTTCGGGTTCGCTCAACACTAAAACTAACTTAAAAGCTACTGAACTTGTTTGTTTGTTTTTTAAATAAATATTTACAGACTTTATGTAAGTTTTTTTTATGGTGAAAAACTTTTACTATGTTTTATTACAAATAAATACTGAATATTTTATTTTTTTATTTGTGTAAATTGGTGCCTTTTAACCTCAGTGAGCAGTGTGAAGGGAAGATGCTAAACGTGTAAGCAGATTCCGAAATGCATACGCTGTTAAGTACGGCGTCTGAAATGAAAAGGGAGACGGCTTATGAATAATTAAAGACACTTGGTAGAAGGGAGAAACTATCCAGATTTTTGCTGAAGTCATTGATTGATTTTCTGACACGAGCGTTGAATAGAGGTGAAAGCAGCCACTTGGTGAGGAGTGTCAGATGTACAATCTCCTGCCAAATCCAATGATTCAGTGTGGTTACCCACCCAGTCCCTCATACTTTATTCGAAAAAAATAAATAAATATGTATATATACTTCTGCATGGCCTTCTAAACGAAAAAAAAACACAGTGCCATTAATGAACCAAAGTGGAGAAAGAAGGAGTAATTTACCCAGAATCCATTGCTCTCACAGCTAACTCACTGTGGTAGGCCACATACAAGAATGGAGGCTAGTATCAGATTGCTTGTTCTACCAAGAAGTCTGTACAGACAGTGCCACCATGGAGAGAATTGTTTTTATTTCATTTGGCAACTTTTAAAGTTCCTCCCAGCTTAATATTTTTATATATATATATATATATATATATATATATATATATATATATATATATCTGTATATATGCAAAAATATCACTTGTTCACCAACAGCTATAATACCACTGAGGAAGACCCCTTTTTATTGGGTGAAATGCGTCAGGTCTCTCTACAAGGCATAGGGATAGCAGATATTGATCACCAAATAAATAATATACAAGAGACCTGCTGGGTTGGAAAAGGTCGCAGAATTCTTAAAAGAAAACTTAATAACTATAATAATAAATTAACAAATTAAGAAAGGCCAATACTTATGTAACAAACACCATATCACATTCCCTATCATGGTAGCAAAAACGATACGTACTACCCAGGGACCAGCCCCGTGGAGTCGTGCCACACAGGTTGGCCATAGTTTTGATGACCAACTCACACACTGGGGTCAGACGTCAGGGACCCATAGCCAATGAAATAATAGATTACCAATAATAACGGGAGGGAGGTGGTTACGTGTGTCTTTCCAAAATTTTCTAAAAGTGAGTGAAATCAACGGGGGGGGGGGGGGGGCGGAGGGCCATGTATGTTATTAGCAATCAAGAACACGTGTCATACATGTTGATGAATTGCTAACCTTGTCATGCTTCCTTTACTTATTACATGTCAGGCCAGTGCTAGATCAGGAAACGTTTCCGAGTGTTATGTGAATGAATTAAGTTTTATACTGTGATGTTGATGTTTTTATTATGTGTTAAAATGATTGTATTTACATAATTTCTTCTTCTGCTTTCCTTTATATAATTAATTCTTCTTCTTCTGTCCTTTGTAGTTTGTTGCACTTTGTTTATTTTCAGTATGTTTTATAATAAATTTGAAATGTATGTATTTTTACTTTAAAACAAATTCTACATTGAAAATGATGTAATTTATTAATTCAGTGACATCTTTGAGAGGGAGTACACAGGAGGTGGGCTTACTCCCTGTACAGCAGTTTTCATGCTCCCCTCTGAGAAACTGCTGTCATTAGCTAGTGCTGTGTGTGGAGCCACACTTTCTCTTTCGATCTCGAGCTGTTTCAAGTGTTTGGAATGCAGAGGGTAGCTGTGTCAGCCAGTCTGCTATGATGTAACACCAGAAGGATGGCTTGGGTAGATAGGCAGGATGGAGTGTAGAAGGGCCTCGTGTTTGCACAGAAAAAACTCACATAGTCAAACTCAAGCATTAGTGACAATGAATGAATTCACAAGTCTCACCTTTACACTAATGTTGTCACAATCTGAGTTCCTTTCGGGGCCTAGTCACTAAACTGTGAAAAACTAAATTGCATGAATCAGGGTTTATTAGCTGAGCGGTAAAAATTTTGCAACTTTTAATCCAAATCAAATCATTTTTTTCCTTTCCCGCGAAAATAGTTAATAAACCTGACTCCTTCGTATTTTACAGGCCCAACATTTGGTAGTAAGAAAATATGGCGTGATAGAGCTTAAAGTGGCACATTTGTGTGGCATGCCGGCCATACCACGGATCGTGGCCTAGTGCCAAATGCTGAAAAACATTATCTAAGGTTCAATAGAATACAGTAAAGGTCAGCCATTTTATATCCTAAACACCAAGGCCTCTGACTGTGAATACCATAGATCACTTTCGTTTGTAACCAATCATTGTATTTGCACTGTTGATTTAACTCAATTTTGAGAGACTCAACGGTAAGAAAGCAAAAGGCACCTGGTTCCTTTCACTGCACTAACTTTAGGTGTGTCAGGGCCTTGTTTCGGGGTGTATCTATATCATTTTGCTAAGGAATAAAAATCAATACAGGTCTATTCGTATCAGCTGCTAGTGATGTGGGTGGTCTTTTGAAACAGATGCAATTAAATTAGTTCCAGGAACCCAAACAGCTTTGATAGGAAAAGATCTCCGAGCTGAGAAACAAGTCATTCGCTTACTGCAGCCAAATAAGACCCCTTGATCGTGGCCATTTGTGTAACCCAAGCAAGGCAGAGTTTTAGAGAGCACATTTCCCTAATTACATACCATCGTTCGTCTATGATTTTACAGGCTAATAAAAGGTATTTTCCCAGAATTCTCCCTGTAATACACATTTTTTACTGCTAGTTCTCCCTTTCAAAATTTGCAGCCAATCTATCATCAAAACACTTAAAGGGACTTTCCGATTATTTGTTGTAAAATGCACGAAGTATAAAACAAATACTAGCTTTGTTTTATAACAATGCTACTCGTTTTAACATTTTTTTTTTTTTACAATTTTGTGAATTCCAGAACAAACCAATTGCTTTGAATTTATTTAAAAAAAAAATCAAGATCAAAGTTTACGTCTGTATAACCTCTCTGTACAGAATCTTTAGAGGCCGGCATTCACAGTAAAATGTATATATTCATTAAAACTTAAATATCTGTATTCTAAATATGTTTAAAGGACAGCTGTTAGTAAACAAAATGAAAGATTGCATCACTTGTAAACATTTTCTTTTAATAATTAATTTTTCATACAAAATTATGTCTAAATGTACAAATTCACATCACGCTTATCTTTTCCCAACATAATGAATAAAAGAATAAACAATGTAATACTAGATGTGAAATAATTAGGACAAACAGGTACACAGTATTATGTCACATAAATTCAGATTATCTGGCATTTTTAGGAGATTCAACGCCAAATACCATAGTTTTTTATTTTTTTTTTTAACTCAGAAAAAAAGTCTTAGATTTTAGGAAATACTTTAAACAGTTATATTACCTGCAACATTGTCACACGTCACCCAGCCTATCTCCTTGCTTCAGCCGTAGGTTGAATTTCAGCTGCCAGAAGGCGAATCTCGGAGGCCGTGAAAAAAATCTCGGCTTCCAAGACAAAAATTACTTCTTACATTCTGTGGCCAGATTTAGCGGCTGAATGTAAGACACCATTGTTTCTAAGAAACCCCCTTTCCCACAACTGAAAAAAAGTGCATCTTAGAATTGAGGAAATATGGAAGATGTTTGAAGGTGCATAATAACCAACCGACTTGGTACTGAGCGCCATCTGTTTATAATTTTGGAGTGGGTTTCCACCAAAGAAACATCATGAACCTGGATGAATGGAGGCCAAATCACCTTAAAGGGACACTAAAGTTTTTTTCACTTGTGCTTCTAATATAGAAGCACAAGTGAAAAGTTAGTTGTCCCTAGTGTGAGGTTGAGCTGGCGTGTACTTTTGATAGTACACGCCAGTTTATCCTCTGACCGACAGCTGCCATGTTTCCATAGGAAGTAGGCAGCCGTCTGGTCGTCGACTGGCTCTCTCTGCTAGCGCAAAGAGAGACCCTCGTTTTTGCATGAGATCAGCAGGGGGGGACCTTAACTAGATCCCCCCTGCTGATCCCATGCAAAAAAACCCGGCTCTCTCTTGGCTGTCAGAGTGGGGCGAGCCCCAGCTCTGATTGGCTGTGCGCGTGCTACATGAACTGCTGTGTCTCGCATGTGAGACACAGCAGATAGTAAACCTGCGTGTATCTATTAAGATACATGTCTGGTTTACTTAATTCTACCGGCACATGTATTGTTTAACCCTTGCTTCCTTCAAGTCTGGATGCTAGAAAAGAGGAAAATAAAGATGAGAGAGATTGGGCGAAAGTTTGCAACTTAATCTGGAGATTTATCCTGTTTTAATATAGGATGGACATCAGCCCTTAAAAACTCCACTGGAAAACTGCAAAAATATCATTGCTCAACTTTACCAAATGCACCATAATATTTGGCGCATGTAACGTAATATAAAAGATTTACAGAGCCATCCAGTCTAGGAGTTTTATATTTTTCTAATTTATTGATAGCTGTTGAAATGTCTAGTTATAGGTATATTCAATTTATCACATTACTCTTGGTTTAATAAGGGATTGGTTTAAGTATAATATAGTTTTTATTTCATTTATTTTTCCAATATATAGTTTATTTTCATCTTTATTACACAGTTATTTGATTTAGCACTCGGTTTTTTTTTCTTAATTATTCCAAATACTGCTTTATTTTGCTCTTATTAGATGTTGGTGACATGTGATATATTTGGTTATAATATTTATAAAAAAAAAAACTACCTATTTATCCTGGGATAACACAGGTCGTATTCGAATCCTTTATCACTATATTTTCTCTTCTCTAGTTCTCTTAAAGGGCCTGTATCACCTAAACATTTTTTTACTGTGCATAAAAAAATAATTGAAAATGATCTAAACATTGTGTTAGAAAAACTGCAAGAAAATGTCTAAATTAGGCTTCTGTGGAGTCTCCTGTTTATGACAACACTTGTGGCACGGTATGCAAATGAACTGCTTTTCAATGGGAAATGTGTAATTTGCATACCGTGCCACAGGTGATGTCATAAGCAGGAGATTCTACAGACACATTTAAACCACTTTTTTTCTCCTAATTTAGACATTTGTTTGCAGCTTTGCTAATAAAATGCATGGATCATTTTCAATCATTTTTTCTGCTCTACATGCACAGTAAAAACAATGTTCAGGTGATTTCTGAGGATTGTTTTCCAACCTATCACCCTTTTTTTTGATAATGTTTCATTCATAGTTTTTACATATTATTGCTTATCCTATTTGAGTTCTGTAAGTGGTTAATTTGGGACAGAGGAAGCAAGGGTTAAAAAAAAATGTTTAATTGTCCTTTAAGGAGCAAATAATAAAACTATGGCATTTTTTGTATTTGTTTTTTTTTTGCTAGGAGCTGACCTTTAACATTAAGTTCTTAGGGTTTCAGGTTAAGATGCACTGTGTCTGTACTTTGTAGAAATGGCTGCTGGGAGTTAGACCATAATTACAATGGCTAATGGGAAATCTGCTCTTGCTTCTGATTATGGGGTACATGGGTTTAAACTCCAAGCCACACTGTGTAAGGAAACTCTAGGCTTCTATTTAAACCGTACTGAGCTGTCAGTAACATGTAATACAGACTGTCCTTAAAAGGGCAATTTGTGAAATCAATAAATGAAACACATTACTCAATGCCCTTTGAAATGTATTTTTATTCTCCCCATGTGTCCTTCCTCTTGGTTTTTGTTTTTTCTTTCCCCATTTGGGAATCGTTTCGTACTGAGTCAATGGAGAGTTTGCTTCTCCATTATTTTACTTGTTTAACCCTGAGATCTTTAGCAAATACAAGGCAGATGTGGGGGTGGATTCTGGGAAGGATCTCTGTGCCTTACTGTGACACCAGAATTATAGGCCACCTTTAACGAGGTAGTAAGCCCACCACTTTTTTTATTGCTGAGATCAGTGCGGCCGATCCTGATCGGTTGTTTTGCTCGGGCTGTCTGTCAGTGGTATGCACTGTATTACACAATGAACTCTGTACAGATCTCTTATTTCTTAGCTTCTTTCTATTACAAGGGAAGCTAATCAATAGAAGGGCCAAGTATAAGTGATACGTATATACGTAGCAGTAGAGCAGCAGGACCTTGAGGATGCCACTCCTTACTCATCTGGGGGAAAGCTGGCAATGGGGGCAGCAGGGCAATTGCCTCCCAGGCTGTGGTTGCACCACTTTTCACTTTTAAATGTCCCCGGTAACACTTATAAGAGTCTACTCAATAAAGAGAGAATTGCAGGGAACTAAGACGGGAATTTCAAGCTTAAAGGGACAATCTAGTCAACAAACTCACTTTAGTGCAAGATGAAGATTACTACTTGTATAGTGCACAGGTTTTTTTTTCCAGGGTGATTTGATGCAGGCATTCTGCATAAATCACATTTTTAATATTTGTCCTCCCCGGTGTTTACTGCAGGTGCGGAAGCACTGATTATATAGACACTGAGGATATAAAGTTTTGTTTAATTTAGTCTCTATCTGTGCTCCTGGAATTGAATACATTATATGGACTCTAAGTGGCCTTGCTCTTGTACACAGTAGGATCTCTTAACACATTGTCTGATGACATCACTAGAGCGACAGGAAGTTATATTTGTTTGCATGAAATTATTCTCATTGGTTCCTGCAGCAAAAAAAAAAAGGAAATTACTTTTACTCAGCTAGTGTGGGCAGTCCTGGTTTCTTGCAAACGGCTATAATTTCACAATTTCATCTAGCTATAAGTATTTTATATTTTAACCAATGCAAAATGTAAAACATGCATCTTAAAGTACTTTGTAAGCATGTTAATATGAATAAATATTTGGAAGATGTATTTAAGTCCCTTAAGGGCAAAATAGCTGAGTTGGAAAAAATCTCCCATTCAACTGCACTGGGCAATTTTTCCAACTTGGATTAATTGATTTAAAAATTCCCATCTCAATTCCCTGCAGTTATCTCTTTATTTAGTAGACCCTTCAATATTTCTATCCAATTGTACAGCCCTCCCCTGTACTAATCTTAGGTGTACACATGCCCAGAGTGGAACTACCTGTGGTGCAGCTGACCCTCTGATAGATTTATGGGTGATCAAGGACCCTTCGTGGTACTCCTGGTAAACTGGCATGGGACTCCTCATCTCTTCTCCCACATAGGACCAGCTAGGCAAGTGGGAGGGGTGGTCAGCTCCCACCAAGGAAAAGTTAAACAAAATAAATCCCTGGGTGCACACCCTAATAACCCTGTGCATGCCTATGTCACTGATGTATGCAAGCCTGTTTAGATAGGCTGTTGTGCTGAGGTCATAGAATAGGGAGGAGTCAGGAGCATTGATCTACGGTAGCACAAAAACCGTTTCCATTAATATATTATAAAAGTACACAAAAGCAACAAACCAAAAAACATTATTATTTCTAGGGCCCAATTAGGTAGATCAAACTGCCGACCAATCTACTGACATCTCTACCAACTGTGGTAATAGCACTCTAATTTATGGGTGACCGTTATGCTAAATGACAGCTTGAACACAGAGACCTGTGTGGGGTTTTGTAAACCCATTGTTGGAAGAGAAATCAACATCTGAGGTCACTATGGAATAATACACTACTTAAAACGGTGTAATATTTCTGGGGGAAAAAAATAAAAAAAATAAATGTTGCTAAAAACATATTGTTATATCTGTATCCAGATACACATAGGGCCTTCTTTCACTAGTAAGTACATCTGCTTCCTTCATGGACCATCAGTTTTAGAACTCTGTGGTATGAGGTCAGCTCTGGTCGCTGACCAGCCAGTGTAATGCTAAGTGACTAAAGCACTTTATATAAAACTTTATAGCATCACAACATTCTAAAACAGGTGAACAGTAAAAAAAAAAAAAAAAAAAAAAAAAAAAAAGGAAATTTAAACATTGAAATAAAACCCTGTTTGCCTGAATCATTACTGTCACTTTAAATGGCATGCAAAAATAACTTGTAGTTTTAATGGTACCAGTTAAATTTTATCATAGATGTGATTTTTTTGGGTCTGGTTTTAAATCTTAACAATACCTGAAAGAAGGGAAAATGAGGCTGGTCATCATGTTGCGTGAGACTAAAACTAGATAAAATGTGTTACTAACTACTCATTGCGACCATGTCAGCAGCAGACAGATGGTGTGCAACAACAGACATCAGCAATTCGCACAGATGTCCTGACTTCCCCTTTATTAATTTGGATGAAATGTCTTGTACCTTGCCATTTAATTATGCACTAAAAGAGTACATATGCCTATTTCTGCAACAGGACTCTCAGATAAATGCCTGTAGCACAGCATGTCCGGGAGAGGGGCAGATTGCATCACTGCTGTGTTAAAAGGTGGTGACTGATATTGAGCAACGTGTTAATGATGTATAAGGGATAATCACTAGATTGTACTTCATTGTCCATTTCTCTTGCAAATGGCATTCAAAGTGATTTCCTGCAAGAAAAGCTTTTTTTTTTTTATTGCTCACTCCATGGAGGAGGTATACTGCTGATTAGTGGGTTTTACAAGTCCACTCATACCTTCTCAATAGAAAAGAAAGATTAAAGTATATAGAATAAAATGAAATCAAATTATTGTCATTTTTATTTTTTCTAAAAAGTCTGTGTCACATGAACTTTTTTTTTACTGTAATTATATAGCGGACTATTCACTAGAAGTAACCTGCAAGAATGGTCACCAGATCTGCCCCCCCCCCCCATCCCCCGATACATGTAACTTTTCCATGCTGCCTTGCACAATGTAGAATTAATATGGCTATCACTTAAGTAATCAAGGCACATCTATGGGATCCCTTTCTTGATTAATTAATTAGTTTACTCTGAACAGCATGTAAAATATATGTGTGTCCATGAAAAAATTGCATATTTGGCAACCCTAGCTGCAAGTGATCAGCCTAGTTTAAAGAGTAACCCCCCAAATTTATTTCATGTATATGAATGGCCATTTCTCCCAGTTTTATATAATTTTTGAATGGTACGTACCATTTATAAAGTATTCCATAGTCTTTGGAAAACAAACAAAGCCTTGGGAGTAATAATGATCAGATGGTCGCGTGATTGTCGATCTCTTCTAGTGCTGTGCTTCTGTGTCAGTCATGTAAGTTAGGAGGGTGGAACATAGGCATAGTTCTGCCCCGGGGGGGGGGGGGGTAATTATGTGCATTATGCATTCTCTAGTGTTTCAGACATCAGAGAATGACATCAGGAACATGGGATTGGGGTCCCAAATTGCGGTCCTGTGCAAAGGCAGGAAAGTATATGTGTGAATGGGAATTACAATGCAGTAGGGAGGAGCAGGCAGACAGTGAGACAGACACAAGATGTCGGCACTCTAGTATAAGAAGAAAATGCTAAATGCATATCGTTAAGTTGGTTGTTCCTTGAAAAATAGACCAGGATAATTGGTAAGCACTTTTATACAGCAGAGAAAAAGAAAGAGTTGTCTGTAATATTAAATCTTATATGAAAAATAATGCTCGCGGATACTGGACCCATAGAAACATAGAAACATAGAATGTGTCGGCAGATAAGAACCATTCGGTCCATCTAGTCTGCCCAACGTAGACTAGATGGACCCACGTAAAATCCAGGATTTTGTCTTTATTGGGGTTCGGAGTTGCTCGAACAGAGTTCCCAACAAGAACCCACTAATTTACTTATCAACAAATGTTGCCTTGTCATTTTTCACTGCTGATCTGGTGGCCATGCATGGATGTCAAGCACTTTTATATTTTAGGGTTTAATCCATTTTTAACAATTTAATTAAAAAGTAGACAGGTGACTGTTTCAAAAGAGGTAATAAAAAAAAAAAAGGAAATACAGGGTTACATTTGAATTAAAAGTATAAACAAATCAATACACAAAAGGATGAGTTTTGCCCGTGGGCATGGCACTTCAAGGTCCGCTTAATGCATGGCATTTATGCAAACCTTATTCTCCAGGGCAGCACTGCAATCAGTGCAGCCTCCTGCATGTAATAAGTATAGACATCCTGCCTTAAATGGAATCTGTCACTGCTGAGGGCAGGTGGTCCCAGCCCACTGTACATCACAGACATAAAGAATGCAGGGTCTATTCGATAAAAAGAGAATTGCAGGGAATGGAGATGAGAACTTCTAAGTTTAGGCAAATGTAGTTGAGCTGAAAAAAATCTCCAGTGCAGCTGAATGGGAGAATTATTCCAACTCAGCTACTTTGGCCTCAAGTTTGAAATTCCCGTCTTGATACCTTGCAATTCTCTTTTTTACTGAGTAGACCCTTAAGTTTATTGACTAAACTATGCAGTTTTCATCAACTGACTATTGTATTTACCTATTTGGACTTCTGGTTCTGATTCCCTTGGATCTGTCGAATCCCAGTCCCCTGACTCTATCTGCAGCTTGATTGGTTGAGACACAACTCCTTGTGCCTGTCTGCCCCCTGGAACAGGGGAAGGGGATCCGACACCATCTGATTGGCCTTTCACGTGAGTGTCTCCGCTCCCATCTCCCTAGCAAGTTAACTTAACACTATGTAACAGCCTTCTCAGACCTGTTCCCTCCCATCTCCCTAGCAAGTTAACTTAACACTATGTAACAACCTTCTCAGACCTGTTCCCTCCCATCTCCCTAGCAAGTTAATTTAACACTATGTAACAGCCTTCTCAGATCTGATCCCTCTCATCTCCCTAGCAAGCTAACTTAAAACTATGTGACAGCCTTCTCAGACCTGTTCCCTCCCTCGCTGCTGGAGATTTACTCGATTAAATATAGACTAAAACTTAAACAATTCAGGCAAAGATACAACTAAGTTAAAATGGCATTTTAGTCAAAAGACTATAACTAAAACTAAATCAAAATTTTACGTCAAAATTAACACTGATGTATTGTAGGTGTATAATGGTTAGTTTAGTAAGTTAGACTGGTACTTTTATGTATATATATATGTATTTCATTTCATGATATTAGATACTAGGTTTGAATTATATAAATGTTTTACTAGGCTCTGTACTGGCAGCAGAAGGGTTAACCAGCTACAAAAGGGTAACCAGTCAAGTAATAGTTAACCAGCTACAGTTTTTCTTATACACACATTGGTATATATAAGGACTTTCTGGAGGAGCAAGAGTTAAGCACCTGAAGAAGTCTATTGCGCGAAACGCGTGGTACAGTTGACACCCTCTGAAGAAGTGGCGTAACATTGTGCACCCCACAAGGGGGGTCATGTACTAAACAAGTGCAGTGCATGTTGGTAAAACATGAGTAAGAAGCAATTTGTGAATATTTGTAACATTTTGCTCTCTCACCAGAACAAATATTCCCAAAATGGCCCATTTTTATTCACAATTTGCTCATATTTGCTATTTGAGTGTTAAATGTTTAGTACATCGGAAGAGGAGCAAAGAACAAAAATAGTTCTGCACATAAAATATTCGTGTTTTTTTTTAGTATTTTTACTACTGTCCCTTCTTCAGGAACAACACAGTTGCCATGTTTTACTGACTCTTTCTGTACTCTATTTTCAGCTACAAGTCATCCTGGAGAGGATCCCCCCGAGTCGAAATCGGTGGGCAGCCAATTCATTGAAATTTTTGGAGCAAACTTTCCAAAGATACTATTTTAAATATTAAACATGACAGTGTTACACAAAATCTATGCATTGCACTTTGATTTGTGCACTGTTTGTATAGTTTGCACACTGGTGGTTAGTGTGTCTGGGTCGCTGCAATTATCACATATTTATTAATATCATATAATTTATTAGCACTATTTTGTATCACTTTAATACATTATGACATCACATTTTAGCTCAGTATGCAAATTAAAGGGTTTCAATAGGACTTGTGTCATTTGCATGTGAAATCAGGTGATGTCATAAACAGGAGACACCACAGACACACTGACAGAATGATCAATGCGACAGTGTCCCTTTCAATGAATGTGCAAGAAGCCTCAGTCTTCCTGTGTCCCTTTATATTATAGCAGGTGGTTCATGGGAGTTGTAGTTTGACAACAGATAGCATCAGATGTGAGTTATAGGTTCTTACTGCTGTCACGAAAAACTGCTAAGCAAATAGTAAGCTTGTGGCTTCAGCAGCTAGGTGTCTGGAGCTTTTCTAATCCCAAGTGTGGCTTGGGCAGAAAACTAACTATGATTCACCTTAGTGCATCTTTGCTGGATAGCTAACCAAACACTTTCCCGCACACAGTGCTGGCCACACAGGATGCGGCCTATATCCACTTGGTGCCACGTTCAGTGGCAAGTGAGATCAATAATGTGCAAACCTCCTACTAACTGCAATCTGTGCTAATCATTTGGTTACTGTAATTATTGGTGCATCTTCCCTTGGTTGATGAGTTTTCCCATGAAATGTTTCATATTAAAGAAGACATTGGCTATATTTAGCTTTATGGGAGACGGAAAAAAAAAAACACAATTAATTGTTTAAAGCAGTAAACAGAAACCACATGAAGCAAAGTAGCTTGTGGGCAAGAAATCTAACAGTAGTGCATTGGTAGCAAACCCCAATCTCCTGTGAAACAGATGGTTATAATTCCCCATAAACACGGAAAGAGAACTAATATACAATGAGACTTGCTTTACCATAATATTTACTAAAGCATTTGCCTTCACATCTGATCTACACCCTTTGTTGTTACGGCTTTTCCAGGGTGTATAGATTTCTAATTTATCTGCATTTGGGGTGGCCACCCAGCAGTTATTTTACAGGTAGGCCAGTAAGAAAAAAATGGCTTGAGCCAATGTTAAGTTTGTGGAGACAATAGTTTGATGGTATTTTTAAAAAAAAAATGTTTAAATAGTTTTGCGGAAAAGGTGGCATCCCTATTTGCAATAGTTTTTTTTTTGCCAGGTGGGTTTAAATGTGCACCTTTCCTTCTGGTTTCCAAAAAAAATCAGTGGGATCCCCAACGCATTTCAAACCTATTTCAGCATGAAGCATGAGGAGGGACTTATAAAATTCAGAGAACACAGAAAAATTGATATTCACACAAAGCGCAGTATAATATAAAGTATTCCTGATTCATGTAATCTCCCACCAACGCATTTTAAAGATGTACAGAGAAAATAGGCCACTGAGAAGTATAGCTTATTAGGCTATACGTAACAAAACAGTGGAAAGAAGTTTATTTATTATTTTTTGCTTGGAGAGGACCTTCAAATCTGCATGGTTCTAAATCACAAGTAATCAAAAAAACGATTTTTCTGCTTAATAGAAAAGTTGATGAAAAAATGAAAAAACTTGATGACAAAATGCACTCTACAGGGTATCATTAAGTTGATTGCAGCCTCGCAGTATACCTTTTCCAAAAATATCTCCTCTCAACCACATACCTCCTATCTTTGCCCCCCTGGGGGAATCGGGACAACAGGGATGGAGTCTGGGGAGGGGGTGGCACACAGGGGGGCAGAGTCTGGGGAGCTTAGTATCAGTGCTGCCGCTCATGTGTGGTAACGCTGCCACCCATTTTTGATCCTGGCTTCTGAAGCCAGGATCGCTACCGCGCATGCGCACAATGCTGGTGTCTGGGACGCTGGAGAATGCGATCAGGACTGAGGGATTGCGGCCCTGAGTCCTGCTTTGCCACTGAGCTCTACCTCTGTTCAGAAAAGCGGGACAGAGGTAGAGCGCGGCAGGACAATGGGACATGGCTCCCAAATCGGGTCTGTCCTGCGCAAAAGCAACTAGGAGGTATGGAACCACCTTAAAAGCCCCTTGTAACAACTGAACTAAATGAAATAATGTATTGCCTTTTCAACAAGATTACTGTGCCTTTAACTCTCAGGCATCATGCTGTACCTTTAAAAGTAGTTCCCGTATTGCCCATTTCCCGTATTCCCCCTCCAGCAAAGTTTAGTTAGTTCAGGTCACAAATGATAGTGTTGATCTCAAGCCTTGGCAGACCAGAGGGGCCGTTCCTCATGCCGTTTTTCCTGTTACTGTAGATATAGGATCTGTTTAATATTGACATAGTTTCGATGATTCGGGGATGGATAGGAAACCGTTCCAAATCCTGGTTTTACTTTACTCTCTTTACATTACTTTAATACAAGTAAATCATTTTTTCCGACATCTTGACGTTTGAGAATAATTTAAAAGACAGACATAATTTGATGAACAATTCCTCGAGGCGCCAAGATGACTAAATAACTTGTTTTTTTTTTAACAAAATGGCTGTTCTAGACATTAACCCTGTGTATAAAAGTCTGAAATGAACAAACACATATCCATTGCTCCCAACATTTTAAATGTCCACAGAGGGACTTGTGGGAGTGGTTAATATTGTGGCGCTGTACCAGAATATTTTATGGTGCGTTGCTAACGATTTATGTTCAAGACTAAAATACTTTATTTACACAAATGGATATAAAATGTCTTGTATTGTGAGCTTTATTGCTGTGGAGCTCTTTTTGACACAATTATACAAACTAAAAAGGTTTAGCTCCCAAAAAAACAGGGACAATAGAGGAGGGATGAGGGACGGGGAGATTTGGGTGCACAATAGGGACTGTCCCTGCTAAATAGGGACACTTGGGAGGTATGCATATCCGAAAAAAGATTCAAATATAGCGTCTATTTACCAAACGTGAACTGTGGTGAGGTAATAATGGAATTGCAAATAGCAACTTTTTAATGCTGTATTTTGGAATAGATAGTTTTGCATTGTAATGTCTTGTGCAGTGCTGCTGTGTATGTTTATTATTATTATAGGGAGTTCTTGCCATCAGTGCTGGCTTGGTGCGTGGTGGATACATTCAGCTTCTTGTATGTAGCTGGGAACCTTAAAGGTCTCACCTGGAGATTGTGGGTTGTGCCAGCGGATGGCCACGTCACAGACCCACAGATTTAAACGCTATGTGGTTGGTGCATGGCACTCACTATATGGCCCCTGTTAGTGGTAAGTTCCAGCACACCGGGTGTTAGGATCCAGAAGTTTGTAATACGAAGAGATCAAGTCCCAACTCCAGGAATAGCCACATATCCTCCTCCCCTTCAACCTAATTCAATAGTGAGTCGTAACGGAGCATGTACTGAATCTGATAACACTCACACAATGAACTGGGCTTGGGGAGATGGGCTAGAAAAGCAGTAATAATGAGCAGTGTTTAGGAAATATAATGTGTTAACAACTGATCTGATAGATTGGTTTATTTTCCTTTACTTATTACAGTACTTGTGTAAAAATATTTTGTAGACATGATAGGTGGAACTGCTACTTTAAGAATATCTTAAAGGGACGGTATCACCCAAACATTGTTTTTACTGTGAATGTAGAACATAAAAAAAGATTGAAAATGATCTATACATTGTATTAGCAAAGCTGCAAACAAATGCCAGAATTAGGAGAGAAATGTGTCGGTGGAGTCTCCTCTTTATAAAATTAAGGTATATGGCACGGTGTGCAAATGAACTGCTTTCAATGGGAAATGTGTCATTTGCATACCGTGCCACAGGTGATGTCATAAGCAGGACACATTTGTCACAGACACATTTAAAACACATTTTTCTCCTAATTTTGGCATTTGTTTGCAGCTTTGCTAATACAATGTATAGATCATTTTCAATCCATTTTTATGCTTTTTATAGTAAAAATGATGTTCAGGGGATACCGGCCCTTTAATAAATCCTCACACAGAAGGACTTTCGGAAGCGTCTACCTTCTTTTTGGGTAACCATTTCCTTTTCATTTAAAAATCACTTTTTGGATTATAAATACAGCAGCTATTTAAAGAAATATTTAGGATCTTATAAACATTGAAGAAGGTATACTCAAAACGTTTGACTGATTTTGTGATATATATACATACATACACACACACTCACCCACGCAAATGTGGAACGCGGCTGTCCTCTCAAATCCCAAACTGAATTCAAATCATTCTCATGTACATCTGAGAACTGCCAATTATATAATTACACAATGAATGTCAGAGCTCTTCATGGGACAAAGATTCTGACACAGTTCCAAGAACCAGGACACAAACATTGATTCCAGTTCTTCCTTTTTAATGACTTAAATATAACCCATTTCTTTAACTTTTAAAGGGTTTGAATATACTCCTAATTGATCTGTATTTCTGCTAGCAAATGTAGGGAGAATGTTACTTGCCTGCATAGTGCCAATTGTACAGGTTGGTGGAGGAGGGATAATGGTATGGGGCCATTTTTTAGGGGTTGGGCTAGGTCCCTTACTTCCAGTGAAGGGAAATCTTAATGCATCAGCATACCAAGACGTTTTGCACAATGCTATGCCAACTTTGTGGGAACAGTTTGGGGAAGGTCCTTTTCTATTCCAGCAGGACTGTGCCCCCGTGTACAAAGCAAGAACTATAAAGACATGGTTGGTGCGGAAGACCTTGCCTGGCCTGCACACAGCCCTGACCTCAACCCCATTGAACACCTTTGGGATGAACTGGAATGGAGATCCATCATCAGTGCCTGACCTCACAAATGATCTACTGGATAAATAGGCAAACATTCCCACAGAAACTCTCCAGAATCTTGTGGAAAACCTTCCCAGAAGTGTGCAAGCTGTTATAGCTACAAAGGAGGGACCAACTACTTTTTAATGTCTATGTATTTAGAATGCAATGTCATAGAAGTCCCCAGTGGGTATAATGGTCTGGTGTCTCAATACGTTTGTTCATATAGTGTTTGTTAGTATAAGCATACATATTTATTTAGTACTTGTTGATCCAAGGAGAAATCTGACTATTGAAGTCAGTGAATCTGATTAAATATTGCTGAAATAAGTTTTTTTTTGCCTTCATTTGGATCAAAAACAAGAAATAGCGAAAAGGCTTGACCTTGATGGGCGCAAGTCTTTTTTAAACCTAAACTACTATGTACCTATGTGACGACTATTTAATGTAGAGGATAAATAAAAGTAATATCAGGAAGTATTACTTTACTGAGAGGGTAGTGGATGTGTGGAATAGCCTTCCAGCAGAAGTGGTAGAGGTAAACACAGTCAAGGATTTTAAGCATGCGTGGGATAGACACAAGGCTATCCTAGATATAAGACCGGGAACGGGGGACTAATAAAAGTACTCAAAAAAAAAAAAAAAATTGGGCAGACTAGATGGGCCGAATGGTTCTTATCTGCCGACACATTCTATGTTTCTATGTTTCTATGTTAACAGAACTGAAAACAAATGTATACATTTAGAGAAAAGTATGGTTTAAGTGTGTCTGGTGTGTCCTGGTGATGACATCACATTGTGCCAACTAAATAATATCCATTGAAAGTACTGCATTTGCTGATCAAGTCACAGCAATTCTGCTGATGGGACGGGTAGATCAGTTTTTATATTTTTACTAATGTTTTTTTATTTTTTATCTCTACATTCACAGTTTAGACAATGTTTTGGTGACAGAGGCTCTTTAACCTATATTCCAATGTTATAATAGAAGTGGGACTTTCCCAGAAATGGCTCCTTTTGATGTGGGCGTATTTAATTCAGGTCACTGAACTAAATATGTGGTAACTTTCTCCTGTCCGAGCGTAGAGCATGTTAAAGGAAACACTTCAGACCACCCCCAAACAGTCCTTTAGTAGACATTTAATCTCTGTCTCAACACATCAAAGACTCAGTCCAGCCGTCCAATTAGATCCTTCGTGTCATATTTCTGGTTTGTTTTCCTATTTTATCTCTCGGATCATTTAATATTATTATAAAAACAAATATTTTTGTTCTGTCGTGGGCTTTAGCTCCTGCCTACTTATGGTAATACTAGACAATTGTTTTTACTTCATTAGAGGGGTAATTAAATTACATGAGGAGAACGACCCAACATAGAATTAGGTCTTTTGAGTAGAAGGGCTCGGCGTAGACTAAATAAAAATATACAACATCCTGCATACAGCAGTATCTCCAAAATGTTTTCAGACGGAGGCAAACAGAAGTACTTCTCAATAGAGTTACATAGGGATCTGGTTAATCAGGTTAAAAAAAAATAAAAAAAAAAAAGACATATGAGAGTCTACTCAATAAAGAGAGAATTGCAGGGAATGGAGACGGGAATTTTAAACTTAGGGACAAAGTAGCGGAGTTGGAAAATTTCTCCCATTCAACTTAATGGAATTTTTGGAATTTTTCCAACTCGTCTACATTGGCCTAAATTTTGAGATTCCCATCTTAACTCCCTGCAATACTCTCTTTATTGAGCCCATCAAATTGCACAGTTCCGCACAACACTATTTATTAAACCAAAAGGCAGTGTCCATGTTGGCGGGTTTGTGTTAGCCCCTCCCCATTCTAACAATGTATGGATAGTCAAGGCATGGGTGCGTTTACCATTGTGCCCCACTTGCCAATCCACGAACCAACTTGACGTTCAAAAACTGAAGTAGTTCCAGGCTGTGCGCGATTGACTCCGTATGAAATAAGCCATGATTCCAAATCTACAAAGTCCTTAGACAGGACCCGAGACAAATAACCAATATATCCAAACATTTACACATATAATGCAACGCTTACTGGTTTGCAGACGGACTCAAAAAAAGTAGGTAAAAGACTGTATTAAATAATATATTTGTAGTTTATTTTCCTATCATGCATATAGAACAGCGTGGGCTCCCCATACATATTGAATGAGGTCACCTAATTAAATTATTGAAATCCTCATTTGAAAAAAAAAAAAGACTAAATCTCCAAGTTTATGTTTTGTCCCCCGTACCGCGGGGATACAGAACAGCAATCTTCAAAATAATACGACATGACTTACATGGAGACCTGAAGTCTATCTCGGTGATGTGCACTACAGTTTGTTATAAGAAAACATTCCTGTAAATTGATTAAGTAGAAGGTCAAAATCATCACAGCCCAATCCCCAAAGAGTCAAAGAGTCTCACGACTTGAGCTGGGCGCATATTTAAGTAATAATAGAAATTGCGATAATGACCATGCAAAGATGTGGTCGGGGACTGGCCACCAGATCTCGGTCCTTGTCGGAAAATTATTGACAGTTATATGGCGGATACATGTAGCGGTTACTCAATTAGATGGGTTTGAGCAAGTAATTGCATTAAAGGAACTGCATGGAACATTGCACTGCTTCTACTTTAATGGCACAGATATCTGGTATGCCTGACTTGGCATAAATTTATTTTAAATTAAAAAATAAAAAGGGCAACAAAACTAGGTCATTGTAGGTGGGAGAGGCGGGGGAGACCAAACCCCTCCTATGTTTGTGTTCTACCACTAATAATAATAATATAATATTAAATTATAATAGAACACACAGTGATGTGTTAGAGCTTCTTTATCCAAGGAGAAATATAAGTAGCACAATTTAAAATAGCTTCTTATGGGGGATTTTTTATCCTTCTTTTGGATCAACAGCAGCGATGATAGGTAGAAGGGTTGAACTTGATGGACTTTTTTCGACCTCAGTTACGATGTTACTATTACTATTTACACAGATCAGCCATAACATTATGATCACTGACAGGTGGCAAGCTGGAGGAGCCAGTGTGATGCTTTGGGCAATGTTCTGCTGGGAAACCTTGGGTCCTGCCGTTCATGTGGATGTTACTTTGACACGTACCATCTACCTAAGCATTGTTACAGACCATGTACACCCTCTCATGGATACTGTATTCCCTGATGACTTTGGCCTCTTTCAGCAGGATAATGTACCCTGCCACAAAGCACAAATGGTTCAGGAATGGTTTGAGGAACACAGCAACGAGTTCAAGGTGTTGACTTGGCTCCAAATTCCCCAGATCTCAATCCAATCGAGCATCTGTGGGATGTGCTGGACAAACAAGTCCGATCCATGGAGGCCCCACCTTGCAACTTACAGGACTTAAAGGATCTGCTGCTAACGTCTTGGTGCCAGATACCACAGCACACCTTCAGAGGTCTAGTGGAGTCCAGGCTTCGACGGGTCAGGGCTGTTTTGGTGTTGAAAGGGGACCTACATAATATTTGGCAGGTGGTCATAATGTTATAGCTGATCGGTGTATAGAGCCCCTTTCTCTCAGTAGGATTCAAACCATAGATAAATAATAGATGTTATTATTACCCAATCGATGGTACTCATTTATGGACCTTGGATGTAGTTGACCCTGACAAAATTTGAACCTGTGCCCTGTAAACAGGTTCTGAAGTGAGAGAATTTACCAACTGAGTGATGTCACCAGCTTCAATTACAATGTATTTCTTTGACTTTGGCAGTATTTTGGTAATAAAGGCTTTTTTCTCTGGGTGGAAACATAAGGGTCGGTGCTGCCATCTTAGTGAATACATTGGGAGCACAATCACACACACTCCTCATACACCACTGGTGTCTAATTACTAATATCAAACTGACAAGTGAACTGGAAAAATCTGATATTAGTCACGGAGTTGGGAAAAAAGGATGCTTGGGGGGGGGTTGCTTGGTTGGGGAAGTGTTGGCGCTACTGACATCACTAAACCTATGCACAAGCACAGTATTTATTCTCTATGGTCCACAGCTTAAAGCAGGACTTTTGGGGGATGAGATAGGAAATTTGGCAAGCTTACCCAACTCCGCTATAAAAACCTGATTTTTGCAGTTCATTTGTCAGTGGTAGTAGGAGGTCTTCGTTCCAAACCAGAAAGATCCTTGGTTGAGCCGCGGACACTACTGAAAAGGTAAATAGCTGCACCCATACCTCTCGCTGATCACTGGTTAAGGAAGTACTAGTGATAGAAGGATCTTGAGTAATTAGCTGTAGACAACGGGGAAATTGGATAGCAGGACCCACAGCAGTACTACTGGTTCTGAGATATGGAATAACACACAGCCACCGGTACTGAGATATTGGGTCTTGGAGAATGCAACGGTATTGGTTCTGGAACACTGGATAGTATACAGCTACTGGTATTGAAGACTTGGATATCACACAGCCACTGGTTCTTAGACACAGAAATATCCACAATCCCTGGTATTGAGGTTCAGGAAGGTAGAACATATAATTGTACTGGTTCTGGAACACTGGATACATACAGCCACTGGGTCTGAGGATGGAACAGCTGAACACACAGCCACTGGAACTGAGACACCAATATGAGTGGAAGCCAAGGTCAGGATTACATAAAACTGGATCATCAAGGGGAAGCCGAGAGTCTGGTACACTGGAGTAAGGATCAAGAATCATCAGGGAACTAATAACAGGCACCAAAGGACCTATTACAAGAAATGCTAGAAGGTAAGTTACACTGTGATCCGTCAGTTTCGTACATACTGGGTGCTGTGTAGCCATTTTGTTGGTTGTCGTGGGACAAAGACGGAGCCGCACAGACTTAGGTGGGGTAGTTCGCGACAAAAGGTGGGGAGCAGCGCAACAAGGAACAGCTGTGGGTGTGTACACCAGAGCAACAATACTATGCAGCATTTGTATATGAAAGTCCGTACTAAGGACAGATAAAGATAATGTTACAAATTACCTTTTTTTTTTTAATTTGATTTGAATTTTTCTCTTTTGACTAAAATAAAATCTTAGCAAGCAGTGCCTACAACACAGCCCTTTCCTTTCCATTACATTATATGCACTTTAAAAAAAAGAAAAAAAAAAGTGTATATATATATATATATATTTTTTTTTTTTACAGTTATCAGCTGTGCTGTATATTTGGGTGTTTCTGACAGTGACTAATATTTCTCGCATCTCTGACACGCAGGTTTTTCAGCCCACGTTAACAGAAAATAGCAGATTAAATGATAGAAACACATTGTTATCCGGGTTATTACGGTCATTTTTCCAATGTCGAAATAATAAGGGGGGAGACCTATTTATATCAATAACTGGGAACATGTGGGATATTACAATAAACCATCATGTATTTTTAATATTTACAGCTTTACGAATTTTTGACAAAGGAGGGAATTTCAAACTTAAGGCCAATGTAGCCGAGTGGAAAAAATTCTCCAATACACCTGAATGGGGGAAATTTTTCCAACTCAGCTACTTTGGCCTAATGTTTGAAATTCCCATTTCAGGTCCCTGAAATTCTCTCTTTATTTAGCAGACCCTTGGGTGTGACTCTAAGAAGCATAACAGCTGGTATCTCTGCATTCAAAAAGGTTCTGCCATTTCTCTAACACAACTATCTGGGTCTAAGTTTTATAACTTGCTTCCCAGTTTACCAGTGATTAAACACCAATAAAAATGAGCTGTCAGCACTCCCACTTGAAGAAAACGTTTTGCCCTCACCAGTAGTGTGTCTTCCACAAGGCAAACAAGGTACTCGCCCAGGGCGGCACTTTGCCAGAGGGCAGCACTTTGCCAGAGGGTGGCACTTTGCCTGAGGGTGTTAAAGCCCACTTCTGGTGCTTCAAACATTTTCGCTCCCTCCCCCACCGTTCAGCAAGCGTTAGCTCCTTCCAATTAATCGGGGTGATGGTGGCACGTAATGGATGTGGTGGGGGTATGAAATGAGGATGATGGTGGCATGTATGGGGGGTGATGGGGCATTTAGTGTGTATGCAATGTGGGTGATGGGGGCATGTAATTGGGTGATTGAGCATTTAATGTGTGTGCAATTTGGGTGATAAGGCATGTAATAGGGTGATGGGGCATGTCGTAAGTGTGCAACGTGGGTGGGGGGGTGCCCGAATCTTGTCTGCCCAGGGCAGCACAAAACCAAGATACACCACTGGCCCTCACACCAAGTTCAAGATGGGAAATAGAAACTACCGTTACCTCCCATGGCAATATACTTATTTCAAGGAGCGTGGATAGAAAGCAGAATTAAAAGCAAAGCAAAATAAGCAACGAAAAAGAGCAACAATGTATCATTTCCACGTGTGACCACTAGTGGCATCCAATCTGGAACAACGCACCTGCTTTCTCAGTATATATTCTATAGTTACATAGTGTCATAGTAGCTTAGGTTCAAGTACAACCCTTTCCCTATATCATGTTTACTGCTGTTGATCCAAAGTAAGGCAACAATAAAAAAAAACCTTATTTCAGCAATTTAGAACTCTGCTTTCAGTGGGGAAAAAAATCCTTCTTGACTCCAAACGGCAATCAGGTTTCTTCTTGGATCAACAAGCACTAAACAAATATTAATATCTCTACCAACATGCATAGCCCTCTGTACTCCGGCTACCGTATAAACCATCTTTGGAAGAGTATTACAGCATATTACACATGTCTTGACTACTTTATATTGAGCCTATGTAAGAGTTGTCCATGTGTATCTATTGTATTTTGAGTCCATCACCAGAGATGTTGGTGAACCCAGATCTGCCAGGTTTCAACATGGCTTTTGCTGGGATGAGATAATTGCATTGTGTTTTCTATGTGGTCCATGAATGATGTTCCCTGTAATGTATTTGTGAGGAGCATCACAGGTTCTTCTTGTTAAGTCCAGGTATGTCTAGCAACGTGCAGCCCCGTTGGGTTGGATTAGGGTTGGCAGTCGTGCCTTCTGGAATATCACTGTCTACAAGCACAGTCCATTCTGAATTCACATGACATAACACGCAAAAAGACAAAAAAGGGAAGAAAAACCCCCAAAACAAGACGTACAGTTAAGATGAAACAAAATCAGAACAAATAGGAAAAGGAAATGAAAATAGCTCCTCTAATAAGTTCTCTTCTCCTTCCTGACCCAATTATCAGATTTTGAATATAAGTTTAAGACAGTAGATCAAACAGCAAGCAGCACTTTGTACTTTTGCCAGGAGACCATATGATATCTCTCAGCAAGTTTGCTGCAAGCCAAGTTACTCTGCTCGTAGGTTTGCTTGCCGTGCATATGGGAGAATGCTGAAGAAAATAGCTGGATTAATCAAACAAGTCTGCCCATGAACACAATTCAAGATGTAAGACTCTACGTAAGCACCAGGAAGGATAAATATAACCAGAATGTTTTCATGTGAGACAAAAGAAAAGAAAATCAGAGAAACCGTCTCTTACAAAAACAGAACATCATCTATTTGGACCAATACAGTATGTGGTTCCACTGACTTTGTTGGTTTGAAGGCTTCCCTAAGTTCCTACGGGAGATTCCATTCTAGTCGCTAGAGGTTCATGCGTTGTAAGGGTTTGGCTCCAGCCTTGGCTCTCTCAATCTGGAAGAAATTTGGAATCTGATAATCATAGTTCCTCAACCGTGGTGACTTAGCTGGCAACCAAATTACCATACCTGGGAACTCTCAGAGTCTGGTCCTCATTCTGGGGTTTTTTTCTTTTTTTTTAGGATGAGCAGGGGTATTCTCAGGATCCCATAGTCTGGAGCTGACTCCTGCTACACTGATCTGAAGATGCTTGAGCCTTCCAATTGTTTTTTTTTCTTTCAACTATGTATTTTTTCTATTTTAAAGGCTCTCAGAGATAAACAAGGCGACTAATGCCTCATGAACAGGCTTGGGAACATTTACTGTAATTTAATGATGTTCTATTGACCTTCACTGACCTTGCCATGGACACTGGTGGTCAAGTACTGGCACAATCCCCGATACTGAGCTACATCTCCTTATTACACGCAGACGTAAAAAGAGCATCATTGAAGTTGTGACCCAAAAAACCTGCTGGAGGGCCTTTTCTTGCCCTGGTTAAGGGATATATATATTTTATGTATCTCTAGAAATTACAATGCATTAAGCTTCAAGCTGCAAGAATGGGTGCAAGGTACAGATACCTGGTGTTTCATAAGGTGTATTTCAAAGTTCCAAGAACATTCCCACAATCGTCTCTAGAAGTAGGAGGGATAAAACACATATTGCACCTGGATCTGGGAGAATAGTGCTGGAATGGGCAAAAAGGATAGAATAATAGCGAATTGTATCAATAACTTCTATGCCTTACACGGACAGGCAGTACTATCATCAACAAAATATAATCCCTTGTTTCAGAGTGCATTTAATGTACATTGTTCTTTATACTGGCCGAAATAACCAGTGCAGTCTCCATGTATACTCATGACAGAATCATTTTTTTTTTTACACATTATTTAAATGTAAAAATGCTTAGATACAGGCAAATATACTATTATAATGTAATTCATGTAATGAATATATTGCTCAAAATACGTTTCACTTTTTGAAGTTTGTCCCAGAACAAGGGACATAACTGTAGTGGTTGCAGAGTTCACTACTGCGGCTGGGCCCCCCACTCTCAGGTCGACCCCTACAACCACTTGCCTGTTTGCCCCTAACTGCTGCTGGCAGTGAATATAGACCATGCAGTTTTTGTTTTTTTTTCTACAAAGCTCCTAATAATTAAAGGCTTTTCACTAAAAGTGAACTGACATGTGAATGGCAAAGATCAGGCAATGATAGCCGAGCTGCAGAAATGATCCAACCAGTCTAGCTATTAGTGCCTGATCTGTGCAGTTCAGCTGTCAGTTCCCCTTAGTGAAACCCTCTCAAACGTGTCAATTTTTTTTTATTTTATTATATAAATGTACAGCTCCCTGGCTGCAAAGTGTCCCCTAGAATAATACATTACACAGATTCTGAGTTTCTAAAAAACTAGGAGCCCAGACGTGTGTTTATTTCTTTTCGGGACATTTGACTGCCCCTCTAAAGAATGAACTCTAAAGTTGTGTCTTTGTCGCTAGCCCAGAAGGACCTGCTAACTCCCTAGCAATAGATATTTCACTTCTTTTTTTTTTTAAACCACAAAGGTCACTGGCTGCAGACTGAATAACTACTGAATTGTATGTTTACTTTTTCCTAAGAGACCCTTCAGTGAAAAGCCAGACTGGGTGCGGAGAGTTGGTAACACAAATGTTATTTGTAGAAAGTATAATGCATAGAATTCAGTTTAATACTACATTGCCACCAATGTGGTGCATATGAGCTGGGAGATGGGGGTTTATTCTTGGTTCTTGGATAAGATTTAATTCAAAGCTTCCAAATAGAAACATAGAAACATAGAATGTGTTGGCAGATAAGAACCATTAGGTCCATCTAGTCTGCCCAATTTTCTAAGTGCTTTTATTAGTCCCCAGTTCCCTGTCTTATATCTAGGATAGCCTTGTGTCTGTCCCACGCATGATTAAAATCCTTGACTGTGTTTACCTCTACCACTTCCGCTGGAAGGCTATTCCATACATCCACTACCCTCTCAGTAAAGTAATACTTAACAGCTGGCCTCACACCAGGGGCAGAACTATAGGCAGTAGGCAGAACTATAGGCAGTAGGAAACAAAAACAAAAGACATATCTGAAATCAACAATGCAAAATAAAAAAAATAATCCTCTTAATTTTTTGGTGGGAGTGTGCCTTTAACTACCCATATACTGGTCTCAAGCCAAATATTTACCAGCCTGAAGGAAAAAGCAAGGTGAATTAGGAACATTAGACACAGTGCTGTATTTACCGCGAGGCATCCTAGGCGGATGCCTAGGGCGGCAAATTTTGGGGGGCGCCCTTTTAAAAAAAAAAAGACCGCGCTTGCAGGCAGAGACGGAGGTGAGAGGGGATCACCAGGCTGCACGGGGAGCCGAACAGGCAGCACAGAGAAACCTCCGTGCTGCCTGTTCGGCTCCCCGTGCAGTGTGACATGGAAGTGCCGACAGTCACGTGACGGGCGCGCTGACGTCATACGCACGCCCGGTCACGTGACCTGTCGGCACAATCGCCGGGAAGCCGAACAGGCAGCACGGAGGGACCATGCTGCCTGCCACTAGCCACCAGGGAAAGGTAAGTGCTGATGGAAGTCAGAGTGTGTGTGATGGGAGACAGTGTGTGTGACTGAGTGTGATGGGAGTCAGAGTGTGTGTGATGGGAGACAGTGTGTGTGACTGAGTGTGATGGGAGTCAGAGTGTGTGTGATGGGAGACAGTGTGTGTGACTGAATGTGATGGGAGTCAGAGTGTGTGATGGGAGACAGTGTGTGTGACTGAGTGTGATGGGAGTCAGAGTGTGTGTGATGGGAGACAGTGTGTGTGACTGAGTGTGATGGGAGTCAGAGTGTGTGTGATGGGAGACAGTGTGTGTGATGGGTGTCAGTGTGTGTGACTGAGTGTGATGGGAGTAGGAGTGTGTGACTGAGTGTGATGGGAGTAGGAGTGTGTGTGATGGGAGACAGTGTGTGTGACTGAGTGTGATGAGAGTCAGAGTGTGTGTGATGGGAGACAGTGTGTGTGACTGAGTGTGATGGGAGTCAGAGTGTGTGTGTGATGGGAGACAGTGTGTGTGACTGAGTGTGATGGGAGTCAGAGTGAGTGTGATGGGAGTAGGAGTGTGTGACTGAGTGTGATGGGAGTAGGAGTGTGTGACTGAGTGTGATGGGAGTAGGAGCTTGATGTGAGTCTGAATGTTATGTGTGATGTGGGGTCATGAAATGGAGGTGATGGGGCATGTCTTAGGTGTGTAATGTGGGTGTGCAGCTTGGGTAGGGGGGTGCCCGGATTTTGTCTGCCTAGGGCAGCACAAAATCAAGATACACCACTGATTAGACACATCACTTTTAGCCAGCACAAGGCCTCAACTGCAGTCATACCGTAGCAATCAAACAAGCATTCATTGAATAACATGAACAGTGAATTTTTTAATTGCTTTAATATGATTTTAACCTCCATTTTTGCTATCCAGCAGAGCACCCTACGTTCAGTCCAATCAGGCTTTAATGGATGACTGTCTTGGCTGTTCCCTACCCATGCATAGAGGGCCATATTTGATCAATTAAAAAAACACATTCTTGATTTTATTTAATGAATAGTGAATTTTTGTTAAATTGCTAAAATATAACTGCAGATGTCTTTTAATGAATGTTCACTTGTCAGTTTGCCACAGTTCACTGTTTAAAAAATAGTTCTCAAATATTTTTGTTGTTGTAGTCGTTAAAGGACAACTGTAGCAAAAAAATGTACTTATGTTTAATTGAAAGATTGTATCAAGTGTAAATGATTTACAAAGAAAATCTTGAATAAAAGAATACAAAGAAAGTTCCTTATTGAGCCTTTTTTTTTACTCCATTTTGTTGTTTCAGGGGGGCAGCCATCTTGTTTAGAATCTTGGGTCAGATCTTCACTCACCTTGGTTCTGATGAAGAAAGATCTGACCAAAGATTCTAAACAAAATGTCTGCCTCTTGGTGGAGCTATATGGAGTAAAGATGGCTCAATAAGGTACTTTATTTGTATTCTTTCATTAAAGGATTTCTGTATAAAATGCCTACACTTGATGAAATCCTCTAATTAATCACAACTTCATTTTTTTTGCTACAGTTGTCCTTTAAGAGTTGTAATGATTTGCTTTTGGACCGTTTCTGGCAATCTACAACTATTACATTTACAGTTCAGATTCACGAACCCCCAGTTGCATACCCCCCCCCCCCCCAAACAGTCCCGCATTGCGTCGGACAGTCCCTCCAAGCTCTTTCTTCTCTCCTGATTTTTCAGGACTCCAATTCCGCAGTCCTGATTACATTTTCCAATGTCTGGGATACTGGAGAAGACTTATCACTAGCCCTGCATGCGCAATAGCCCCTGCACTCAACCTCCCGGCGTCCTGGTTTGTCAGGGTGGAAATGTTGGGTGGATGCTTCCTGGGAGAAGAACTGAATATCCTTCTACTTTTTATTGATAGAAACCTGTGCCCGCCTTCGATGCCGAAGGAAAGGCTTTTGAGATTTGGCTGGTAACCAGGAAACTCTGTAGTTCAGCAGTAAATAATTTGTTTTTATTAGTAGAACATAACCTTTTCCCCCAATACTTGTTGTCCTTTAAAACAGGGAATATAAATTGTCTTTGTTTTCCACAGCTGTGTATTTCCTGATCCCAGTTAGTAACCTGTTCTCCATTTGCTTTTTTTTTTTGTTGTTGGTCGTTGCTGGTAGTAAGACAGACCGGAGCGAGGAAATTCTGATACTTGAAAACAGCTGCAGCAATTTAATTACAAAACTGCCTGATGTTTCTGCCAGTTCTGATAAAATAACAGCTGGTGACTTTAAACTTTCATCTACTGGGGGTGAAAAAAAAAACCCCGGCTTTGATGATGTCACAATCAGCGTGCTGAGGATTTCCTGCCTTTACCCCCCCCCCCTCCCCCCACGTGGTGGTAGATAAGAGCGACTGGCATCTCTATCAGTAGTTTTCTCAGTTGCAAAGTAGTTAAGAATGGCGCAAGTAAAAACTATTCATGTATAGTAAAATAACTCTCTTTAAATGTAACAAGAAGCACAAACCATTTAACTAATGGTTGGGTTAAGGTGATGGAAAACCCCACCATGTGAAATTTAGTGGGTAGCATGATCAAACACAAATCTACACACCCCGAACAAGCCAGTAGGCCTGGTTTTCCCACAGAAATAACACAGTTGCCACCACTGCAAAGGATTCTGGGTAATCACACGCAAATCTGGTCAATACCGCAAAATGTCTTTACCAAGTTTATCGATCAATTATTGTGATTCTTTTTTAAATGCATGTGTTTATTAAACTTTGGGTATTTATATTTTATATAGGCTTCATTTACAGCTTCTCCCACTCGGCTGGTGCCTGGGAAAGATGCAACATTTTAAAATGTTTCATTTTTGTAATCATTTCCCAAATGATAACTGTATTGGCAATGTCTGCATACATATATTGCACAGGAGCCTGTGCAGAGCACACATCTGCAGGTCATTTCAGCAGTGCTAGGGTTACCATGTCAGCCATTTTGTTTACAACACATCCAGTAGTGTATCTTCCACAAGGCAAACAAGGCACTCGCCTAGGGCGGCAGTTTGCCAGAAGGTGTTAAAGCACAATTCTGGTGCTTCAAACATTTTCACTCCCTTCCCCACTGTTCAGCAAGCTTTAGCTCCTTCCAATTAATCAGGGTGATGGGGGCATGTAATGGACGTGGTGGGGGTATGTAATGGAGGTGATGTGGCATTTAGTGTGTATGCATTGTGGTTGATGGGGGCATGTAATCAGGTGACTAGGCATTTAATGTGTGTGCAATGTGGGTGATGGGGCATGTCGTAGGTGTGCAACGTGGGTGGAAGTTTGTCCGAATTTTGTCTGCCTAGGGCAGCACAAAACCAAGATACACTACTGAACACAGCAATGGAACTACCTTGATTAAATGGCTGAACACACACACACATGCAATGAGAAGTAGAAGGGGTTCATTTTAGATTCAGATTAAATAGCAACAAGTAGTTGCAATTCTACAATTTTTCCGTAACTGCCTTTTAAAGAGACAGTGCACAACCTATAGCTTTTTATTGTGGAAGTGGCCATCTTAGAACTGCATCTACATTTTTAAACTCTCTACAGTGATAGGTACATTTAAAAAAAAATAGAGATGAAAATAAGAATTGCTGCCAGCAGTTATAGCAGAAGGCTACCATCATTACACTGTGCAGAGGATGGGGGGCAAATGATGCAGTGTGCCCTGTGTGCCCAGTGACAGAATAAAAAATGACTGGCAATACAAATAAGTTAAGAGCAGTTTTAGAAATAATCAAGCATTAAGTAGAACAAAGTGTGCACTCCACTCGCCAAGTAGTGAATGAATAAAGTGCTTTAATGCTTTAAAAAAAAAAAATCCAAACAAACAGGGTAAGGTACAATCCACGGATGATAGAGTGAAAAGGGAAGGCCACCTAACGCGTTTCGCGTGTCACCACACTTAGTCATAGGTTAGAAATAATCAACACAAAGCCCAGAATAATGTCAAGGGTCAAAGAGAAGGGGACATAGTAGGAAATTGAACATCAACTAATAATTCCGAATAGTGGAATTTTACTCACGGCAAAAGTGAAACAGTAGTGGGATATGCTGGATGCTGTTATTAATTATTTCCCTCTTGTGTGCTATAGGTTAGTGTATGTTTTTTTGTATTTCCATTTTGGCTGTCTAGCTGTATAGAATAGTATGGGAGCTGGGAGACAGCCTTTTCAGGCTGTTACATTTTGCTAACACATGATAAATTTTGCTCTTCCATTTGTTGGGATCCAGATGGATCTTATTCATCAAAATCTTTCAGAGAAAATCTGTTCCGCATATTCTGCTCCCCCGGGAAAGTCGTATATCATTGTGCATTAAGATCTGTCCCTATAAAACCTACGCAGAAAACATACATTTAGAAAAGACCAGGTACTTCCACAAAGGGTAGTAAGTTGTTATTTGCTACGAGTTTTACAGAACCTGCTTCAGTTTGGAAAATACGTCTAATTAGAAGTTATAATCATGGCCCATCTAGTCCTCAAGGCTTCTTAAGCCCTAAAAATGGCATGTAAAGTATAATACAGTTATTGCTGTACATATACATATATACAACCAGCCTTGCTATTTATCCAAGCCCACCTTCTTGGGTTACATCACAGCACCCGCAGCTGGCTGGAACCAAGCCCCCCTGCAAGCACTTGAAACAGCTGACGTCCCCTCTCACTGATGTCACTGAAATCAGAAGTCCTGGTTGAAATTATTCCCAATGTAAAAAAAACTGGAGAAATGCAGCTTGCGGCCCTGATGGTTAAAAGGCGGCTGCAGTTGATGAATTAACCCACTGAGATATCTGATCAGCGTGATCCTGAGGCAGTTCAAGTAGAGCTAAACAGTCCAGCCAGGTGACAGGGAAGAAACCAAAGGACCACCACTTGATGAGATAAACTCATGCATATTGAATGGGCTACACATTCCAAATTAGACAAGACCCATGGCCTTATATGCACCCTCTCACACATGTACCCTAGCAATACTGACGGAAAAAAAAATCTTTAAGGGAACACTTCCAGAACACGGTTTATTTTTATTTTGCATTGTTGATTTCAGATATGTCTTTTGTTTTTGCTATGGGAGTTTATTTAATAAAATATTTTACTAAACAAGTGTGACTGGGGGCTGCCGTTTTGTGAAATACAGTGTTTTTGGGTGCAGTCTATAGGGTTGAATTCTGATCATAGACTTGCATTGAATAGGAGGGTAATGTAACTATTACATCACAAGGGGGCGGAGTTCTGATCCTATTGGATCAGGTCAATCTCCTCTCTTTGTGCTGGAAGGCAGGTAAAAAAAAGTTGTACACAGCCACCTAGTCCTGCCCAATCTGATACACAGGATCCAGTAAGAGAGCAGGGATGTATCTTATGGCATCATCATGCAGGCTCTGGCCACAGTTGTAAAGTGATACTTGCTGGAAGATTTTGGAGAATGTTGCATCATGGGTAAAATTCTCAAAATGGATGCTGGAGATAAACACCAAATTTTATTTTTACTTTTATATTCAACATTAAACATAGAAGAAAAATAAACAGCTGCTTATGTGTTATATATGCGTTTAATTTAAATGCACAGGTAATCTAGTAAGTGGCAGTGCCCCTTTAACATACAGTTGTATACTAATGTATGGTCATTTTTAAAGAAGCAGTTGCCTAATTTACACTATTGCTGTGAAAAAGATAACCACACACTATGACTAATTATAATGCAGTCCCGTCAGCTTCACATTGATGCTGTTGTTTTTTGTTTGCTTAGCTTTGGAAATACACTAAATAATCTTAGTTTAGATCCTGCCGACGAATACACTGTGAGACATCCAGGTCAGACAGACAGCTCATTGTTCCGTGAATGAAGATTGAATTAAATCCAGTTCAGTCTGCCTCGCAGTCACACAGCTCTCTCCTTTATAGACTACAAGTACTGAACTAGTTACAAGAGTTTGAGCCTTGCATGGTGGGCACAGAGCCGGTGCAAGGATTTTCGTCTACACAGGCGAAGGTGCATTTTGGTGCCCCCCTGCTCTGATCCGCCACACCTCCCAAACCATTAAGCCTCCTTACATTAGATATATAAGTATAATGTATAGTGTAGAAAATAAATACATCTAAATATTCAACTCGCATGCTCTAAATGTGTCACACATTTAAACCCTTAAAAACAAAGACAACCTTGCAGTCACACACAGAGACACACTTACCACTTACACACACACACCCTTACACAGACACAGTGACACACTTACACACCCGTACACAGACACAGTGACAAACTTACACACACCCTTACACATACACAGTGAAACAATTACACACACCCTTACACAGACACAGTGACACAGTGACACACTTACACAGATATAGTGACACACACACACCCCCTTACACAGGCACAGTGACACACTTACACACACACCCTTACACAGAAAGTGACACACTTACACGCACCCTTACCACTTACACACACACAATTACACCAATTCACACATAACCTGAGACACACTATTTTTCCACTCACTTTAGTCACTCAATATGCCAGTATTTTGCCCCTCAGTATGACATTTAATATGCCAGTATTTTGCCCCTCAGTATGACATTTAATATGCCAGTATTTTACCCTCAATATGCCATTCTTTTGCCATTTAATATGCCAATATTTTACCCCTCAATATGCCAGAATTTTGCCCCTCAACATGCCAGGATAATGCAAACTCAATATGCCCGGATTTTGCCCCTCCAATATGCCAGGACTGTGCCACTCAGTATCCCAGGATTGTGCCACTCAATATTGTAGGATTTTGCCCCTCCAATATGCCAGGACTGTGCCACTCAGTATCCCAGGATTGTGCCACTAAATATGCTAGGATTTTGCCCCTCCAATATGCCAGGATTGTGCCAATCAGTATCCCAGGATTGTGCCACTCAATATTGTAAGATTTTGCCCCTCCAATATGCCAGGATTGTGCCACTCAGTATCCCAGGATTGTGCCACTCAATATGCTAGGATTTTGCCCCTCCAATATGCCAGGATTGTGCCACTCAATATGCTAGGATTTTGCCCCTCCAATATGCCAGGACTGTGCCACTCAGTATCCCAGGATTGTGCCACTCAATATGCTAGTATTTTGCCCCTCCAATATGCCATGATTGTGCAACTCAATATGCCCGTATTTTGCCCCTCAAATATGCCAGGATTGTGCCACTCAATATGCCAGGATTTTGCCCCTCCAATATGCCAGGACTGTGCCACTCAGTATAACAGGATTGTGCCACTCAATATGCTCTGGCCTCAGCCCTGATTGGTTGCTACTTTTCCTAGTGTACTCTCATTGGTTTCCTACCCATACTGGCACCAGGTTTAATTGTATTATCCTTTGTTTAAAAGTTAATCTTTTTAAGTGTATTGTTCAATCTCAAGATGTTTTACTGTATAAATGCTAACATGTATAGCTTGGAGGAAAGACGTAACAGGGGGGGTATGATAGAAACATTTAAATACATAAAGGGAATCAACACAGTAAAGGAAGAGAGTATATTTAAAAGAAGAAAAACTGCCACAACTAGAGGACATAGTCTTAAATTAGAGGGGCAACAATTTAAAAGTAATATCAGGAAGTATTACTTTACTGAGAGGGTAGTGGATGTATGGAATAGCCTTCCAGCAGAAGTGGTAGAGGTAAACACAGTGAAGTACTCAAAATAAATTGGGCAGACTAGATGGACCGAATGGTTCTTATCTGCCGACACATTCTATGTTTCTAATGTGCTGTCTTGTCCACAGTAAATTGTTCTTGCTGTGAAATCCTTGGTAGCCGTGTCTACTGGGAATTGCTACGAATGACTTATTACTGAGGGGTGCCGACCAGTGAGCTGACAATCGATTGCGAAAGATTGAGGGCTGAGGAGATATTGAACCCGCAAACGAGAATTAACATCTGGCTACTGAGCCCTCTCGTTACAAATATATTCCACTGTTCTGTTACTTGTAACCCAAGCAGCCATTCCTCTCAATCACACTTTCTGAATTGTACTTGCTATGAACCTGCATACAGCTTACCTTAAAGGGACTGTATCACCTAAACATTGTTTTTTTTTTCTGTGCATAAAGAGCATAAAAAATGATTGCAAATGTTCTATACATTGCGTTAGCAAAACTGCAAGCAAATGCCTAAATTAGGAGAAAAATGGGACTCCACGACTCTTGTTTATGACATCACCTGTGGCCTGATATGCAAATTACACATTTCCCCAATCGGAAAGCAGCTCAATCGTAGAACGTAACACAGGTGATGTCCTAAGCAGTAGACTCCATAAACATCTTTAAAACATATTTTTCTCCTAATTCAGGCATTTGCTTGCAGTTTTGCTAACACAATGTGTAGAACATTTTCAATAATTTTGTATGCTCTTTCTGCACAGTAAAAGAACAATGTTTAGGTGATACAGACCCTTTAAGGTAAGTTGTATTCAGGTTAATAGCAAGAAGAGAGTACAATTCAGAAAGTGTGAATGAGAGGAATGGTTTGGGGTAGGCTTTAATGCATGCCAACTAACGTCATGCGTGAACACCACAGTCGAAATGTGCAAACTATGTCATGTGCAATCCCAGCGACACAGGGAAATTTAGTAAAAAATGAAAAAAAAAAAATATAAATATATACATATAAATATATACATATGGGGGGATTATACACTAAACAGTGAACTATGGTGGACTGGCAAGAAACTTGCAAAAATCAGTTATTAATAGTCGAGCTTGAGCTTGCCTGTATTTCCAGCTCGGCCGGTAATGTCTGACACGTGCAGTTCACTTGTAAATTCCCCTCTATGCGTTGTCCTAATAGACACTATATTATTGTGTGTTCCTGGTTGTTGAGGGTTGCTGTCGTGTAAATTAATGAAAGGCCTTTCTGAAAAGAACTCATTAATTATAGGCAATATCTGGTCTTTCCCTTCCTGGTGCCGCGGTTTGTGGGTTTGTGGCGCCATTGGTCAGTGTGATTTTTGCTGTGAAAATCCATTTTCCATATAATTTTTTGGTGGTCTGACTGCAAATTACCGTATTTAACGCAGACAAGCAAAAGCCAAACAAAGACGTTTTAGTTTTAACAAATGCCACACTGAGGTAGTCTGGCCCCCTTTGTCCATTCATTTGTGTATCATTAAGTTTAAAGCAGTAGCTCCTTGTTCGTACAGAATAACACATTGCAGCAGTGTGGTCATGGCCACCACTATAGAGATGTTATATTTAGCCTTTAACTCTTCCCGGAGTCATTAAAGGAGAAATTCTCTCCCCAACACGTCATTAACCTCATGATTTACACTGGGACTGGTTGTTTTTCTTTCTTTGTGGTGCAAATGGCTATATGGAAATCTGATATCCTTTACCTTTCACAAAAAAAAATAATAGTCAAGGCTAATATTGTAGAGAACACCACTTCACTCCTTGCACAGGTAAATAGACTTAGTTGGAACCATTGTAGGGCAGCCATTAGCCAGGCGCTTGCTTGGATTAACATTTCTGAAAAACACTTTTTTATATTTGTTTTTAGAATTACTGTGTAGATTGATTTTATGTTCCTTGTATCAACCCTGTACTGTTTGTTTATAGCATGATATGAATTATTTCACGAAAATATGACAAAAAAAATGTGTTTTACGCATTAGATAAATATGGTAAAAGATTCGAGACATAAAAGTCCAGCTAAAAACTTGGTAATTGGTAACGTGATTAGTGTGTCTGGCACAGTTGATTACATTTCATATGAGAGAACAGTTCAAAGGAAATTTTCCCTTTAAACATTGTACAACCTATATTCCCGTGATCTATCTGCCTGCTTTTGGTCATGGTTTGGGACAGACGTATCTACTGTTGCATTGTCCCGCCCGGTTTAGGAAACTAGACTGGCAGTCCCAACTCTTTTTATTGTCCCATAACTGCCCCTTGAAGATACCAAGGTCTCGTAACTACCAATCTTCCATCCCACTATATGCATTTCAACACAGAAATATTTTACACTAGCTTGATTTCAAGAAGGTGTTATGTCCCTACCGCCCCTATTCTGCCCGTGAGTGATAGGTGTGCGCCAAATTAGCAGCACACCTACACAAAATAGATGTGAGTGAGTGACTCTCACCTAGCGTACACGGCGGATATGCGCCTGCCTGTTTGTTTATTGCACAGTACCAATGGCATACAGTTTTTCAAGCAACCTTTACTACAGGAGCATCAATTAACTGTGGTAAACTGGCAAGTGCCTCGGAAAGATAGACAAGTTGAAAAGCATTTTCTAACTCATTCGCATACCTCCTAACTCTTGCTCCATCCAACCAGGATGGCGGGGGCGGAGCTTGTGAGGTTAACACGCGTCTGCGCATGAACCAGTCTCCGGTAAGGTCCCAAGTCCCTCAGTGGGACAGCCTCCCAAAATCGGCACTGTCGCACGCAAAGCGGTTCAGTTGGGAAGCATGTATTTGTCAGATCACCAAAGATACCTTTTTAGTAAATAGACCCAACTGTGCACCTAAACAAAGTTGAAATATGTTACCTAAAGTAACTTTTGACAAGAGAAACAGAGGATACAATTAAAGCTAAAGTGCTACCATCAAGGGATAGCTGAGAATTTGTTACACATGAATCATTTTAATACTACTTTTTTCCCAATGTAGATTATTTAAATATCTATATTCTAAATATCGATAATTTACTCACAAGTATCAGGTTTGCAGCTTCTACTGACCCTCCCACTCAGCTCTCAACATTTGACTGGAGCCTGGAAGGAACAAAAGCAACATTTTAAAGTGTTCCAAAAAAAAAATAAAAAAAAATAATATATATATAATGTGTGTATTTATACATTGAGTCTGTACAGAGCACACAGAGGGAGGTTTTGGTCTAGGACACTTGTTCGCCGCATCTTCATCGCTGACAGTTCAGCGCGGCAGTTAGAACGCTGAACTGTCAGCAATGAAGAATAACGCAGCCGTTTCATTGCGGCCGCGGCTATGTAAGAGCTGACAGTTCAGCGCTGAACTGTCAGCTCTTACAAATGTAAAAGTAAAACGAAAATAACCCCCCCAAATAAATGATTCCCAAATCCCAATACTAAAAATAACCCCAGTACTAAAATTAACCCCGAACCCTAATACTAAAATTAACACCCTAAACCCTAATTCTAAACCCCTAAACCCTAATTCTAACCACCCTTACTAAAATAAACTAAAATAGGTAAAATACTTACCTTTAGCGAAGAAATGTCCAGCGACGATCTGTCTTGTGCTGCAGAGTCGGCGGTGAAGCGGCTTGCCGGAAGCAGCCGCGATGAAGTGTCCCATCCCCGGGAGGTTTTTCCCACCAGCTTTACAGTCCAGTCTTCCTGTTTAGCAAGGGTTTTGCTGGACATGCATAACTTGTACCTGCCCCCACCCCCCCTGCAAAATGTAGGATCCAAGAGTCTCCAGGGAGGGCCAATTATTTAATCAGGCCGAGCATCCCAACATAACTACCTTGATTGCTTAGTTGACTAGTACCCTCTGAACTTCCTACAGGGCAGCATGTAAAAGTTATATTTGTCCCACAAAAATATGGCCGACCATACAGCAGTATGCATGATAACCATGCTGGCAATGTGTGCTTACACATATTATGCAAGATCCTAATAGTATTTGACCTTTTATATGAAATTAATTCAATCATATAAGACAACAGTGGCATATGCTTTATATATGTGTTAGTTTAAAATGACCCGGTTATCTAGTTACACTTTATGTAAGTGGTAGTGCCCCTTTCAGTACACAGAAGGTTATTTAAGTGTAATAGCGTCACTGAAGAGATTGCACTCTTGTTATGACTGCATGTTGAGTGTGGAAAGCACTAGAGGTGCAGGTGTAAATGTGAGAATAATTGTAAGCTCTTGTGGGGGTTTCTGCTTATCGTATTTCCATGAAGTTTCTTTTGAAGTTTTCCCCTTTTTTTTGGTGATGTTCTGAAATTTTTAGAAGAAACTGCGGAAAATAAAACGGGTTATTTTGTAGTACCAGTCAAGGTGTGAAACCAAAGCGTGAGAAATTTAACTTGATGGAGGTAAGTCTTTAATTCAACTTAAACTAATATGTATATATATATATATAAATATATACATGGCAATTTCCTAACTCTTATTGGGGTTACTAATTGGCGTATGGATATGTGTATGATTTAATACATGATACAAAAAATGTCAGGTTTATTGATGTGGGAATTGCACCATTATATTTTGAAAACAAAAAAATAAAAATCCAGTCATGATTTAAAAAATAAATACATGTTATTATGGCATGGATCAAGCATTTTCCATATCAATTAACCACTAACAAAATGTTTACGGTATGTTCTGGGCTAAAAATGTTCAATATTCCAATATTTTTATCGCCCCCAACTGTCTCTCTCCCCTTCTTCATCTCCCCCAATTGGTATATTGGTATACAGGAGTCTGTTGGTTGCTACTTTAGCAGATGAATATGCGATTCAATTCTGGGTACCTTTCCAAAAAAAAGACATGATGGAATTAGAGAGAGTGCAGAGGAGGGTTATAAAACTAATAAGGGGAATGGAAAGTTTTAGTTCCGAAGAAAGGTTAGAAAAATAACATTTGTACATGCTAGAGAAGCAGCGTTTTAGAGGGGATATGATAATGTTATATAGATATGTACAGGGCCCGGACAGAGGGCTTTCTAAAGACCTGTTCATTAACAGAACAGTACAAAGGACAAGAGGTCACCAGAAGGTTTTTTTTTTTTTTTTACAGTAAGGACAATTAAGATATGGAATTCACTGCCAGAAGAAAATTTACTAGCAAATAAATTAGATGCCTGTAAAAGTGGTCTGGATATTTTTTTAATGAGCCAGAACATAGAGGGGTATGAATGTAAGTATAGGCATAAGTCTCCTAAAAAAATACCCCCAATGTTCTATCTGTAACAGTCTTGAATTGGGGCAATAGTGACTAAAAATTGCACGTGTGCAGAGGTCAAACTCCTCCTAAGCCAGGCCCACTGGTATTCTGCATCACATGTTGAGATGAATGTAAAAATGACATTTTTAAAAAAAAATTCCATAATAACATTTTGTCTCCATTACAACATCAGATGCTCCTTGTAAAGTTTATTGGCTCTTTAAAGGTAAACTATAGCACAAAATAAAGTTCTGTTTAATTGAAAGATTGCATCAAGTGTAGGCATTTTATATAAAAATGCTTTAATAAAAGAATACAAATAAAGTACATTATTGAGCCATCGTTCCTCCATGTAGCTCTACCAGGAGGCAGACATTTTGTTTAGAATCTTTGGTCAGATGGGTCAGATATTTGTTCTTCTGAACCAAGGTGATTAAAGATCTGACCCAAGATTCTAAACAACATGTCTGCCCCCTGAAACATCTATATGGAATAAAGAAGGCCTAATAAGGCACTTAATTTGTAATCTCTCATTAAAGAATTCCGTCATAAATCATCTACACTTGATAGTATATTTCTATTAAAAATGTTTTTTTTTTTGCTACAGTTGTCCTTTAAAACCTTCTTAATTTTGTGGTACAATCTCTTTTAGAAACCATTAAAATATCAGATTAAAGTATAAGGAATGCACTTCACAAAAATCATCAATATGAAATTTGGGGGAGACAAATGATGGAGAAAATCCCTGTTTGATGAAACTGTAAACATTTTTTTTGAGGTAAAGGGGGGGAAGAAACACCAAAATTAAAAATGCAAACGCTTTCCAACATTCAACAGTGTTTCAAACTGTTCACTAGCTGTTTTCCTTTCCTAATGTGCAAGGAACTGGCAGGAAATGGTTTTGCAATTACTTACTTTGACAGTTGCTTAATGCCTCTGCAAACAGTTGGATTGAATCATGTAGGGATTTGTTATCTAAAGCGACATGGCTCTAACCCTCACGTGTTAGTTTGTTACATTATGGTGAAATTGAAAGAAAAAGAGTCAATAATTGTGAATCTTTTCAACAATTGCTAAATGTGCCAAGGCCATAATCTCAAACTTAATCTACTGAATTTCTTCATATTGTTTATTATTTTCAAAAAGTAATAAAGAGACAGAACATCACAAGTACTGTGAGAGCATAAAAACACCTACATCATTACTTGAATATTAATTATTAATTACAAAAAGACACACTTAAGAAAAAACTGACCAACCAATTCACATCACATATGATCATGATGGCGTTTTGCAATTCGGAGAATACTAAGCTTCTATATTTTCTACTTATTATTTGGGAGCAGATTATTTTAGTTCGTTTGAATTTGTTTATTTATGAGAAATACTACTGAATTTCTTAACTAAAAGCCAATGGTGAAGGTCTGGCTTGGGCTGCACACTATATATTCCACAGGTACATGAATTGTAATGTAAATTATAACCTTCAGGAGATTAGGGGCGAAACACATGGGTATGCCTGCTTAACTTACACTGTGATAGACTATATTCTCCTTGACGGTCTTGAGGAACAGCTCTGCCACAAGGGTACCTTGTGGGCCTATCTCAATTATGTAAGATCTGCTGAAAGCCAAAGCTCCTTACCCCCCAAAAAACCTTACTTGGTAAGCTCCCCAGTAAAGCAGGAGATGTGTGGCATAGCCTTCAAGCAGCAGAAGAAGATATCCTAGATATAAGATAAAGCCTAATGAAAGTATTCATTTTTTTAAAAAGAAGAATCTGGGCAGACAAGATGGGGTCAAAGGTTCTTATCCGCCAACACATTTTTTGTTTCTATAATTCGTAGCCTTAATGTTAGTGGCACACTCAAAAATAGCACCTTCTCCTGTAACTAACGAAGAAAGTTGTATATGTAAATTTTCCTTTTTTTGGTATATTTCTCATTTCCCATTGCACTTCTTGTGGGATTACACATTTCTAGGAAATGTTTTAGTGTCTGGTTCCAAGAGGTCTAACTCAGGCCTTATCCAGCAGAGTCCTTCTCCTACTTCAGTCCAACATGGTGTGAATTTGGTTATTATACCCTCCAGGGTCATAATTCTGGACCTAATGTTTACCATTGTCTCAGCTAAAACTCAACTCATTGTTTTGTTTTTAGTTGATGTGACGTCTTTAGAGAGGTCACTTTTACACACTCACTCGCACACAGCTGCTGACGTGTGTACATCGTACCGACTTCAGTATGTCACGGTTTTATAATGACCTCCTTATGGGGCAAAAAACCAAACAAACCAGGGAGAACATAACCGCACTCCAGTCTCTGATTCAGCAATCCCTCCACATACCAGACGTCCGGCTACATCCAAGGGTTTTTGGGTGTAGTGCTGAGTAAAGAAGCTTGTCCGATGCCCTCGGAGAACCATTAGGAACATCCATGACTCAATTACTGACTCACAAACCTTCTGTTTTCTCTCTTTCAAAAACGTTTTTGATCTTGGAGCAAAAGAGAAATTGGAGTCAGTTCCCTCTGATTTTTTATTTTATTATGTAAAATTCACTTAGTATGAGAAAAGCAGAATCTCACACGGACGCAATAAACGGGTCTCTTTTGGCTCCTGATGAAATGTCCCCTGATTTTACACAAAGTGACAACATCCAAAAATAACAATACCTCTCTCTCCACATCAAAGAAGTGGAAAGTGTTGTAACTTCATCAGTGATTAATCGCTGTGATCGGGGCAAAGCTGAAATAATCTGGGTTGATGGTCAAAAAGGAAAAAAAAGCTTTGACACTTACCAAGAACACTTCCTATCATGCTCAGCAAGATTGATTGACACAGATAGAAAGATAGATAGATAGATAGATAGATAGACAGATAGACACAGATTGACAGGCACAGATAGATAGATAGATAGATAGATAGATGATAGATAGATAGATAGATAGATAGACACAGATTGACAGACACAGATAGATAGACAGACAGACACAGATTGACAGGCATAGATAGATAGATAGATGATAGATAGATAGATAGATAGATAGGTAGATAGATAGATAGATAGATAGATAGACAGACAGACACAGATAGATAGACAGACAGACACAGATTGACAGGCATAGATAGATAGATAGATGATAGATAGATAGATAGATAGATAGATAGATAGATAGATACAGATTGACAGACACAGATAGACAGACAGACAGACACAGATTGTAAGACATAGATACATAGATAGATACATATACATAGATTCCCAGACACAGATAGATAGAAAGATAGAAAGATAGATAGATAGATAGATAGATAGACACAGATTGACAGACACAGATAGATAGATAGATAGATAGATAGATAGACACAGATTGACAGACACAGATAGATAGATAGATAGATAGATAGATAGATAGACAAATAGACAAAGATTGACAGACACAGATAGATAGACAGACAGATAGACACAGATTGACAGACATAGATACATAGATAGATATATAGACATAGATTCACAGACACAGATAGATAGATAGATAGATAGATAGATAGACAGATAGACACACACAGACAAAGATTGGCAGATATATATATATATATATATATATATATATAGAAAGATTACAGGCACACTTAGATAGATAGATAGATAGACAGACACAGAGAGATAGACATAGATAGATATAGATTGATCGGTAGGTAGATATAGATAGGAAGACAGATATAGGTAGATAGCGGACTGCATTTCCTATCATGCTCAGTCAGTCAAACGCTAACATAGCACCATAGGAAATGTAGGAACACTAACCCTAACCTTAACCCCAACAACACTAACCCTAATCCTAACGTAAAAAAACAAATGTTTTCAGTGTGGAATAGGTAACATGAGACTCTAATGATACATGACAAAGCTATTTTTGGGCTAACTTTGCTTGCAATTTATAGATCATTTCTGATCATTCTCCACAGCCGGACAGACGTCCCTTTAAATGGTATTTTTCCCTTTAAAGATGGACGTGGATAATACACACTCTTATTTTTTTCTTGGAGTTGATCTTGTTAAATTATTCGCTCAATTAGCCTAAGAGTTTAATAACAAATAGAACAATTAAGGGAGACTAATGAATGGGTTTTAAATAAGATAGGTTCTCGGGGCGGGATGGAGTTACACTAGTATTAGGATGTCAAACACACAAAAAAGAGCTGCAGTTATGGCATGGTTTAGTAATTATAACTGAGAGGCAGATGTACAGATAGCAGAAAGAACCTCAATTCACGTTTCACCTTAGTATAACATCCAATTAGAAGTGGTTTTACTGCTTGGTCCGGAGAGTTTAGAATAGACATGTGCGAAACTAAAATTTTCGTTTTGTTTTCGTCCATTTGGACGAAAATTTTATTTATTTAGTCTAAAACGAATTTCGTTCATTACTGCATTCTTTTCAGATGAAATTCGTTCATTATTTTTGTTTCGTTTTATTTGTTCGTACGAATCAATTGACCTACACATTCCATAAACCGAAAGTCTATAAACAAAACTTTGTTCAGTTTATAGACTTTCGGCTTATGGAATACATGTAATGCTATTGGCTTTCTATAAACCGAACTAGAGTCCCCATTCATAAGAAATTCTTATGAATGGGGACTCTACAGTAGTTCGGTTTATAGAAAGCCAATAGTATTACATGTATTCTATAAGCCGAAAGTCTATAAACCAAAGGTCGTTCGGTTTAAAGACTTTCGGTTTATAGAATACATGTAATTCTATGCTATTCTATAAGCCGAAAGTCTATAAACCAAAGGTCGTTCGGTTTATAGACTTTCGGTTCATAGAATAGCATTGTAATGCTATTGGTATTCTATAAACCGACTCTATTTCGGTTTATAGAATGCCAATAGCAGGAATGGACGAATGGACGAATGATTTTCGTTTATTAACCATTCGTTCATTCGTCTTTCCTTAGTTTAGCATTTTCGTTATTCGTTTTTCAGACGAATGGACGAAAATGCTATTTTCGTACGAAAATGCATTCGTCCGAAACGAATGCACATGTCTAGTTTAGAACAACGACAAAATAAAATCCTATTTGCTATAAGGAAAGTATTTTTAACTTATTGAACTTTGTGTCAGAAATACCACGATCTGGAATTTTCTTTGTCTTTTTTGACCCGTAATAGTCAAGGAAAGTTTAATTCATATATAAGGTCATTTACTTCCTTTATTCACCAACAAACCAATAGCAGGGGCCTGTAGCTCCATGATGAAGGAGCTGTTGACTAAGCAGTTTTCAAAATACATTTTAATCACACAGAAAGGCTGACACCTCTGAAAACATACTGGCCCTGCGGCTGCCATCTTGAATGTCGGTGGTGTTGACTCAATGGAGGAGTCTTAAATTGAGCCCAAGACTTGTAGGATCCAATCAGTCGTGTTGGAAACAGGGGGCTTGAGACCCCCTTCCCACTAAAGCTGCAGGGATCTACTTTAAACCCCTGTACAGTGCCAAGGACAGTTATCTTTGTTACCCAGTTACCAGCTATGTTTTCCATTTTTTCTCCACTCAGGCACAATCTAGTAGTGTAGTATGGGTGTCATTTTATATCACCACATGGGCCACTTATAGGTAATGTGACTTTAATCTGTAAGTATTAAGAACACCTATTTTATCTAAACGTGTCTCTGTATGTACACACACATGTTCCTATGGAACAGGCACACCGTACCGTTCAGTTTCACACTTAGTGATTAATTAGCTGAGGCCATAAAAGGTACTTATATGAGTACATTTAAAAAAAAAACCCTCAACATGACAAAATAATGATGAATCATATACGTTTCCTGCAGTAGGAGATTTTGGGGAACGACTTGAAAATTAGCTCGTAAACCGTACTGTAAAAAAAAAAGCAGCTGTTATTTATATGTATTTACTGCAATTCCATAGCATTACGTTTACCATAAGGGAGAACTTATACTCCACAGGAACCACTTAGAAACACACCAATTAGTACCACGCCCCTCGCAGGAACAATTTCACACATTTGTACCAGGGTGCTTGAAAGCTGTGCAACAATTAGCATGCGAGGGGCAATTTGTCCCACTCAAATATTTAATGACCCCTTAATGATGCTTCTCTGCCTCAAAGGGCGGAAAATCAATTCTGCAGCTTTCTCTGTGTCGCGCTACTTGGTTTGTAAATCCCCGAAAATGGTGGTCATGTTCATCAAAGCACAGGGATACCTTGGAGATAAGAGGGATCTTTTTATCCATCAACCTTTAGAAATGGCCGTGTCTTTTCTCTTAAAACAAAATGTGCTTCCATCTTTTGCTACCCTGAAATCCTAATAAGACATCATTGAAAGCCTTCAAGGTCCGTATGGACCAAAGCACCAAAAACGGTGTCTTTTTTTTTTCTTTCTCCTGGCCCTGATCACAGAGGGATCGGGAGCCAGGGACACATCAGCTCCTGGGGGTCCCCGCTGAAATACAGCGAGATGTTGTAGAGGGGGATGGGACACTTCATCGCGGCTGCATCCGCGCAGCCGCTTCACCGCCGTCACTTCATCACACGACAGCTCGTTGCGGGATATTTCATTGCGGGACATTTCATCGCTAAAGGTGAGTTTTAATGTGTTAGAGTTAGAAGATAGAGTGTTAGAATTAGAACTTTAGTATTGGGGTTTAGGGTGGTTAGAATTAGGGTTTAGGGTTCAGGGTTAATTTTAGTATTGGGTTTTGGGGTTCATTTTAGTTTTGGGATTTGGGGGTTCATTTTAGTATTAGTGTTTGGCTGGGCACTTTGGGGGGGATTCATTTATTAGGGGGGTATTTTGTTTTAACTTGTACATTTGTAACGGCTGACAGTTCAGCGCTGAACTGTCAGCTCTTACATAGCCACGTCCGCGATGAAACGGCCACGTTATTCTTCATTGCTGACAGTTCAGCGTTCTCACTGCCGTTCTGAACTGTCAGCGATGAAGCCACCGCGCTGAAGTGTCCAAGACCCGTTGTAGAGGCCTGCCTGAATCCAGAAGTTGGGGCCGAACACGTTTTAGTAAAACTTGTGCTCACTGTCGGCTACATTTTCCATGTGAGACTGAGGTCACTCAAAGTGTCCTTATCTCATAGAGAGGATCATGCTGAAAGTTTCTCCACAGTACTGCCCATTGTGGGGAGCCATGCAATTATATGCCTTCCGACAGGCGTTTAAGCGTCTGTGATTTACAATGGCATGGGACATCCTTCAAGTGCGAAGGGGTTAATGACTGCTCAACTCCATCACTTGTGGTATACCTGCACTTAGAAGGGCAGATCCACTTAAGCTGCCCAAGAAAACTATTTTTATAGTATAAGTATTGCATTATGTAAAGTAAGAAGCCTGATTGGTCTAATCAGCTTTTTCTCAATACATATTTGTTCCACATGCTGCAGAAAGAGCATGCAAAGTGCAATCCAATTAATTAATCAGGGTTGAGATCTCACAGGACCTACCCTGATTAATTAATTGGATTGTGTCTGTGCGTATATCCATCATCCATACTGCCGGGCTGCACTTTGCATGCTCTTTCTGCAGCATGTGGAACAAATATGTGTTGCTGGAAATATGGCCGATGTTGGCAACTATGATGTTGGTGCCTGCTCTCCCCTGTACACATGTTGGAAACCATTCTTGTGGCTCTCTTTCCCGTCCAGTTCTCTTATCCTATTTATTGTAAGGAATGTATACATGCATTCTATTTCTGATAAAGCACATCAGAGACTGCTCATTTGACAAGGCCCTACATGTCTACAATGCGTATACACAAACGCCAGATGCTCATATAACTGTGGGACTGGACGTACGCACAATCTGCAAACCCACAAGGGAGGTTAGACCACATATTATGTGTGTGTGCCATCGACACCAAGGTCCTAAGCCTATAGATTTATCTGGGATCATCTGATATCTTTAATTCCACAGGATAAGATGCGAAGATTAAGCCTCTCTCTCCGCCCACTGCTTACAAACAAGTCATTATTCCTCACTTTTATGTGGGCCACAATTTTATTTGAAATCAAGGCCATAGAAAGACACAAAAGCCATCGGGGAGCTGAACATAAAAAGCCTAACGTATTCTGGGGACAGCTGGCTTGGAACCTGACTTACTTTTGTGTGTCGATCGAGATACAGGCCCCATATCCACCCCCACTCCGGCAGGTGCTACTGGATGTCAGGCACAATCATTGAATTAGTGGTTTATATTTAACTCCTGGTAAAAATGTTCTATGTATTTTATTCTTATAAAGGTTTTTTTTTTTTTTTTTACAATGTTATCTGTGTGTATAGAAATATAAAGAGAAGCCTGTTTCAGTTATTTCGTTTGTCTTTCAAAGGGGACAGGTTATAGTGAGCGATAGTTAAACGATCTCTGGCAGGAACCAGCCGCTGTGGACTCCCATGATGCTCAGCCAATGGGACGTTCAAGGGAGGCAATAACTTAATTTTTTTTCTCTTTTGTAAATACATGTCTGCGCTTTAAAAGAGACTTAAAAAAGCAATATCACAAAATGTTTAACTTGTTGGAATAGCATGTACAATAATCGGAATCTAATTTTTTTTCAAATAATTAGTTTAGTCATGCTTCTGGTTTTGTGGTGTTTGTGTCTAGCTGCAGATTGATATTACAAGGCAATGGGAAACTGTGGATCTTGTTATGTTTGTGTAGGAGGAACAGACTAGGGATAAGCAGGAGAGTCCAGCCCTGATTTTATTTATCTTTGTTCATTATACCGGAGAATACATACTTCAAATGCGCATGACAGCTGACACTATTTTGGGTATTTATAAATAATGGCGCTGTATTACGTCTAATCCTGATTACTTTAGTCAGGTTTTTGCTCTTGCTCTTGTATAATATGTATAAAACTGTCACAATGGGTTTTATACAAAAGAAGAAAAAAAATACTATTCTCAATATTTGACTTATTAGTCTTTCCTTGTGAGTTTTTGTTCAGTGCAGATAACGCCAGATTAAAATTGGTGGAGAATTTGCAACTTTTGTTCATATAGTCTAGATCACTTATTTATTTTGGCGTAATTTCATACATGGGGGAGACAAGAATTATGGTGCAGTTGAACTACATTTCTGATGGGTTAAATGTCTAGAACAATACTCCTGGGTTACTTTCAGTTTGCTATAAAATAACACCAGAACACTATAAAACAGAGATATTGCAAAATGATCCACAAGGAAAAACTTTGCACACATTTAACTTCAAAGTAATTAAATATATCATCAGTGCCATGGAGGATGTAACACATGGGTGGAAATCCAACAAAGAATAAAGCTTGCTAAATGAAACACATATAAAACACAATGGTTATTATGAAAATGATTCTTTTAAAAGTGTTTAATGTTGGAAAATGGAAGACAATGTAACATGGCACGCTTTAGATTATTTAGTGGGATGTTTGTAAGTCATGCATCTCACTATAACCAGAATCTGTACCTAATTTTTTTCTAGCATTGATTTTACACATACTAATATATGCATGAAATTAGCAAAACAATCTAGTAGCCGATTTTGCTTCATTTCAGGATTGAAATGACTTCTTCCCTTCAACATGGTTCATACTGAAAATATGTAGAAAATACCAAAAAATTATGAAAAATGTATAATGCAATATACAGATTATTTTTGTTCATTTTTTTATTCTGTACATTTGCAGGATAAACAATGTTTGGGTGACACCCTCTCTTTAAGGACCAACCAAAGGAGGAGCCTTGTACTTCTATATCCATTCCATAAATCCAACAGATTCACCATCCTTTGGCTCCAATTACAAAAGGTAATTTTATACTCTGCCGACTCTCACCGTTTAGTAACATTTTGCCACTATTAGTAACATTAAGTGAGTGTGATAACCGCTTATGGTTTTACCGATATAGATTTATAAATTATTTGAAACAATACACTGCTGTCTGGAAGTGTATAAAAGAAAATAGTGTCTTTGAACAATTAAATTCTGAAACTGATCAAAGAAGATGCAACACACAAACTGAATTATATCATCATTAGATGTGGAGCAATGGATTACAGAGCCTCCCACTCGCGTGGTTTGAAATACATTTTGGAGATCGTTCATTCAAGTGACTTGGATGGCTGTGAGCATGATATCATATGGTAATACTTTCCTCTGGAAGCTTTTACATAACGCAGTGCAGGTGTTGGGATCGCACCAGGCGATCATCCCCTTGGGTGACAGGCTGCCCCCTGTGGGATCATCGGATACTGACAAAAACCTTCTACTTCCTTTTTCCCCATCTGAGCCATGCATCTAAACATGAATGACCACAAATCATGTGCAAATCTGGATACACAAGTTATTCTCATTGTACATAAACAAATGCTACCAAGAGATTAGGATTAGCAATTAGATATACCCATTTATTAATGAGCGTGTAATTAGATATCAAATTTAAAATTGCCCAAGTAAAGCCTTAAAAGACAACTGTAGGCAAAAACTAATGTAGAATAAAAGTAATTCATTGAGCTCATTTTGCTCCATGTAGCTCTATCAGGGGGGCGGACATGTTGTTTAGAATCTTGGGTTAGTTCTGTCAGCTCTTCCTTCATCTGACCTAAGATTCCAAACAACATGGCCGCCCCTAATACGGCTATACACAACCAGTGGTGTATCTTGGTTTTGTGCTGCCCTAGGCAGACAAATTTTGGGCACCCCCCAACCCACGATGCACACCCACGACATGACCCATAACCCACGTTGCACACCAAGGACATGCCCCATCACCCCATTTACATGCCTCCATCACCCCATTACATACACATTGCCAATATTGGGATTAGGCCTAGGATGCTTCGCGGTAAATACAGCACTGTACACAACACAGATGGCTCAGTAATGTCAATGCCATACAGAATTTATCCTATCTTGACCAGACCAGAACCATTAGGGGACTTGGACTCCCGAATGGTTATGCTAAGTCCATGGAGCCTTTCTTCAAGGTAAGAAATGACCTACAGGAAATAGGTTGTACATTATCCGCACAGTCCCTTTAATACACTTAATACAAACCACCTCCGATAATGGTAATTGAGTCCAAATGTCTTCTCCTTAGTTGCCATCTGGTTACAGCTATTGTAGTCTCCTGGGCCCACTGATGCACTAATTGCAGATTAGAGGACAATTATCACCTTTTCTTTCTTTCAGAGCTGGGAATTTCAGATGTAAGGCCAAAGTTGCTGAGATGGAAAAATTCTTCCAATCAGCTGCACTGGAGAAGTTTTTCCAGCTCTGCTACTTTGGCCTTCAGTTTGAAATTCCCATGTCAATTCCTTGCCATTCTCTTTTCATTGAGCAGACCCTCGTATGAACTGCCCTGCCCACAATTACAGTGTTCAGTCAATACAGTCTGCTTCATGTTTCTATATGTAACAATATGAATAAAGACCCAACATATGGGATTACACTGTAAAGGTAATGTTACCTGTACTTGAGAGCATGTATTACTGTAGTCATCTGTGGGTATATTACTTTACAGGATCTATGTAAGAAGACTGTGCACATGTGCATGCAAATAACACATATACAGTTACATTATCCCTGGGAGATGAGTGAGGTCTGGTAGTGTAGCATGACGTGTGGTTTACTAAATTCTTTCCCTATCTGTTGTAGACAACTGATTATGAAAACTAGGGGTACATGTGGCTTTGGCCACAAAACCAAACAAAAAAACAAATCTGATCCTTTACAACGTTTCTTAAAGGGACCCCGTCACCTAAACAGCTTGACAAAACAAATCTGATCCTTTACACAGTGTTTCTTGAAGGGACCCCGTCACCTAAACAGCTTGACAAAACAAATCTGATCCTTTACACAGTGTTTCTTGAAGGGACCCCGTCACCTAAACCGCTTGACAAAACAAATCTGATCCTTTACACAGTGTTTCTTGAAGGGACCCTGTCACCTAAACAACTTGACAAAACAAATCTGATCCTTTAAACACAGTTTCTTAAAGGAACCTTGTCACCTTATCAGTTTTAGAATATAAATGTAGAGTATTAAAATGTATTTATGGCACAGTTTCAACAGATCCCTGTGTGAAATTTGAGGCCTGTGGGGTAACTATAAAGGTGGGCCGAGCATAAGGTCACGGACACCTGGGTGCAGGATTTGTTTTTTTGGCACACCCCCAGGTTGTCTCTTTTACTAAGCCCCCCCCTACCTTCTCATACTGGCAATTTTTAATAATGCTGCTTGTCAAATCAATACCCATTTCATATGGAAACACCCCTCTCCTCTCCGCCTATATGCTTCATCTGTTTGTTTCAGTAAAGGGTCTACACAATATATGCCAAACTTTTGGGCCCAAAGTAATTGACCTGAATTTCGGAAAGATACCGGGTACATCGGAGGCATAATTCAAGCTACATAATATGCCCCCATACAATAAAATACAAGACCCTTTTGGGCTGGGTACTGTACAAATGCCCACAGATCCCACAAAAAATGAAATTATGACCTCCCCAGGGGTCTAGGGCTGCCGATGGTCTCAGATCACTAATAAAATAAATAACCCCCAGCCAATGGGGAACCTGAGATTGAAGGCATCTGATTTTTCCTTTTGCAAGCCCCTAATCTCCAAAGGGCACCATACATTTAATATATATTGGCATCTGGGGCCATAAGCAGCCCCAGCTGGCCCTGGATTTCCGATACCCGGCATTATCACTGCATGCGGGGAGCATACGGGGAGTGCGAGCAGCACCTACTTATGCTGCCCGCGGCTCCCCGTGAAACAGATGCCGCTCTGCTTCACGAGGCCGAACTGATGGATCCAGGGAGAGGGCAGAGCTCATTTACATTGAATTAGCCATCTTTTTCCCCCAAACAGCCTGTCTGTGCAACCCCTGCCCCCAAACAACCTGTCAGTGCCCTCTTTGTACCCAAACAGCCTGTCACTGCCACCTTTGTCCCCAAACAGCCTGGTTATTTCTGGTTACATGACCATTTGCCTTTAGAGGTGTTTATTAATTTGAAAATATTGTTTGCAGATTTTTATTATCTAATTATCTAATATGTCTAAAGCAGATCAAATACATCAGAGCAAATCAAATATATCCAAAGACAGTACACGTTTTATCATAAAGAAAATGATGCCTGCCCTAATTGGATGTCATATTTTTTAACATTTGATGGTTTTATGATGTCGTTTATTTTAAAACCACACAGGGCCACGGGGTCATGTGACTAGTGGCCTGTGGTTGGCGATAAATCGAGGAGCTTGGTGTCCTACTGTCAAGAAAATAATAAGACTGTTCATTTGCGGTTCAAATAGAAATCTTTGCTGTTCTAAATATTATGAAGAAACATGTTACTAAACAGCTTGTTAACATGCTAGCGTTCAATAATTATTTTCTAACACAGATTCTAAGGGGGTTATGCGTTAAGGTCAATTATGAGGCAACGTTCTAAAACTGGTCGAGTTGCCAAAGAAACCAATGGACTGTTATACACGATGGCCCGAAGAGTCTACTCAATAAAGAGAGAATTGCAGGGAAATGAGAAGGTGATTCCAAACTCATAGCCAAAGTATCTCATTTGGCTGCATTGGATAATTTTTCCAACTCAGTTAAATTGGCCTAAAGTTTGAAATTCTGGGGCAAAACATAAATAACCCATATTTTGTGATCCATTTCTCCAGTTGTATTATAAATATTGTTGGACTAGGTGGCCTATTATTTCCACTTCATTACTATTCCATGGATCTTACCATAAAAATGAACCTCATTACTATGTATGTGGCACCCTCTTCCTGCCAATCCAAAATCCTGCTTGCAACTCTTATCTCCTCTGCCCACTCGTTTATCCCATTACATGAAGTGTCAATTAACAATTAGGAAAGGCTTGATTGGCATCAGCCAACCAACGATACAGATCAGCGGTTCCCAATCTAATCTACAGGTTACAGGCGTTCTAAGATACCTAAAAGTGGAGATACATTATTCGATTGAACGCACACAGGCTAAATTAAGTCAGGGATATTACCAGTTACTTTTGTGGTTCTATTCTTGATTGTTTGTTATTGTTTCAGGATGGTACTGGTCCCCCTCAAGTTGCCTGATCCTTCTCAAGTTCCCAGAATGCAGTCATGACTGCAATCAGGCTATAGACTCTGGTAGCCCCTATCACTTTTCCCCAATATAGCGACAGAACTGGTAGTACCAGGTTCAACAAGTAACACATATTATTTTGTTTATTCACAGAATATTTATACTGAACACAGATCTGAAAAAAATATATAATAGAACAAAGGAGCTTAAATACATTAAACACTTGAAAAATGGCTCCTGTATTGAATTTGGTGCCTACAACAGAAGACACTAACCAGGACAAAACAGGGGGAAAAGAGCTACCAATCCCCAAACAGAGGGGAGTGGTCAGGAATCTGGGTTACTGCCCTTTAAACCTGCAGCCAATGGCACGAGCAGCTACCAGGCAGCCCATATATGGACATCCAAGAGGCAGTTGTTGCGACCAATGAAAACAGGAGCAACATTTCCATGCATCTATATAGGCTGGGGCTTGGTATGAGCGACCAATGGCTGCCGACATTTGAAATCCGAGAACATCGCAGTGGCGGGACATAACCTTTATTGAGATGCTGCCGCTAAATGGGAACATTCAGGGGAAATCCACAAATACCAAAATTATAGGGGGAAACAGAACCAGGGACTATAGGTCATGGAGGCTTCCGGGACCTTTAGTAAAATACAGAATTCCTGAACCTATTAAGGACAGAAATTGGATGTTTTATAACATTTTACCTATGTATTTGAACATCTCTAAATAGGGTCTTTTATTTCAATTATACTGTAATTCATATTCTAAGCAGAAATTCCACTTTTTTTGTTACTCCTACCCTAAGGTGCCATTCCACTGAATCACACTTTCTGAATTGCTACTGTTTTCATTCAGATATTACATTAACATATGTATGCTCGGTCAATTTTTAAGGGGACACATTCTGTCCTGTGCAATTTATATGTCTATAGAGGCAAAAGTTATCACCTCCTTGATTAATGCATTGGTTTCTCCTGGACAATCTTACATTCTACATTCCACAGGGGAGCAGGTAAAAGTTATATTTGACCATCAAAACCCTATATAACCTGTCAAACTTGGCTGGACGCCAGAAAAAAAATGCAGTTGTGTGCTCTGTACAATATATTTATTTACACTTTACAAGTTAAACTGTTATTTGGGAGAATATGCCTTTTGCTGGTTTGAAACACTTTAAAATGTTTTTTTTTTCCCTTCCTAAAACTGAACCAAATACTGAGAGCTAAGGGGGAAGGTCAGTAGAAGCTGCAAACGTGATATTTGTGAGTAAATTAATCATATTTCTTTGTGCACAGATATTGCAATTTTAATAAAGGCAATTTATTTTTTTAATTAATTCAGCTTAATATTCATTAAAAAAAAAAGTTAGATCCTTTTCAAAGCGCTATGGCCCTTTAAAAACGCAACCTTACACCCTCTTCAATCATCAAATACCCATTTACTGAGCAAGGAACATGCTCAGTAAGGTGACCCAGTTCTTTAGCTCTGGGTGGGTAACCGCTTTTATCACCTTCTAACATCGGTTGTTAGTTTGACAGGTCTGATTTAACCCCCATCCACCAACGTCCAAAGAAACAATTAAAAAACACATTAAAAATAAAACAAGAACGTCTAACTGAAACCGTGTGAGTGGAAGTAGCGAGCCCAGCAGATGAGGAGCACAGGAAGAAGGGCTGGTTCTCTAGTGCGGAAACTCTTTCCACTTCTTTTTATAATTAGTACTGAACTTCTGCAAAAGCTGCTCCCGTCCTGTTATCAATGTGTCACAGGCTGTGGTTTTCGCAACATGTTTTCAAACTGCCACTTGTTTTTTGTTTTTTTTTTGTAGCAAAACAGGACACCCGTAGTCTTGTTAAATTAAACTTCGGAAAACACTTACAATAAAATATATAGGAAAGTCTTAAAAAACATACCTGTTACAAACTGTCTCTTTTGTTTGATTTCTAAGTTTTAGATTTTGGAAATGGTTGCTAAAATCGAACCTTTTTTAATATAATGCCAAAATGTTATTGTATTTCAAGGAAAATGGCTTTTTATATTATTAGTATTTAGTGGAGAAAGAGGTTTAAAGATGTGCATTATCTACAAAACTTTAAAAGCCACTGCATTTTTAATTCGTTGTTGCATTTTTGGCTCTTTGTGGGTTCTTAACGAATCAATATTACAAAAAAAAAGTTCTAATGCCTGCAAGGTTCATTAAAAGCCATCTTTATCACCATTATTTTGTAAGTTGTACACCAAGCAGCCCTCCTCTTCAACCTCTCTTTCTAAATTTCTATAATTTTCTTGCTGTTAAACTAAATAGAGCTAAGCTCCACCCACTTTGTGTATCTTCATTATTTCATAAATACAGCTGTACGCCTTGTGAACGACCCTGCGGGTGCATGCTCTGTAAAGGCTCCTCTGCAATGATTTGCACATTGAAAATACATTTTGAATCCACTGAGTGGGAGGATCAGTAGAAACTGAAAATCTGATATTTTGAGAGTAAATTTAAATGTATTTAAAATACTGAATCAATGCATTTTAATAAATGAATACATTTTTATGTTGCTAAACTTTAATGTGCATTAACAAAAGGAGGCCATTTTCAAGTCCAAATGGTCGAAAAAAATATTTAAAACTGAAACATCCATGGGATCAGTTTTAAATAGTCCACAGAACTTTGAGAACATTGGGCCAGATGGATAAACGATGCCAAAGCATGTCTCAAAGGTCCTACAAAGACAACACAAAGCTACAAAAAGAGTTTTAATGAGTGTGTTAACAAAAAGGCTATTCTGGGAAATATGACCCGTAAATTATGCCACACAATGGAATTTTTATCGAATGGCTGCACCGTAATGGGGAATATGGGAGGGAGAGCTTTGTGGCTGGAGAAGCCATAGAATTAGCAAAGGAGAAAGATATTTGCAACTAATTAGCTCCAGCACCTATTAAATAACCGATAATAATGTGTTTGCACTGATGTTTGTGAGGACCAGCAAGGCTAATTGTACTAATGACAAGGATAATCCTGTCCACTAACAAATGTCTTTCCCACTTATCCTCCTCATGCTTGAAAGAATGGGTGGCATGAATATCCTGTGTGTTAGCTGACAAATAGCATGGATTCCTTGATGAAAACCCACTCTATTACATAGAATATGTCAGACTTTGCATTTTTTGTTTTGTTTTGCATAAGATGGGGGAAGTAGTTTAGTTCTGCACTGCTCACTTCCTGTTCGATCATACAGCAACTTCCGGCTCGGAATGGACTCATCGGAGAAGAACTAAATTATAATTAGAAGTGACACTATCGTAAGGCCTGATTTAAATATGTAAAAAAATTAAAAATCAGATTGAGATGTGAAAAAAATCAGTCTACAGTAGCTGAATTGAGGAAAATAGATGGGCTGTAGAATTTCTCCAGTTCAATTATTTTGGTCTGATTTTTCCAACACTGATGTCATTTCACCATAGTTAACTGTTTAGTAAATATCCTTCATATAATTGTTACTAAAAGTATTGCGGTATACGCCAAATTCTGAATTCCAGAGAAACTACCCTCCAAATTGAGCCATAATAGTTTCCCCCTGTACTTTAGGGGGAAATCATTCAGGGAATAGTGCATAGTTTCTAACAGAAAGTGTAACTGATTACTTCACTGCTTCCTTACATGTCACGGGCTCTGTTCATGAATCCAGAGACAGGGGGGGGAGGAGTAAGATATGCCTCCCAGGGACCCCTTTTTTTGTCCATCTTTTTTTCTGGTAACTCAGAATTTCTAACTGTTTCACAAAAACAATACAGCTCTAAATAAAGTGCGTATAAACTATAGCGAAATTTGTCCCCCCCCCCATTTATTTGTGTAAATAAAATGCGTTACTCTTATTCTAAAGGACTTACCAAATTACATAAATACTTATCAACGTGTCATCCAATCACTGAAACTGTCCCAGCCATGCCCCGCCCATTGACACACCTTCCGCCACACCCAGAAAAATAAAAGCATCCCTCTTTGGCCATGTCAAATGTTGGCATGTACTGTGAGAAAGTGGTACCATACTCTTTATGGACCATTCTCTGGACTGACATTATGAAAGATCGTGGTCTGGACCCTATATTTGGATAAATACCTCATGTTTTTAATTATTGTGCGCACAAATTTTGAAGCACTTTATATATGTGTTTTGCACACTTCCCGCTGTCACTTTTCTATTTCTTGCACTAGTCTTGTAGCGCAGGTTCAGATTAACCATTGGCTGAACCATTGGCTGAAGGAAATTGAATTAAAAAGAGTTGGCCTCCTCATAGTTTCAAACACGCAGGCAAGTCATTGAATGGGTTAAAACCCAAACCTAAAACAAGAGCGCACACACTCCCCAACAACGAAAAAAAAAAAAAAGGCGCCTGATGAATTGGGCAATTTAAGTTTTTCCGCTTATGTCCACATTTTAAGCCAAATTTAATGTATTGAATTACTTTCCTCTAGTTAAAACTGAAGCAGAAGCTTTGTGTGAGCTCTACCTAGAATTATTTCGCCAAGGCCTGTAAAAATAAATAGAACTTTCCATGTTACCAGAAGCTTCATGGAAGGAATGCGACAAAGATCTTACTCAGCTTTCTCTTGTAACAAAGCAAAAAAAAAAAATAGAAAAAAAGATTTGTTTTTCAACTGGATTGCCACACAAAATGTATTGAAGGGGAAAAATATCCTTGAAACGCGTTGGAGCTTTCCTTTTACATGTTTTCCTCTTATTTAAAAATGATTTGACTCCAGCACGTACATTTTGGGCTTTTGTAACCTAAAGTAGGCCCTCGATTGATGCATCAAGTAAAATGCAGAGGTGGGGAAGGCACGTGCACCTGGACGCCTATGTTTAAAGGGGTGACTCTGCCTCCTAAACTTTTTAACCTGTTTTGTACTTGGAAGGTAGAGAATAATAAAAAAAATATAGACATTGGCAGTTGTGTATAAAGGATCCAGAATAATCCTTCAAAGTGTTGTAAAAACTCCATTACACAAGGGTGGCAAAGTTTTTTCCTTACATGGATTTCACTAGAGGTAAGTGATCCACACCTGGTGCTAAGTCTCAAGCTCTGCCCACCTGACTGTAGCCTCACTGTTGTCAGGCAGCAGTTCTATAAGCAAAATTGCAAGCAAATGCGCTGTGCATCCACATATATAATGGAGTACTGTCATGTTGTCATCTAGTGGTGAAAATGTGCACATGTGCTTTCAACACATATCCTTTTTAGATTATCGCACCATATACACCGATCAGCCATAACATTATGACCACTGAAAGGTGGCAAGCCGGAGGAGCCAGTGTGATGCTTTGGGCAATATTTGCTGGGAAACCTTTGGTCCTGCCATTCATGTGGATGTTACTTTGACACGTACCACCTACCTAAGCATTGTGACTGACCATGTATACCCTTTCATGGATACGGTATTCCCTGATGGCATTGGCCTCGTTAAATATGATAATGCACCCTGCCACAAAGAAAAAATGGTTCAGGAATGGTTTGAGGAACAAGGTGTGGACTCGGCCTCCACATTCCCCAGATCTCAACCCAGTCGAGCATCTGTGGGATGTGCTGGACAAACATCTGATCCATGGTGGCCTCACCTTTTAGTGTGTTGGCTCAACCCAAAGGTGCGAAAGCGGCACACACACTGATAGAGCCAGTATTTGGAGCTATCTGTGTGTCGCCCGTGCTTATAAATAACCCCCATGAACCCTTATGGCATGTGCTCATGCTCTCCTTGTCACGACAAGCGACTTAAAGTTTAATTAAACGTTTTTTTGAAAAGGCATCAATAGAATAGGATAGGACCGCTGTGGGCGGCCATCTTTTTGCACATGCTGCAACCTTAGCCAAGGATCACCCTAAAATGCTGTCTATTTAATGTTTCAATCTGTGATCCTCATCCATTGCACACAATATTATCACAAAACATATACTTCATACTAAGGCTGCTACAAGAGATGAATCAAAAATAATAGTGATAGTATATATTACAAGGAGATTTAGTCTAAGACAGCGGAAGGGATTTTTTTTACAGTAAGGACAATTAAGATATGGAATTCAATGCCTGAAGAAGTGGTTCTAGCAAATACGTTAGATGCCTTTAAAAGCAGCCTGGATACTTTTTAAATGAGCCGGAGCATAGAGGGCTATGAATGTTAGTATAGGCATTAATATTTATTTAGTGCTTGTTGATCCAAGGAGAAACCTTATTGCCGTTTGGAGCTGAGAAGGAATTTTTCCCCACTGAACGCAGAATTCGAAATTGCTAGAAGGGTTTTTTATTTGCCTTCTTTTGGATCAAAACACGGGATAGGAAAGGGGTTGTACTTGATGGACGCAAGTCTTTTTTCAACCTACACTACTATGTAACGATGTAATCCTATTAGGCCCAAATTATTTATTTCAGTATATATTTTTTAAGTCTGTTAATTATTCTCATCGTTCTTACTAGACTATCGTAGTTTTTTTGCAAACCGGGCTGCGGAATGTGTGGTAAATCGAGCACAGGACGATATGGACCATCGAGATAGCGGCCATCTGTGGTCTACCGCATTCTACTAACATGTCGAAACACTTGACGACTTTTTCATGAGCGGGAGAGTTATTTGCACTTGTGTTCCTTTATTTAACCCTAATATTCTCCTGCTATCAAACTAGAGAGAAGTAATGCACTTCCTGTAGTAACAACTGCGGGGAGAGATAAACTTGAAACCATAGACCGAAAAACAACTAGCTATATTCGACATAGTCAAATTTTAGTTTTTTTATTCGTGGAAGAACCATAAATTTTTGGAGAGTGAAAAATTGGTCATTTTAGACATTTTTAGTGACTGGGAAACAAAGCTCTGAAAATCAAGGGTGAGAACAGAGTGACCTGTCTATGGTTATTTTTCTTATCCAAAATGATTCAGGTTCACTTTTGTTTTGTATTTTGGGAATCACACTGTCTAGCCTAACACAGAGGATGTAACCTATTCCCAACCTTTTCAACTATTGACCTTTTCAGAATATTGGAATGTGAATCCTGACCAAAGGGATTTTTGATTAGGAGACCTATATGTAACTTGTTTACATTTTCCTATGCCATCATACAGAGGCCATCGTTGTTCCAGATATTTTATTTTTTCAATATTGCATTTCTACAACGTTGAACTAATTCATTTTATCGCAGTTTTCTTTTTCTTGGTTCGAAATAACTTTTAAGAAGCAGTATTTGAGATATATTATGTGAGAACCTGGTTTTCATTATTTATAGTACTTATAAACAATGTGAGCAGACAATCTAATTTTCCTGCAAGAAAAGAAAGATGGCAATCCATTAGTTTGTTATTTATGAATTAATTAAATACTGGATATTTTGCTAGTAAGTGTAATGAATTTATTCTCTAAAAACCAATGAGGCTCTGAACTTTCTTATTTTTACGAATCGGTCTAGTTATCTCTATATTATTCATACTACTTTAATTTTTTCTGTTAAAAATAATTTTTTGCTCTATTCTACCAATATAGTTATATTCTAAAATAAGTATAGGTCTGTATTACATTGGGTGTACCCATTTAATACGTGCAAATATCATTTAATATTATTGCCTTTTAAAATTAATAAAATGTTTAGGATTTGAGCTTCCCTAGGCCTAAGCAGAGCATTTGAGGGAGATTGGTGGAGGTCAGCTACCTCAAGGTCATATTGATAGATGCCTGTGGACAGCAGCAGGTGGAGATCACACAGAATGCCTCGCTAACTGAGTGCATGATGGAATTAGAAGAGAGCAGTGCCGCCTCTCCAGCCTGCTTCCCTAGACCTAGGCCTAGACTGCCTATGCATGAATGTTTAAAGTTAATGTAGCTTTGTTCATTTTGGATATAACGTAACGTTTATATCTCGGTGCATATATTGCTTCCCATTAGTAATTCTTTCCGAGCTTCCATTTATATAAAAAAATATCTCTGAAGAACAATAAATGTAAAAAAGGAGCCAAATGTTTTTAATTTTGGGGTGAAAAGTTCATCAAATTAAAAAACAAAAAACAATTATCATAGTTAAACACTGAGTAATAGTACCATTTATTCCCCTATTTACAGTCGAAAGCATTGTAAACCTTTTTTTTTGTCCAGATTTGTAAAATTACAAAATAAACATTATTCGTGGAGTTACAATTTACTGGTGTTCAGTTCTCTTTCACTCTCGCAAAAGAAAAAAAAAACAAAACAAAGAAAAAAAGAAAAAAAAGATCAGGTTTTCATTCACTAGCTTTCATCTTGTAGAGGTTTTAAAACACATTTTGTTTGGATGAGCAGGTCAGCTCATATTATCAAAAGTACTTTTGTGAATACAGACAAGATTTGAATGGCTATGTCTTGGCAGAGGGAAATAGATCGAAATATGCGTAATTTGTCATGAGAATCACATTCGTGACGTTCCAGTGTTATTAAATTTGATGTTTGCGTTGCTCCGAAAAAACAGTAAACACAATAAACTAGACTGTGTGTAATCATCTTGTGGCATTATCTATTTAACTCTGTCCTCCAGTGCCCTGTACAGACACTTATAGTACAGGGAATCTGGGTAAATATGTATAACTTTATTCCAGACGTTATCAAGGGTAACTTGTAGGCAGGGGTTAGACAAATGGGGCTATTCACAAAATGGTGAGTTGAGGTGAGTAGCAGGTGAGTTGAAGTGAATAGCATGTGAGTAGAGGTGAGATGAGCATTTTATCTCACCAATTTAGCTATATATTGTGCTGGGACAAACCTGGTTATTTCCCCTGCTTCGTGAACTCATCAGGTTTGTCCCTGCACAATGTATAGCTAAATTGGTGAGTGAAATGTTCCTCCCACTTCATCTCACCTGCTACTCACTTCAACTCACCTGCTACTCACCTCAACTCACCTTTTAGTGAATAGCCCCAAAAGTGTCGGTGGCAAGAATTATGAAGGTTTATACGGTGGTGTATATTATGTTACATTATCCAGTACAGTAAATGATGACCGTGGACAGTGTTGGTACCTGTAGATCAGTAAAGGACTGTGGACTGATGGCTGGAATGGCTGATCATGTCTGGGAGTTGCTGAGATAAGGATACCAACGTGGAAAAAAGTCCTTCTACACCCCGCCCCCCCCCGGGGGTCACCACAAATAGTACCACTTTAAATTGAGGAGAGTGCACCCAGTGGCTTCAGCAGCAGCAGGGGAGTACTTTCTAATGCTGCTAAGTTGACTACGTGGCCTGAGTTTGAATTTTGAATATAGTGCATGTTTTCTAGATACAAACAGGGAAAATAACTCCCGGTGCTTTTACACCTACTCCCTGCTCCTCTCTCTTCTTCTCTGTCACTGCATACAGCCAGGGGAGGGCTGGAGGGGGGGGGGGGGGGAGTATTTACTGCTCCATTTTGCAATTTCAGATATACTTGCAGATAAGGTTAACCGATACCTCCCTGCACGAGCTTTGTGCTCCTCAATGGGGCTAAAACTCTCCTACAACCTCATCACCACTTCTCACTCGCTTCTCCAAGATTTTGCCCGAGCTGACCCCTCTCTCTGGAACTCCCTTCCACAGAGCATCCAGCTCTCTCCCTCCTTTTCAAACTTTAAAAAGTCCCTCAAAAGCCACCTCTTTAAAGAAACTTACTACCCAACCCACTAGAATACCTGTCACTTTACCTCTAGCAGTTCCCACCTAGCTGGAACACACACAATTCATCCCATCCACACTACTGTTACTACAACTTCGATCCCTCTGACCTCTTCAATCCCTTATGTGTCTCATGTACCCCATTCCCTCTAGATTGTAAGCTCTGCCAGCAGGGTTCTCTACCTCATGTACCAGTCTGTTCTAGTCTGTCTAACTTAGTATGTAGTTCCCTCTAGGCTCTGTACCTAGTGCTATGTAAATTGTTGGCGCTGTATAAGGAAATGTGAAAGTAATGTAATAAGGTACTGATAGACAGGCAGGGTATATATACTGACAGATAAGGTACTGATAGACAGATAGACAGACACAAATAGACAGGCAGGACAGATAAACTGACAGATAAGGTACTGATAGACAGATAGACAGACACAAATAGACAGGCAGGACAGATATACTGACAAAGAAGGTACTGATAGACAGATAGATAGACACAAATAGACCGGCAGGACAGATCTACTGACAGATACGGTACAAATACTGATAGCCACACAGACAGCCACAGATAGACAAACACAAACAGACACAGAGAGAAAGGCAGGACAGATATACTGACAGATAAGTTATAGAGCAGGGCTCGACAAACCTTGGGCACTCAGGTGCTGTTAGCCACATGCCCCCCTTGCCGCTGCCATTGTTTGTTTTTCAAGCGCAGCACGAGGGCGTACAGTCTGTGCGGGTTGTGTCTGAGGTTGTGCTCTGTTCTTTGTAATCTACAAATAGCTTTCAGTAAGCACCGTATAATGAATGCATGTTTAGGTGAGTGCTCCCTTTTTGCCAAATATATATATCTGTGGTCCTGACAAAGCTTCCGGTAGCACCCCTCCGCACCACTGGGGCTCCATAAGGTGCATTGGGACCTATAAATTGCATGAATGTCTCTGAATGGGAAGGCCTTTGGTCCCTTGTAAGTAAAATAATTGAGATTAAGTTCCATATAAACAGCTTTATTTAGTGTTAAGACTAGACATGTGCAATCGTTTTCGGACTAATGCGTTTTCGGCCGAAAATAGCATTTTGGTCCATTCGTCCGAAAAAAGAATAACGAAAATGCTAAACTAACGAAAGCCGAATGAACGAATGGTTAATAAACGAAAATCATACGTCCATTCGTGCTATTGGCATTCTATAAACCGAAATAGAGTCGGTTTATAGAATACGAATAGCATTACATGCATTCCATAAACCGAAAGTCTATAAACCGAAAGAGAGGTTAAAATAGGTCAATTTGTATGAACGGGGACTCTATTTCGGTTTATAGAATACCAATAGCATTACATACATTCCATAAACTGAAAGTCTATAAACCGAAAGAGAGGTTAAAATAGGTCAATTCGTATGAATGAATAAAACGAAACGAAAATAATGAACGAATTTCGTCTGAAACGAATGCAGCAATGAACGAAATTCGTTTTGGACAAAATAAATAAAATTTTCGTCCGAATGGACGAAAACTAAAATTTTAGTTTTGCACATGTCTAGTTAAGACCCACCTACACTGGAGTACTTTGGAGAAGTGGTGGGCTAAGCATAATATGGCCTAATCTCAAATCTTGGTGACTTGATACTTTGGTACCCTAGTTGGTTATGTACAGTCTCTTGTTTTACAGAATATACTTCTTTTTCCTGATTCAAGGCTGCTGTTAGCAGACTGTGAATAGATCTCCAGCAGTTGTGGCAGGCTGACTACTGATATTAAGAATGTGCGACTCATACCTTAGCTCCATGAATCAGGTTTTCTAAACCCCCAGTCATGCTTGTAAAAGATGTTTTATTTGCAGGTAAGAAACCGTAAGAAACCTTGGTTCAGTCTTTTATCAAGTTTCCACAGTTCTCTCTAAACTACAGCACGGAACATTTGAGTTTCCCTGTAAAGAGCAGTTGAGGAATGAAGCCCTAAAAGTGTTACTGTCACCATGGGAACCATTGGAACCTTCCTGCTGATAGCTCCACTTTTAGAACTTTGCCCCAGAATTCTTGTAAATGATGCTAACCGGCCGTTAGTGTTGAGCGAACCCGAACCGCACTGTTCGGGTTCGTACCGAACATTATGGTTTTTGGACCCGAACACGGACATTCCACTGTATGATTCGGGTTGGAGTTCGGAGTTCGGCGATTACATTGCATGTAATGCTATGGGCTTTCTATAAACCGAAATAGAGTCCCCATTCATAAGAATAGGGACTCTATTTCGGTTTATAGAAAGCCAATAGCATTACATGTATTCCATAAACCGAAAGTCTATAAACCGAAAGACATTCGGTTTATAGACTTTCGGTTTATGGAATACATGTAATGCTATGGGCTTTCTATAAACCGAAATAGAGTCCCCATTCATACGAATAGGTCAATTGACCTATTTGTATGAATGGGGACACTCTTACCCACATTTTACTTAATTTTGCATCCCTCTAGCCCTTTTTTAGAGGTATTTTAGTGGCCAAAAGTTTGTGTCCCCATTGACTTCAATGGGGTTCGGGGTCAAGTTCGAGCACGGACAAGGAAATTTTTTCGAAAATTTGGCCGAACCCGAACATCCAGGTGTCCGCTCAACTCTACCGGCCGTCCAAATGCCTTATCTTATTTAGTAATAGAAAAAGATATTTCAAATCTTAAAACATCTGTGATATGAATGATCTGATTTCCAAAACCTATTTACTCCTACATCCTTGTGTCAGAATCAATGCACCAAAACGATAATTCCACAAAGAAATATATAATAAAAACTAATTTACACTGTAATATTAGGTACAATTAGCTCCAAAACACACCTTAAATCAACCTAGCAGGCTGTATATCTGCATTTTCATAATCCTTGGGTAATACAACTCAAAATGAAGAAGACAATCCTATAAATACTGTATGGTATAATTTGGATACCATAATTATGTTTTTTTTTTTTTTAATAAGGATCTGTTAATAAGGTTCTTTCCAAAAGAGAACTAGAGAACATTTTAAGGACCCCAATTAAATTATAACTTGACAAGTTTGTTCACTGAACTTCTTAAATGTTCCCACAAGGAAATAAAGAACTAATTAAGGAGGACATATCATATTCTTAAGCGTATATTTAAAGTTTTGTTTATAAGACAATTAAACATTTTTTTTTTTGGGATACAGTGGAGCAACTACAGTGGGGCTTGGGGAGGACTACAGGGTCCAAGCACCTCTGGAACGCTGCAAATTGATATATTTGAAGGTTTGATAAAGCAGTATGGTAATACCTCATCCCCAGCACCCTATCTGTCGTTGTAAAGGTAATGTGGTGGATGTGATGTCATATTTCAGTCCTATTCCAGAGAAAGGAATGGAGGTGAGGCCTACTCCAACGTTCCACCCATGTCCACCTTCCTCTTAGTTTCGTCATCGGCTCAGTTAAATTGGTATTTACATTTGTAAATAGAATTTATGGATAAAAATAGCTGTAAATACACATGACTGATTTTGAAATTCGAAAGGTGTAATACAATCGGACTTATTGAGCTAGGCAGGATATATTTAGACATTTGCCCCAGAATTTCTTCTGTGATTGCTGAATAATGATTGAATTTTGCTTATAGTAATAATCAAAGAAACTTTCATTTTTCATTACTGAAGATTTGAATGCATTGCAGGGAAACACAAGTTGCACCAATGCATTTTTTTAACAATAGCAAAAAAAAAAAAAAAAAAATGCAGGCACTATAATATATTTCTACATAGATTCCTACGTGACCTTTTAGTACATACAGCCTGATAAGTGGAAGGTCAAATGTACAAAAGGTCATGACATCCTAAGGCGCATAGGTGAGAATCCATACATTTTTTGGGTGGTTGTAGTGTAATTCTTACAGTAGGACCACTTTAGGAAGCAATCGAGCCTTAAATACATTAAAAGAAGTAGCTCTTTAGCATTTTGTGTTTGCAAATTTTTGTAAAGATGCATTGGACTATATTTATATACTGCACTAATGGCTTTGCTGCCAGCAATGAAAACAATGTTTCTTCTCATTGATATAAATTAACAACATGTTCTGCAAAGTTGCCCCTGATTGCTTTAAATAAATATGCCCCTTTATCTCTTTCTTCCACATTCCTTTGGCTCATCATGAGGTCCACACTGAGAGTTTAAGGGGACCAGTGATGTCCCAGGACATCATTAACACCTTAAAAACTGTTTTGCAATCCCCAGATAAAACAGTTAAATGTTTCTACTTATTGTTCCAACTTTAGCAATTTGCAGCACAGCTGTCTCAGCCGTCCCAGATCTACATTGCTTTCTTTCTCATCCTGAGGGTCACCTTGAGTGATTTGGAGGACCAATGAAGTCCCAGAGACTTGCAGGTTAAAGACTCACAGTCCTACAAGAGAGTTTTAGACACTCCATCATATTTTCCCAGTATCTTAACCGAAAGATCAATTGACTTGCAAAACGCTAGACGATAAAGCTGACCCATAAACTGAATTGACAAGTAATAAACGTGTTCTCTACGACCCCTTCATCTTTATCTCACTGCTATAATTAATTGGGACATATATTCAAGCATTAACCAGCAGGGTGCCACTAAAAGGGTTAAAAACAGCGCAGTAATAATGATAGAGAAAATGACAAACACAAGTGGCGCGTAACAATTGCGAAGTCCGAGCCATACATTTCCCACCGACATCATTACCGACATGTATTTCTATCGACCATCCAAGTACCACGTAGATAAGAGAAGCCACTCACCTCGCATCAAGTACTGCTGGTAGAGAGGAAATGACTCGAAAATACTGTTTGAAGCCATCAATTCTTTTTTTTTTTTCTTGCGTTTCCTGCGTCTCTCGTTGGGCTCAAAGAACAATCTTTTTCATCTTAGACACTGAAAACCAAAAGTCAGTCTTTAGAACATCCATGCCCTTGTGTGTATTAATATATTTTAGATGTCGCTGCCTATTTGTCTTAGTTTCCTGATTCTCTACACATTGTGCCTTTTAGCAAAGCTGAGTTTCTACACATTGTGCCGGTTTTGCTAGAACACAATTCGAAATAGCAAAGAAAAAAAAAAAAAGAGAGAGAGAGATTGATAAATAAGTTGCATTGGCTGGTGTTGGATGATGCTTACCTTTGTATGAAAGTCTGTGGTTTTTACTCAAAATGATTCGCCTTCCCCCTATTTTTTTTCTTCTGACCAATTCTCCGGATCCACTTCGCGTGTCACTGCTTCTCCACACAACTTGTGGTTCTGTGGTTGTTTGTAAGGCCCAGAGATGTGTTTCACACAACCAAAACAACAAGTAGATTTGTTCCCCTTTTTTTTTTCTTCTTTTAAAAAAAAAAAAATCTGCCTTAATTGGTCTTTCACCGTCACGTGTCTTAAATGATGTTGACTGTTCTTTTTTCAATGTAAGCATGAGTCTTTCTCCTCCCCACCTGCCCGCCCTTTTGGTTTAGGCTAAGAAATACCATTGCAGAGAACGGTTTATCAAACAGTAATATGACTCAGTCTCTTCTTATGCAAAGTAGCCTTCACTGTAGTACAATCCAGTTTCTGTTACTGCTATTTGTGGTTAAATAAAATGACAGCTTATTCTGATAACCTTCACTGATGGAAGGGAAGCCACAAGTTGAGTTTCTGCAAGTAAAAGAGAGTTGTGTAGAAACAATTATCCGTACGACTGGTGTGGCAAAGACACCATTCAAGAGTAAAAGTGATAAAATATAAATATATAAAAAAAATTATACCCAATAAGTAAATCAATCAGTCAAATATACAGTCTCTTCGCATCATAGACGTATTGGTTTCAATGGCAGAGATGAACCCATTGGTTCTTCCTGTGCGGAAACATAAGTCTTGTTAGTACTCTGAGAGAGCGTTATGCATCGTTATTCTGGAATTTCTTTATAGTGTTTGCCTTTTGTTTATGTATCAATGACTAGTGCATGTATCTACTGCTCTTTCCTCACAGTACCTGTTAAGGCCAGGGTATAATTCAAGTTGAGAGCTCATAGGATATACTTGTAGCTGGATCATGGTCACTGGTGGCTAGAAATTGGCTTGAGTTATAATAGTGGGCAACAACATAATCATTATTTCTCTTTTTTATACCAAAATATATGTGAGCGTATCATTAACAGCCCTCTAAGATAGTCAAAACTAGCCTGTGGTGAAACGCGTTGTTGGATAGTTAGAGAGGCATCTCATTTTATATTAACTTCATCTGGGATGCTTTATAATTACATACTACAGGCAGTGCTGAAAAGGTCAGAGAGCATGGTGGATTTGGTTATATCTTTTTAAAAAATACATATCAAAGTCAGTACAATAAAAGGATCTGTGATAAGGACTGTGTGAACCTTTCTGCGGTGTTTGTGTTTAGCTGTAATTTTCTGATTTCTCATTTACTATACCCACAAAAATGATATATAGTTTTTATTGGCATAAGAAGGGCTTTCTTTAGATATTATTGTTCATATTATATAATTTACTACAAAACAAATCCTAACATATTATGAAAAAATACACACTTTTTTGGTCTTTTGCTAGACAAATCTTTTATGCAATTACAAGTGGTAAAAACACTATAATTAAGCACTGTGATCGGTGCTTCTGTTTCTTGGGGTGGTGACCATGCACTGTTTTTTGTGTGACATCCTGCGCCCTCAACCCTTCAAAAACCTATAGAACAAATAAACAACTGTCATTTATAAAGAAATTCTTGGTACCCACACTTCAGACACCCCTGCCTGTACATTTTAAAAAACAGACCCTGGCTTCCAAATTTTGTCCTGAGTTTATTTTGTCTTCTCATCATTTTCTCCTACAGTGACCTTTTGAACCCAATCCTGACCAGAACCTTAAATATAACCCTAGCCATAATGTAACTCTAGCCCTAAACCTTATGCCCACCCTAACCCTAATGTTAACACTAACCTTAGATCTAAGGCTAAATTGAGCCCTTTTTTTTTTGCCTCTAGGACAGTCTAGCAACAGAGCGACAGAAGTGAGAACTGCTCACTTCCAAAGAGGGCAGCTCCATATTGGAGTAGCATTAGGGCGCCCGCGTTTGCTCCGTGGATTAATTTCACAGCAAATTTAGGTGTTGCTTAATGACTCGACATTGAGACATTACATGATCACTGCCTGTGCTGTGTTAGTGAACAATGATTGCTCACACCGCCCACTCCACTGAAGGATGTACCAGGCATGTTCTATGTTGGCAACTTGGGTTTAGTGAACTGCAGTAACTTGGGTGAACTCTATTGCATTAACTTGGGTGAACTCTATTGCATTAACTTGGGTGAACTCTATTGCAGCAACTTGGGTGAACTCTATTGCAGTAACTTGGGTGAACTCTATTGCATTAACTTGGGTGAACTCTATTGCATTAACTTGGGTGAACTCTATTGCATTAACTTGGGTGAACTCTATTGCAGCAACTTGGGTGAACTCTATTGCATTAACTTGGGTGAACTCTATTGCATTAACTTGGGTGAACTCTATTGCATTAACTTGGGTGAACTCTATTGCATTAACTTGGGTGAACTCTATTGCAGCAACTTGGGTGAACGCTATTGCATTAACTTGGGTGAACTCTATTGCAGTAACTTGGGTGAACTCTATTGCAGTAACTTGGATGAACGCTATTGCATTCATCCCCTTGCAGATCCCCCCTCACCATCGCTCTGCCTGCCAGGCTGCACGGGGAGCCGAACAGGCAGCACAGAGAAACCTCCGTGCTGCCTGTTCGGCTCCCCGTGCAGTGCTGACGTCATACGTGCGCCCGGTCACGTGACCTGTCGGCACAATCGCCGGGAAGCCGAACAGGCAGCATGGAGGGACCATGCTGCCTGCCACTAGCCACCAAGGAAAGGTAAGTGCTTATGGGAGACTGTGTGTGTGTGTGTGTGTGACTGAGTGTTATGGGAGTCAGTGTGTGTGACTGAGTGTGTGTGATGGGAGACAGTGTGTGTGACTGAGTGTGATGGGAGTCAGAGTGTGTGTGATGGGAGACAGTGTGTGTGACTGAGTGTGATGGGAGTGGGAGTGTGTGACTGAGTGTGATGGGAGTAGGAGTGTGTGACTGATTGTGATGGGAGTAGGAGTGTGTGACTGAGTGTGATGGGAGTGTGTGTGTAATGGGAGTATGAGCTTGATGTGAGTCTAAATGATGGGGCATGTCTTAGGTGTGTAACGTGGGTGTGCAGCTTGGGTAGGGGGGTGCCCGGATTTTGTCTGCCTAGGGCAGCACAAAATCAAGATACACCACTGGATGTATCTCGTGCATTTCCGGGGTTTGTGTGATGGCTGTTTGCAGCACACAAACCCCCGGAAAAACACGACATACATCATGCCCCTGAGTGACAGGCATGCTCCGGACTGACAGCACATCTCTCACTCAGGGGCACGATACACCGCAGGTAGATACCCTCATTGCTACGTGAACACATGGACAGTCTTCCCATAAACATTTAAGGTGGAGGTAATTCACATATTGCAATAGAAAGGACAGAATGCTTTGGACAGCCGATCCACTTTAAAAACAAAGGTTTAGACAGAGAAAACTGACAGCTTTTTTTTTCTTTTACATAAAAATGCATGCAGGCATTTTTTAGTAAACTCCTGTTTCTGCTCTGACCCTCCCTTTGCTTTTGCTTACTTGCAAGAGAATCAAATGGCACCAGCCTTGGTCAAATAGTAATTTTATTGTGTTTTTTTTTCACACATATTGTAGTTGAGGCATGCATTCACAGATGCTGTTATGTGTCACTTCCAAACAACTCCTTAATATGTGTTCAGAAACATCTCCTGAGTACACGGATACCACCAATGCACAAGTTTGTCGGGTTGTTTGGGGCTCGAAGGCCATATTTGGGAGGTGCACATTTCAGGTTTCCAACTTGGAATTTTGACATGTAGTCAGCCTGCCCTCATATCCTATTTGGAACATTTTTTAAGCCGACCAACATAATTTACCTCCAAACCATATATTAAAAAAAAAAAGTAGATCTAGGATATTTGAACACTTTTCATGCAGTCATTCTACCACCAGCCTCTGTCAAAGCATGTAATTTTGTGTCTGTTCTTTTCTTACTCATTGTGCTTAGTATGAATTCACAGATTTGGCTATACCTTTTTGCCAAACAACACCCCAGCAGCATCTCCTGCTTATGAGGATACCCCCTTTGTATAGGCTTGTTGGGTTTTTGGGGGGTGCAATGCCAGACTTGTCACATGTGCATGTATTCTCATTGGGCCTAGAAGGCCTCGTCAACAATTGGCTGTTGTTTTTTTTACTGTGATTTAGGAGAGCCTTTCATAAGCTTTATTTACTGGTGGAAGTGATCACTGATTGCAGCTGGCTCTGCCATGCGTCTAGACTTGTAAACTCCCTCAGACCCGCAGTGAACGCATGAGACAAGCCTGCCTAGTTGGAGAGAGAGAGAGAGGCCACTCTTGACCGTTGCTTGTTTTCCCCGCTCCTGATCCTGTGCTGCTTACCATGACTTTTGCACCTCCTTAGTACAATTATTGGACCTGTCTGCTTAACCTTGGTTTGGCACCATTGCAATGTCTCCATTTCAGACACAGTATTTTCGTTGCGTAACACATGTGTGCAAGGGTGTGCTACCACTGCTATCAGGTTCCAGCTCCTACCTTACTGAGGAAACATAGAAGCCCACCCATGTTGTTGACAGGAGATCCCAGGGCCACATTGCAATAATTCCAGACATTGAAAGTCTAGTCTACACTAGTGTCTGTATTTACCGACCTCTTAGCATCACATTATATTTGAGCCTCTAACTCCTTAGAATATGGCCTCTTCTGCTCTGTAGAGATCCAACAGTCAGTAGGCAGCTCTCTGTGCACCAGTGAAGCGCCAGCACAAGCAATGTATAGAAGAAATCATGTGCTAAAAGGGTGCCTGATAAGTGGAGGACAACATGGGGATGGGGGGCACCATTCAAAATCTTTTTCAATGTCTTTGGGTATCTCAAAGACTTCCAAGATTCCATACCTGCTTCCATCAACTGCAGGTGTTTTGACATCTGAGATTTGACATTTGAGATGCTGAACACATCTCTAACTGAGGGAGGGCAATGCTTATCGTCTCCATCACTGTTTGTCATGTGCTGCATGACTGACTCACCCATACACCACTCACCGAAAGAGCCAGTCAATGCTGTCAACTGGCAGAGATCCAGCAACACAGGAAGGGTAAATTGGGACAGTACAGGAGATACAGTCCAGGCGGAAGTAGGTATGCATGTATTTGTAGTACAATTGTATATATATATATATAAAAAAATGTTACTAATGTTACTATAGATAGACAGACAAGTGTGTAGAAGAGTGTCTGGAAAGCCAGCAAGACAGCAGACGGATGGATGGATTGGCGGAAGGATGGAAGGACGAGCAGACAGACAGACAGTCAGATAGATAGACAGACAGGTAGACAAACATATAGATAGATAGATAAAGAGATAAAATAAAAACGTGGTGCTATTCATCATTTCTTGTTTGGGAAGTGCACTGGAATTCCACCGTTAATCCTGCAGGTGAGGGCCATTAAGCATTCGCCACCTGTGAACCATTTCAAAGCACTATTATCATGACTTTGTTTTTTGTTTTTTTTAATAACTCACTTGCTTTGATTACACTACACTATAACCCCGCACACAAGCAGATCACTTTCCGCCATTGTGAAGCTAGAGCAGCCGGCTTTATGCACCAGGTACCATTGTCTTTCTTCTTGGCCCTTTTCCATGGCTTGTAATTGCTGGTTAACGTAAATCCAGGCGGGCAGCAGATGTGAGCGAGAGCTAACTTTTGTGTTGAGGTTTAGATTTCCTTTGTTGCAGTCCCGTTTATTCAGTACCTTTCCATCTGCTACTAACTCTTCTGTGTTAGCTTTTTTCTTTTCTGACCATAAAAATACATAGAAAAACTTTAGATCTTTAGGATCAATGGCAGGATCTTATCACCTAAAGCAAGGTGACTTTAACTTCATCAAGGAGAAGAAAGCAGGTGGCATTTTAACCCCAAAGCCTCGAACGGAAAGGCAGTAACCAACCTCATGCTGATGAGTTCCCATTAAGGATGAAGCAGCTGTCCGCGAAGGGTTGACTGGCTCTGCACTTCTGTCCCGGGGTGTGTATGGAAGGCTGTCTTGTACAGTGTGCATACGCTCCAAGGTGTCCAGGTGTAAAATGGGTAAAGAGGCAAAAAAGGGGAGCATTGCCTACCCAGAATCCCTTCAGTGGGGATAATGTGAATTTGGGATTTCTTTGGAAAAAAGCAAGTTGTCGGGCTTGTCTTGTATATGTAGATGTGCGTTTTAATAATGCCTCTGAAACCCATCAATTTCTTCCGCACATACCTCCAAATTATTGCACTCTCTTTTATCTGAGGTTTTCGCCAGTCTCTTTCTTTCTGTTCTCTGGATGGATGACGCGTTTCGCCAAATCCCCTTCTCAGCGGTCTTGAAGGGTTCAACAACACAACAGAGTTCCTTCGGCTCTGTGAAAAGAGATAAATGGAGACTAAAGTTGAGCTGTTTATGTAAGGTAATTACGAGTAGATGCAGAAAAATAGTCTACAGTGCAAGACAGAGCGCAGTCTCTAAAATGCACCGGAGGAGAGCACCTGGTACAGTAAAAAACTAAATCTGCTCATAACAAAGGGATCTAACTTTTTCCTATACGTTTACTGGTATTTTAACTCCTAGCTAGCATTAATATTATTGAAATCTGCGGCACAAGTTTTAAGAAAGGGAGACATGTAACCTCCCCGATAATATAACTTTAATGTGTACAATATAAAAAAGGGTAATTAATTTTAAAGAGTTATAATGGAACTGACATAATTTTTTTTTTAAAGAATGACAATTTATTTAAAAAAAATTTTTTATTTGTAAATGGCTCAATAGTTTATTTTTGAAATCTTATTTGAATCCACATCGAAGGAATTCATGAAATTTGGGGCACAGGTACTCTTCGTTCTTAATCCCCCCGCCCCAGCTGTAATAAAACAGAATGAACATATTTTACAGATTTTAAAAGATACAAAGCAAGCAGCCATTCTGGTCAATGCATTTTTAAAAGGACAAGTAAACTGTTTTTAACCATTGCTTCCCTGAAGGAAGCAATAGTTAAAAAAAACATGCCCTGGCTAGTCTGGAGTAAACCCGACATGGATCTTAATAGATACATGAATGTTTACTCTCTGCTGTGTCTCACATCTGAGGCACAGCAGTTCCAGGATTCCGTGCGCTGGCATGGCAGCCAGGAACTCCTTGTCTCTCCTTCCTCGCGCGTGCACATTTCCGAGTAGAAATAAAGTACAAACATTGCCATGGCAATGCACATCGTGCATCGTTAACAAAGCTCCTCCCCCTAACACTACTTAATCTCTGTGCTCCCTCTCAGCATTGCTCAGAGTTACTGTTGCCCCCAGTGAGTTCACAGCCTCCAAGCGCTACTTTGTTTGTTTCCTGGTTTTGACCCTGCTTGTCCCTGTTTACATTCCGACACCCCTGACCCTGGTTTGGCTTGTTTGACTACGATTCCTTTCCGGTATTCCTGACCACGGCTTGTCTCCTCCTACTAAGTTACCCTCCGGTACCCCTGACCTTGGCCTGTCTCCTCCTACTATGCTACTCTCCGGTATCCCTGACTACAGCTTGTCTCCTCCTACTACGTTACCCTCCCGTACCCCTGACCTTGGCCTGTCACCTCCTACTACGTTACTCTCCGGTATCCCTGACTACAGCTTGTCTCCTCCCACCATGCTATAATCTACGAAAGACTTCATTGAACATCCTTGGAGTTCCAGCACGATCACCCGTGCTTGCGGTCACTCTGTGAGGAGTTCTGTTCACACTTTTAGTTCCCCTCCTTGGTGCTGCTCCAGCAAGTGTGGTTCCATAGCTCCTGGGCTCCAACACCTGAACGTGAGTAACCCTCCCTGACAGAGAGATACCCTTGTTTTTGCATGGGATCAGCAGGCGGGACCTAGTTAAGGTCCTCCCTGCTGATCAGCTGCAAAAAAGGAGGGCACCAGCAGAGAGAGCCAGTCGCCGACCAGACAGCTGCCTGCTTCCTATCAAAAGTACACGCCAGCTGATCTTCACACGAACCTTTTACTTGCACTTCTATGTTAGAAGCACAAGTGGAAAGTAACACTTAGTGTTACTTTAAAAAAAAAAAAATACTACAAAATCCACTGTTGTTTAAATTCCTTATTAAAGAGCCACTATATTTCCTTCTTTCGAAGATACAGCTGTGAAAGCTGCAGTGGCCCTAGGATGGGGATTGATATGGCATGTACATTCCAAGATGCATGCCATGTTATCCTTTTGATGTTTCACCGTGAAGCATGTCAGGTCTTCCCTAGCACTGTCAGCTAGAGCAGTGAGAGACTCTCACAATAGAGGGTCCCCTAACTAGGTCCCATCTATTAATTACACGTGAGAGCGAGAACATCTCTACCTACACTTGCATAGAGGGACACTCGACTCTTGACAAGCTCTGATTTACTGACAATATCAGCCTTGTACTGTTGCTAGATTGCAACTCTAATGCTCCTTAGCCATATGGTGATGCACAATCATGAGACTTGTAGTTCAGCAACAGTTGGTGAGATATGGGTGGCTTATGCCTGATGTAAAGATGGTTGCACATATCAATCAGCCATGGACATCAAGATTGACCCTCACTCTTTGGAGTAAAAATGGGGCTTGCAACAGGCTTTGAGTACCAAAAAGTAATGGGTTCTGCATTACTGCGTCTCTTTTCACTAGAGGTATAGTGCGAAGGCGCATCCTGCTCCCCTATCCCTAAAAAAATTATAAAAAAGAGGTTTACCTTGTGCCAACCAATACAGAATTACCTACCAGTCCATTGGACCACTAAACATAGCTATTGAAATAACATGCAATGGTCTCTGGACTCTCCAAAAAATGTCCCAGCAACCCAATTTTATTCTGATGATATTTTCTTAGTAAAATATTGTTGCTTTTAATCCTGGCTTCTTTCTTTTCCCATTAACAATAATGAAATGAGGTGTGAAGTCTGAATGAACACCCTTGCCTGGTAGACTCTCAACCACACATGCAGCTGAGGCTATTACAGACTAATCAGTCGTTTGTACTGTCCCGTGGCGGATATAAAGGACTTCCTGCAGACTTCCACCGATATTTATTAGCGCATTTGAACTTGGAGCACAGTTTTCCTTTCTTCAATGATTTCTGTAATTCATAACGTGACAATATGATGTATGGGTCGTAATGAGATAATATCTTTTAAAGCACTTCTAAGTGAATTTCCAGAGACGGGATCAGAGAGAGGTTTTTGGCCAGGCTGGGGATGTCTCAACCTCAGAAGCTGGATGAAGGCCCTGTCATGGTGTAAATTTGGCATTGAGACCAAAACACGCTTTGTTCAGGTTGCCAAAAATGATGAGACATGCTCCATATGAAAGCTGCCGTACAGGGAAAACTCAATGGGGAATTACTAACCAAGGGGGTATTAATTAACAAAACCGCCAGGAATAAAATTTATTTGAAAGAAAAAAACTAAAAAAATCTGTGAAGACTGTTCGACTTTCTGGATTGCAGGCATCTAGGGTAGTCTATTAAATGTTCGGGATATTTGACTCCTGATTCCAACATTTTTCCCAGTGTGCTGATATGATGCGATCATGGCATGGAAGCCAAGATCGTTCTTCCCTTGCCTTTGGCTCACGAGTCAATCTTTATTAGCCTTATTCGACAGCATTGGGGTCACCATAGCCCTTTGCTTTGTCAATAGCCGGCAACACTAATTTGCCTCCCAGCATGCATATTTTCTTCTGGACTTTGGCAGTGCCATGGAACCCTTTAAAGGACAACTGTAGCAAAAAATTACCTTATGTTTAATGAAAAGAATTTATCAAGTGTAGATGATTTATAAATAAATTCTTTGATGAAAGAATACAAATGAAGTTTCTTATTAAGCCTTCTTTGCTCCGTTTAGTTCTGTCAGGGGGCAGACATGTTGTTTAGAATCTTGGGTCAGATCTTCAATCTCCTTGGTTCAGATGAACAAACATCTGACCAAAGATTCTAAACAAAATGGCTGCCTCCTGGTAGAGCTATATGGCTCAGTAAGGTACTTTATTTGTCATCTTTCATTAAAGCATTTCTATATAAAATGCCTACACTTGATGCCATCTTTCAATTAAACAGAAGTAAATGTTTTGCTCCAGTTGTCCTTTAATTCCATTGTCTAGTTGTACTGATCAATGTTCATCTGATTTTTGTAAGGTAGGTATTGGCTACTGTAGCTCTTCCTCGTTTGTGCTGATTTCGTCCCCTGTTCTAGGATGTTCAATAACTCGGCTACATAAACCAGACAAGAAGTAGCTGGTGTATTCTCTGTGTGTGTTCCCATCAGTCAGAGTTTAGGAGCCAGAGTTAGTGTTCTGCTAATGATACCCTATAGAGATGTGGGGTTAGGACTCACCTGGTTGGGGCTGGCTGAACATCCTCCATATCCACTTCCCATACAAAGTGAGAGAAGCAGGACCACCCTAAATTAAGGGAATTCTGAAACCCCTATCTTCAGTCAGGAGGGAGGTCAGGATCAGTCGGCAATCCATGTCTCATGCCATGTCTTACAGGTGACAAGCGATATGGGTTTTCACCTTGGCTTATGACCCCAAAGGAGAATCCAATGACCTCACCAGAACACAGGTACAATAGTGCCCATGTGCAACACGGTCTGAGATGGAACACACGTTTGGTGTATTAAATCTTGCATTGATAAATCTGATGGGCATCTGCTGGACCCTCCGACAAAGGCATCGGACATCGGGGATGGGACACTTCATCGCGGCTGCTTCCGCGCAGCCGCTTCACCTCCGATTTTATCACGGGACATTTCATCACTAAAGATAAGTTTATTTCAGTATTTTAGCTATTTTAGTTTATTTTAGTAAGGGTGGTTAGAATTAGGGTTTAGGGGGTTAGAATTAGGGTTTAGGGGGTTAATTTTAGTATTAGGGGTCGGGGGTTAGTATTAGGGATTAGGGGGTTAGTATTTGGGTTCGGGGGTTAGTATTAGGGTTTCGGGGGTTAGTATTAGGGTTCGGGGGTTAGTATTAGGGTTTAGGGGGTTAATTTTAGGGTTCGGGGGGTTAGTATTAGGGTTCGGGGGTTAATTTTAGTATTGGGGTTAATTCTAGTATTGGTTTGGGGGGGCACTTTGGGGGGGGAAATCATTTATTAGAGGGGTTATTTTCTTTTTACTTTTACATTTGTAAGAGCTGACAGTTCAGCGCTGAACTGTCAGCTCTTACATAGCCGCGGCCGTTATTCTTCATTGCTGACAGTTCAGTGTTCTAACTGCCGCGCTGAACTGTAAGCGATGAAGATGCGGCGAAGAAGTGTCCTAGACCCTCGCGACATCATCATCTCCTGTTGTATGTTTCATAACATCACACTGCTGATGGCGTTCAGAGGGGTCCTTAGGTCAGGACACAGCTAATAACCACCCACCTTAGCGTAAATTGACAACCCATGTCTTACATCCTACAGCTAGCAATAAAATATTCACAATGTACCCTTTAATCACAAAACGTACAGTGAAAATGTTTGCCTCTGGTGTCCCCTGCTGCACATGAGCTACGGTGAAGCTTTATTTACCAGTAGCCTTTTGGTTGTGCGTTTGTCACCTGTTGATGTCCTCCCTCTTCCCCTGTTGTTATCTACTTCTGTGCACCTCTAATGTTTGCACCTGTTTAGATTGCAGGTATGTTACTGGGGGCAGCCGTGAGGGCCAATCCCTGTTTGGCCAGCAGTGGTGAGTGATATGCATGTTATCAGAGTACACGCAATAGCCATTGCAAATTTGTACTTGTCTCATAACATAATCAAACAGTGGATACAGCTCAGTTGTTCATCATTATTGGTCACAGGGAGGCAATGTAATGATAGGACCATTGTCTAATATGACATATCATGACCATCTGAACGGTATGATGTTTAATTGTGTACTGATGAGGGTAGCAGGGTGCCTGCCTGTCACATGATGCACCCATGTGTATGGTTTGACACCTGTGGTTCACACAACTGATTAGATTCCCTTCCCTTTCCACCCACAAGCATGCACCCATACGGCTTGTAACAGGTATGTTCAGTTATATAACTGCTCAAGTCATCTGTATACGTGAGGGTGATGCAAATTGTTCAGAGACAATGACATCAGATGTGGATGATAGATTAGGCAACATTCTATTGGTGCCTGTATCCTCTCTATCATCACTTTGATATCTTTCGACCCTTCGCACATTAAGGTATTTCTACGGGTGGTATAGCCTGTGAGTTGGCTCTAATTGACTACTTATGAAAGGCAATCCGATTGGGATGTGTCTACTGGATGGTGCACAGCTAAGTCTCTACGGATTGTACGGATCTCCTCCAAGATGTGTGTCTGATACGTGGTTTGTTGAATAATTTGCTGGTGCTGGTTCTGTTTTGTCTCAGCAGATTCTTTACCATCACCCTGACCATGGACTTCAACATCTGAATACACCACATTAATGCTGCCCACTTGTTCCACAGGTGGATCAAAGACAGGAGATTGATTTCCATTGATGTCTACTATTTTTGTTATCATGCAGTGTATTGTAAGGTGAAGATTAGTAAATGCTCAGTATCTAAATTAATACCAGATATAGTATCAAGACTGTTTAACACTTCACCGTTTGGTTCCCACGGTTACACATAACAATAGGAGCCAAATGAGCATTACCTCAACAACACGTTTATAAATTGAAATAATATAACAATACAACGATTATATTATTCCATAAGGTATTATTAGAGAGTTATATTCAATAACCAAATAACAGGATATTATCCACACACTTGAACAGGTTAAAGCATAACAAAGTTTAATGATAACTCTACAACAATATCTACTATAGGTGATACAACAAAACAGTGCTAAAATACTCAATATATTAATATAAACAAGAATAGTTAACTCTATTCAAGATAAAGAAAGTAAAGTAAAATATAATAAAAGCTGATACTTAGTCCTAAAAGGTACGGTGACAATGTACAAAGCCAGGAGAACTCTATACAGATGGAAGGATTGGCTTAGCAACTTCTGGTGACACTTCAGGCTCCCCAGATAGTTCTTAAGTCTCTTTCCCATGTATCTCTTTAGATACAGGCACTTGTTGGTACAGCTTTTGCAAAGTAACACTGGTCAGGTGACCAGATTGTCAAACTGTCAGACTCCATGTTGTTTACACCGGGCCGTCTTTATTATTGATTGGACCCTGGGCAAGCATTTGCTTGGGCCCCCTGGACCCTGCAACCCTCCCCGGCATGCAATCACAACCTCCATCACAATATTACCCCCCCCCACACAAAAACACAAAAATAAACACACACACACACACATTTGGACTTTTATTGCAGTTAGTATTTTTACTGCATTATATAAAATGTGTATATTAAGTGTATAATTGCAGTGTATAAACTGTATATATGGCTGCAATGTGTATACCTTCTTACTATGCAACACTGCAATAAGACTGCTCATTGCCTAAATTACAAAAGTATACACAGATGTTAGAGAGCATCAATATGTCAGTATTATTTTGCCATTAATATGCCAGTATTATTTTGCCATTAATATGCCACAGACAATTTGCCCATCAATATGCCAGTGTTATTGTGCCATTCAGATTCAGTAATATTATGCCATTAGGATGCCAGTATTATCTTGGTGTTCAGATGCCAGTAATATTGTACCATTCAGATGCCAGTATTATTGTGCCATTCAGATTCCAGTAATATTGTGCCATTAAGATGCCAGTAATATTGTGCCATTAAGATGCCAGTAATATTGTGTCTCAGAGTCTGACTTCGGGACCCAGGAGGGTATCGGGCACAGGCAAAGGACTGAGATGACCCTGTGCCTGTCATTATGTTTCATATACTGCTTAACTTCATGCGGTCAGTAAAGGGCATCAAATTAATATCATGCATCTGATAGTATTAAATCTGTACTTTTTACAAAAAAACAAAAGAAAATATAAACATACAAGGGTCGACACAGTATAGCTGGATCCATTCTAAAATGGATCCAAATTGGTCGAATCAAAAGAACACTCGAAATTTGGCTACACGGCATGCCGCTATTCAAGTCCGGATCAGCTGTTCAGAAACCGAATCTTCGGAGTCCTTCAGTTCTGGAAAAATTTTGCCATATAACCAACAGGTTTTAAGTCACACAATGCGCGTTGTTCAACCCTGAATACAATTCGGATCCGGGGAGGTATTTCTGCATTACAGATATTTAAATTCGCTTTCTTTGAGAAGGGGAATTGAAATGAAAGAGTGAAATAAGAATAATTTTATAAAAAGCCCCACCTCGGACGTCCACTGACCCCATAAAAAAAAAAAAATATGCCCCTCAAACAAATTATGGGGGCCAGGGCTAGTAGGAGCAATGAACCTCTCCATCCATCCCTGTAGGACATTCCGAGGACTCCCATGTTATACACAGCGTTGATGATTTTTATGGTGGGAGGTCCAGTGGCCCCCATAAGAAATCCTGCAGAAGTTTTCAAGTTAAGCATTGCAAAAATATAAAAACTGGAACAAATGTATTTTTCCATTTTTTTTTTTTAATGCAGACTGGTTTGACTTTTTAACTGTGTGGGGTCTGCCTGTAAGAATGATACTTATTCTCCCAATTTAATAAGACAAATACATTTAGGAAATACTGGTTCTGGTACTAAAGCGTGCTCATAAACGGTAACAGGATATGCGAGAAGTAATGGAGAGAGGCGCGGTTTGAATTACATTTGGAAAGCTCACCATACTTCAGACCACACTGCATGTTACACAAATATTAGCTGAATTACTGAATACAAAAACATTTTCCTGTGATGAGTCTAATTTCTTAAAGGAATAACCCACATCTATACCTTTACATATTTAAAGACATACACTACCAGTCAAAAGTTTCAGCACACTTGCAGGTTCATTTAGTTAACTGACAATGTGTTACTTTGTATAACTTCCTTTAAATGCCCAGATATAAAAACAAGAAGCATCAAAGCAATGCTGAATAATGCGGAAAATTCCCTTTTTAATATATAAATAAATGTATTGTTTAGTATATCAGTAGGAAATCCCCCATGTTTTGTCATACAAGGGCCAATACAATACAATACAGTTCTGTGTCTCTGGAACGGGGCACCTGTTATGACATCATTTGTGGCCTGATATGCAAATTACACATTTCCCACTGAAAAACAGCTAATTTTCATATCAGGCCGCAGGTGATGTCATAAGCAGGAGGCTCCACAGACACATTGAAATGACATTTTTTCTCCTAATTCAGGCATTTACTTGCAATATTGCTAATACAATGTATAGATCATTTTCAATATTTTTTTATGCTCTACAGTCATAGGATAAGCAAAGTTTAGGTGATTCAGTCCCTTTAACTTACATATTCACAGACTATGGCCAGATTAAATCACAAATCATATCCTTACCTGAAGGTTCCTTCCTCCAGGTCCACATTCTGCACTCTTATTTACTTTAAAATAGCTTTTTCACCTAATAGATATTTAATTGAATAAAAATGCACTTAAGGATATAGGTATATAACCGTTTCTGCCAGTATATGTCCGTTTAAAATTGCACTCTTGTTTAGTTTGATCTTTTATTATGACACTAGTGATTATGTATTCATTATATTGTACCAAATTTTTATATGTTTGTCTTTTTTTTTGTAATGGTTAAAATGTACTTTTTGATCATGAAATAAAAAAAATATAAAATAATCAGTAAGCATAAAAATAAAATAAAATGAGAAAAAGTTACCGTATTTATCGGCGTATAACACGCACTTTTTCTCCCTGAAAATAGGGGGAAAATGATGTGTGCGTGTTATACGCCGATATAATGAAAAAAAAACTTACCTCGTTCCTGCTCTGTCCCACGGTGCTCACAACGCTTCCCTCACAGCCACGCAGCTTCAGAGCACCGGGGGACAGAGCAGGAACAAGGTAAGTGCTGGGGTCTGGGGAAGGGGGGGGGGGGAGGAGGGTGGCATAACGAGCATACTAAGGGGCAATATCCTGGCATATTGGGGGCAATATCATGGCATATTAAATGGCATATTGGGGGCAATATCCTGGTATATTGGGGCAATATCATGGCATATTAAATGGCATATTGGGGGCAATATCCTGGCATATTAAAATGGCATATTGGGGGCAATATCCTGGCATATTAAAATGGCATATTGGGGGCAATGTCCTGGCATATTAAAATGGCATATTGGGGGCAATATCCTGGCATATTAAAATGGCATATTGGGTCAATATCCTGGCATATTAAAATGGTATATTGGGGGCAATATCCTGGCATATTAAAATGGCATATTGGGGCAATATCCTGGCATATTAAAATGGCATATTGGGGGCAATATCCTGGAATATTAAATGGCATATTGGGGGCAATATCCTGGCATATTAAATGGCATATTGGGGGCAATATCCTGGCATATTAAAATGGCATATTGGGGGCAATACCCTGGCATATTAAAATGGCATATTGGGGGCAATATCCTGGCATATTAAAATGGCATATTGGGGGCAATATCCTGGCATATTAAATGGCATATTGGGGGCAATATCCTGGCATGTTAAATGGCATATTGGGGGCAATATCCTGGCATATTAAAATGGCATATTGGGGGCAATACCCGGGCATATTAAAATGGCATATTGGGGGCAACATCCTGGCATATTAAAATGGCATATTGGGGGCAATATCCTGGCATATTAAATGGCATATTGGGCTTCAAAGTTCTTTATTTGAAATGTAAGTTTTTTTTCCTGAAATTTCCTTCTTAAAATGAGGTGCGTGTTATACGCCGATAAATACAGTAATTATTTCCCATATTATGTTCATTTGGTACACCATCTCAACCGTATGAATACTTTGACTGTGCAGACCCTTATTATTTGTTTGATCTATTGACACTACACACAACATTGTGCACAACAGTGTGAGGTTGATGTACTTGGGTTGGATATTGCATCTGAACAGCAGCCGTTAGTCTGACCTCCATTTATTTTAACATTTTTAATATTTTTTTAAATATTTATTAAAAAAATATTTTTTGATATAAAAATATCTCAGATATATTGTCATATCTTTATAATATATATATCTATATATATCTATATATATATATATTTATTTATTCCATCTATTATACATGTGTAATTTATAATAATTACAATAAAAATGACATACACATCTAATTCAAAAAAATAAATAAAAAATAGCTTTTCACGAACACATATGATATCAATTTTGTGCAATCTTTTTGCTTATACTCCTTAAAGTGGCACCAATGTCGTAAGAGCTTTGCTCCGTATAGCTCTAACAGGGGGCAGACATGTTATTTAGAATCTTAGGACAGTTCTTTATTCACCTTGGTTTAAATGAAGGGAGATCTGACCCAAGATTCTAAACAACATGTCTGCCCCCTGTAAGAGCTAAACAGAGCAAAGAAGGCTCAATAAGGTACATTATTATATTCTTTCACTGAAGCATCTCTATGGAAACTTTATACACTTGATGCAATCTTTCAAGTAAACATTAGTTAATTTTTTGCTACAGTTATCCTTTAAGTGTGAAATTCCCATTCCCTGCCGTTCTCTCATTTCTGATTGGACCCTACAGCCACTACACTATCCGTCGTCCACAGACTCCATTCGTTTCTGTAACCTTTAAAGGATTTCTTCTCTTAGGAAGACTGTTTTTCTTAACAGAGACAGAGAGCATTAAATTCATGTTTTTGAAATCGTTCCATTTATTTGGCGCCAGGGTAATAGGAATCAGTCGAAGTTACTGCATCAGGGGAAAAAAAAAACAAGGAGGGGAATCTTTTTTTTTCTTTATCCCCCCCCCCCCCCCCCTGTCCTATGGAAGTCAAGCAAAGTGCTGGCAGAAGAGCAGTCCTCACAGATCAAGTAATTCGTCAGTAAATTATTCCCAGCCCTTCCTATGGCCTGGATCCATGGAGGATGCTGCACTGCATAACATGAGAAGCAAATGAATCTGTGCAGGGTTGGGAGCCAGTGTGTGTGCGTGACTGCATGGATTTGTGAATGAAGTTATCTAGCTTTCATGTCTCTCAACATAATCTGGGTCACTGTCTGTGATCTCTAACATCCATTGCAGAGACGCAGGCACCGTGCCATAGGACAGGCTTTAATGTTAGACAATGTTTAAGAGAATTATGGCCCAGGCAGGAGTAAATGACATATCCATCATAAATCAACTAAGATGATACTTGCCAACAGCTCTAGATTTGACAGGACAGTCCTTTATTTTGGTGTGTGTGTGTGTGTGTGTGTGGGGGGGGTCCTGTCCCATTAAATTCCAGCATTATTGCTGCCTCTGCACAGTGCAGTGTACTGGGGTAAAAATGACCCTACCTCCCAACTCTTGGTCCAGGAAAATCTGGATGCCTGGGGTGGAACATGTGAGGTTGAGTGCCAGGACTGCCGTATGCACAGTATGCACTCAATAGAGTCTCCGGTGTGTGTCACCAAAGCCAGGCTACTGTGCTCTTCTGTTCTCGACCCCTCCACCCCTATCTCTGTTCTCTCCCCCTCTTCTGTTTTCTCCCCCTCCTCTGTTCTCTCCCATTCCACCCCATCTCTGTTCTCTCCCCTTCCACCCCTCCCCTGTTCTCTCCCCTTCCACCCCATCTCTGTTCTCTCAGGGGAGGTGGGGTTTTTTTGGGAGGGGGGGAAAATTGGTAATTGCATATTAATGGACAAATTATCAGTGTCATATTAATGAGCAAATTATCAGTGGCATATTAATGAACAAATCATCAGTGGCATAATAAAGAGAAAATTATCAGTGGCATATTAATGGACAAATTATCATGCATATTAATGGACAAAGTATCAGTGGCATATTAGTGATCAAATTATCAGTGGCATATTAATGAGCAAATTATCAGTGGCATATTAATGAACAAATCATCAGTGGCATAATAAAGAGAAAATTATCAGTGGCATATTAATGGACAAATTATCATGCATATTAATGGACAAAGTATCAGTGGCATATTAGTGATCAAATTATCAGTGGCATGTTAATGGTCAAATTATCAGTGACTATTAATGGTCAAATTATCAGTGGCATATTAATGAACAAATTATAAGTGGTATATTAATGAGCAAATTATCAGTGGCCTATTAATGGACAAATTATCAGTGGCATATTAATGAACAAATTATCAGTGGCATATTAATGGACAAATTATCATACATATTAATGGACAAATTATCAGTGGCATATTAATGAACAAATTATCAGTGGCCTATTAATGGACAAATTATCAGTGGCATATTAATGAACAAAGTATCAGTGGCATATTAATGAACAAATTAATATGCCCTTTGTGTCATATAGAACTTTATCTAACCAGCTTGTAACGTGTTAAATAGAAGATTGGTTTAGAGCCAGATAGTGGCAGAAATAAGGCTAAAACAGCATTATTTTCACTGATATACTTTTCAGAGGCATCGGACTTGGAAATATTATTTTCCCTAATGTCTTTCCTTGGTAAAGTTTCCCGGATGTTAAACAGGATGAAGTGAGTGAAAAATGAGCACCATATTTATTTATTTTTAAAAATAACTTATTTCTTTTATTTCACAACTGTAAAAATTGACATAGTTTAAGACTTATACTGCGCACCAAAAATGGCATCAGAGAGAAATAAAGCAAACATACAAAGCATACCCCATAATAAAGAAAACATACAAAGCGTACCCCATTATAAAGCAAACATACAAAGCATACCCCATAATAAAGAAAACATACAAAGCGTACCCCATTATAAAGCAAACATACAAAGCATACCCCATTATAAAGCAAACATACAAAGCATACCCCATTATAAAGCAAACATACAAAGCATACCCCATTATAAAGCAAACATACAAAGCATACCCCATTATAAAGCAAACATACAAAGCATACCCCATTATAAAGCAAACATACAAAGCATACCCCATTATAAAGCAAACATACAAAGCATACCCCATTATAAAGCAAACATACAAAGCATACCCCATTATAAAGAAAACATACAAAGCATACCCCATTATAAAGCAAACATACAAAGTGTACCCCATTATAAAGCAAACATACAAAGCATACCCCATTATAAAGAAAACATACAAAGCATACCCCATTATAAAGCAAACATACAAAGAATACCCCATTATAAAGCAAACATACAAAGTGTACCCCATTATAAAGCAAACATACAAAGCATACCCCATTATAAAGAAAACATACAAAGAATACCCCATTATAAAGAAAACATACAAAGTGTACCCCATTATAAAGCAAACATACAAAGCATACCCCATTATAAAGAAAACATACAAAGCATACCCCATTATAAAGCAAACATACAAAGAATACCCCATTATAAAGCAAACATACAAAGTGTACCCCATTATAAAGCAAACATACAAAGCATACCCCATTATAAAGCAAACATACAAAGCATACCCCATGATAAAGCAAACATACAAAGTGTACCCCATTATAAAGCAAACATACAAAGCATACCCCATTATAAAGCAAACATACAAAGCATACCCCATTATAAAGCAAACATACAAAGTGTACCCCATTATAAAGCAAACATACAAAGCATACCCCATTATAAAGCAAACATACAAAGCGTACCCCATTATAAAGAAAACATACAAAGCATACCCCATTATAAAGAAAACACACAAAGTGTACCCCATTATAAAGCAAACATACAAAGCAAACCACATTATAAAGCAAACATACAAAGAATACCCCATTATAAAGCAAACATACAAGGCATACCCCATTAGAAAGCAAACATACAAAGCATACCCCATTATAAAGCAAACATACAAAGCATACCCCATTATAATGCAAACATACAAAGCATACCCCATTATAAAGCAAACATACAAAGCATACCCCATTATAAAGCAAACATACAAAGCATACCCCATTATAAAGCAAACATACAAAGCATACCCCATTATAAAGCAAACATACAAAGTATACCCCATTATAAAGCAAACATACAAAGTATACCCCATTATAAAGCAAACATACAAAGCAGACCCCATTATAAAGAAAACATACAAAGTATACCCCATTATAAAGCAAACATACAAAGCATACCCAATTATAAAGCAAACATACAAAGCATACCCCATTATAAAGCAAACATACAAAGCACACCCCATTATAAAGCAAACATACAAAGCATACCCCATTATAAAGCAAACATACAAAGCATACCCCATTATAAAGCAAACATACAAAGCATACCCCATTATAAAGCAAACATACAAAGCATACCCCATTATAAAGAAAACATACAAAGCATACCCCATTATAAAGTAAACATACAAGGCATACCCCATTATAAAGCAAACATACAAAGCATACCCCATTATAAAGAAAACATACAAAGAATACCCCATTATAAAGCAAACATACAAAGTGTACCCCATTATAAAGCAAACATACAAAGCATACCCCATTATAAAGAAAACATACAAAGCATACCCCATTATAAAGCAAACATACAAAGAATACCCCATTATAAAGCAAACATACAAAGTGTACCCCATTATAAAGCAAACATACAAAGCATACCCCATTATAAAGCAAACATACAAAGCATACCCCATTATAAAGCAAACATACAAAGTGTACCCCATTATAAAGCAAACATACAAAGCATACCCCATTATAAAGCAAACATACAAAGCATACCCCATTATAAAGCAAAATACAAAGTGTACCCCATTATAAAGCAAACATACAAAGCATACCCCATTATAAAGCAAACATACAAAGCGTACCACATTATAAAGAAAACATACAAAGCATACCCCATTATAAAGAAAACACACAAAGTGTACCCCATTATAAAGCAAACATACAAAGCATACCACATTGTAAAGCAAACATACAAAGAATACCCCATTATAAAGCAAACATACAAGGCATACCCCATTATAAAGCAAACATACAAAGCATACCCCATTATAAAGCAAACATACAAAGCATACCCCATTATAAAGCAAACATACAAAGCATACCCCATTATAAAGCAAACATACAAAGCATACCCCATTATAAAGCAAATATACAAAGCATACCCCATTATAAAGCAAACATACAAAGCATACCCCATTATAAAGCAAACATACAAAGCATACCCCATTATAAAGCAAACATACAAAGTATACCCCATTATAAAGCAAACATACAAAGTATACCCCATTATAAAGCAAACATACAAAGCAGACCCCATTATAAAGAAAACATACAAAGTATACCCCATTATAAAGCAAACATACAAAGCATACCGCATTATAAAGCAAACATACAAAGCATACCCCATTATAAAGCAAACATACAAAGCATACCCCATTATAAAGCAAACATACAAAGCATACCCCATTATAAAGCAAACATACAAAGCATACCCCATTATAAAGCAAACATACAAAGCATACCCCATTATAAAGAAAACATACAAAGCATACCCCATTATAAAGCAAACATACAAGGCATACCCCATTATAAAGCAAACATACAAAGTGTACCCCATTATAAAGCAAACATACAAAGCATACCCCATTATAAAGAAAACATACAAAGCATACCCCATTATAAAGCAAACATACAAAGAATACCCCATTATAAAGCAAACATACAAAGTGTACCCCATTATAAAGCAAACATACAAAGCATACCCCATTATAAAGAAAACATACAAAGAATACCCCATTATAAAGCAAACATACAAAGTGTACCCCATTATAAAGCAAACATACAAAGCGTACCCCATTAAAAAGAAAACATACAAAGCATACCCCATTATAAAGCAAACATACAAAGAATACCCCATTATAAAGCAAACATACAAAGTGTACCCCATTATAAAGCAAACATACAAAGCATACCCCATTATAAAGCAAACATACAAAGCATACCCCATTATAAAGCAAACATACAAAGTGTACCCCATTATAAAGCAAACATACAAAGCATACCCCATTATAAAGCAAACATACAAAGCATACCCCATTATAAAGCAAACATACAAAGTGTACCCCATTATAAAGCAAACATACAAAGCATACCCCATTATAAAGCAAACATACAAAGCGTACCCCATTATAAAGAAAACATACAAAGCATACCCCATTATAAAGAAAACACACAAAGTGTACCCCATTATAAAGCAAACATACAAAGCATACCACATTATAAAGCAAACATACAAAGAATACCCCATTATAAAGCAAACATACAAGGCATACCCCATTATAAAGCAAACATACAAAGCATACCCCATTATAAAGCAAACATACAAGACATACCCCATTATAAAGCAAACATACAAAGAATACCCCATTATAAAGCAAACATACAAAGCATACCCCATTATAAAGCAAACATACAAGGCATACCCCATTATAAAGCAAACATACAAAGTATACCCCATTATAAAGCAAACATACAAAGCATACCCAATTATAAAGCAAACATACAAAGCATACCCCATTATAAAGCAAACATACAAAGCACACCCCATTATAAAGCAAACATACAAAGCATACCCCATTATAAAGCAAACATACAAAGCATACCCCATTATAAAGCAAACATACAAAGCATACCCCATTATAAAGCAAACATACAAAGCATACCCCATTATAAAGAAAACATACAAAGCATACCCCATTATAAAGTAAACATACAAGGCATACCCCATTATAAAGCAAACATACAAAGCATACCCCATTATAAAGAAAACATACAAAGAATACCCCATTATAAAGCAAACATACAAAGTGTACCCCATTATAAAGCAAACATACAAAGCATACCCCATTATAAAGAAAACATACAAAGCATACCCCATTATAAAGCAAACATACAAAGAATACCCCATTATAAAGCAAACATACAAAGTGTACCCCATTATAAAGCAAACATACAAAGCATACCCCATTATAATGCAAACATACAAAGCATACCCCATTATAAAGCAAACATACAAAGCATACCCCATTATAAAGCAAACATACAAAGCATACCCCATTATAAAGCAAACATACAAAGCATACCCCATTATAAAGCAAACATACAAAGTATACCCCATTATAAAGCAAACATACAAAGTATACCCCATTATAAAGCAAACATACAAAGCAGACCCCATTATAAAGAAAACATACAAAGTATACCCCATTATAAAGCAAACATACAAAGCATACCCAATTATAAAGCAAACATACAAAGCATACCCCATTATAAAGCAAACATACAAAGCACACCCCATTATAAAGCAAACATACAAAGCATACCCCATTATAAAGCAAACATACAAAGCATACCCCATTATAAAGCAAACATACAAAGCATACCCCATTATAAAGCAAACATACAAAGCATACCCCATTATAAAGAAAACATACAAAGCATACCCCATTATAAAGTAAACATACAAGGCATACCCCATTATAAAGCAAACATACAAAGCATACCCCATTATAAAGAAAACATACAAAGAATACCCCATTATAAAGCAAACATACAAAGTGTACCCCATTATAAAGCAAACATACAAAGCATACCCCATTATAAAGAAAACATACAAAGCATACCCCATTATAAAGCAAACATACAAAGAATACCCCATTATAAAGCAAACATACAAAGTGTACCCCATTATAAAGCAAACATACAAAGCATACCCCATTATAAAGCAAACATACAAAGCATACCCCATTATAAAGCAAACATACAAAGTGTACCCCATTATAAAGCAAACATACAAAGCATACCCCATTATAAAGCAAACATACAAAGCATACCCCATTATAAAGCAAAATACAAAGTGTACCCCATTATAAAGCAAACATACAAAGCATACCCCATTATAAAGCAAACATACAAAGCGTACCACATTATAAAGAAAACATACAAAGCATACCCCATTATAAAGAAAACACACAAAGTGTACCCCATTATAAAGCAAACATACAAAGCATACCACATTGTAAAGCAAACATACAAAGAATACCCCATTATAAAGCAAACATACAAGGCATACCCCATTATAAAGCAAACATACAAAGCATACCCCATTATAAAGCAAACATACAAAGCATACCCCATTATAAAGCAAACATACAAAGCATACCCCATTATAAAGCAAACATACAAAGCATACCCCATTATAAAGCAAATATACAAAGCATACCCCATTATAAAGCAAACATACAAAGCATACCCCATTATAAAGCAAACATACAAAGCATACCCCATTATAAAGCAAACATACAAAGTATACCCCATTATAAAGCAAACATACAAAGTATACCCCATTATAAAGCAAACATACAAAGCAGACCCCATTATAAAGAAAACATACAAAGTATACCCCATTATAAAGCAAACATACAAAGCATACCGCATTATAAAGCAAACATACAAAGCATACCCCATTATAAAGCAAACATACAAAGCATACCCCATTATAAAGCAAACATACAAAGCATACCCCATTATAAAGCAAACATACAAAGCATACCCCATTATAAAGCAAACATACAAAGCATACCCCATTATAAAGAAAACATACAAAGCATACCCCATTATAAAGCAAACATACAAGGCATACCCCATTATAAAGCAAACATACAAAGTGTACCCCATTATAAAGCAAACATACAAAGCATACCCCATTATAAAGAAAACATACAAAGCATACCCCATTATAAAGCAAACATACAAAGAATACCCCATTATAAAGCAAACATACAAAGTGTACCCCATTATAAAGCAAACATACAAAGCATACCCCATTATAAAGAAAACATACAAAGAATACCCCATTATAAAGCAAACATACAAAGTGTACCCCATTATAAAGCAAACATACAAAGCGTACCCCATTAAAAAGAAAACATACAAAGCATACCCCATTATAAAGCAAACATACAAAGAATACCCCATTATAAAGCAAACATACAAAGCATACCCCATTATAAAGCAAACATACAAAGCATACCCCATTATAAAGCAAACATACAAAGTGTACCCCATTATAAAGCAAACATACAAAGCATACCCCATTATAAAGCAAACATACAAAGCATACCCCATTATAAAGCAAACATACAAAGTGTACCCCATTATAAAGCAAACATACAAAGCATACCCCATTATAAAGCAAACATACAAAGCGTACCCCATTATAAAGAAAACATACAAAGCATACCCCATTATAAAGAAAACACACAAAGTGTACCCCATTATAAAGCAAACATACAAAGCATACCACATTATAAAGCAAACATACAAAGAATACCCCATTATAAAGCAAACATACAAGGCATACCCCATTATAAAGCAAACATACAAAGCATACCCCATTATAAAGCAAACATACAAGACATACCCCATTATAAAGCAAACATACAAAGAATACCCCATTATAAAGCAAACATACAAAGCATACCCCATTATAAAGCAAACATACAAGGCATACCCCATTATAAAGCAAACATACAAAGCATACCCCATTATAAAGCAAACATACAAAGTGTACCCCATTATAAAGCAAACATACAAAGCATACCCCATTATAAAGCAAACATACAAAGCGTACCCCATTATAAAGAAAACATACAAAGCATACCCCATTATAAAGAAAACACACAAAGTGTACCCCATTATAAAGCAAACATACAAAGCATACCACATTATAAAGCAAACATACAAAGCATACTCCATTATAAAACAAACATACAAAGCATACCCCATTATAAAGCAAACATACAAAGCATACCCCATTATAAAGCAAACATACAAAGCATACCCCATTATAAAGCAAACATACAAAGTGCACCCCATTATAAAGCAAACATACAAAGCATACCCCATTATAAAGCAAACATACAAAGCGTACCCCATTATAAAGAAAACATACAAAGCATACCCCATTATAAAGAAAACACACAAAGTGTACCCCATTATAAAGCAAACATACAAAGCATACCACATTATAAAGCAAACATACAAAGAATACCCCATTATAAAGCAAACATACAAGGCATACCCCATTATAAAGCAAACATACAAAGCATACCCCATTATAAAGCAAACATACAAGACATACCCCATTATAAAGCAAACATACAAAGAATACCCCATTATAAAGCAAACATACAAAGCATACCCCATTATAAAGCAAACATACAAGGCATACCCCATTATAAAGCAAACATACAAAGCATACCCCATTATAAAGCAAACATACAAAGTGTACCCCATTATAAAGCAAACATACAAAGCATACCCCATTATAAAGCAAACATACAAAGCGTACCCCATTATAAAGAAAACATACAAAGCATACCCCATTATAAAGAAAACACACAAAGTGTACCCCATTATAAAGCAAACATACAAAGCATAGCACATTATAAAGCAAACATACAAAGCATACTCCATTATAAAACAAACATACAAAGCATACCCCATTATAAAGCAAACATACAAAGCATACCCCATTATAAAGCAAACATACAAAGCATACCCCATTATAAAGCAAACATACAAAGTGCACCCCATTATAAAGCAAACATACAAAGCATACCCCATTATAAAGCAAACATACAAAGCGTACCCCATTATAAAGAAAACATACAAAGCATACCCCATTATAAAGAAAACACACAAAGTGTACCCCATTATAAAGCAAACATACAAAGCATACCACATTATAAAGCAAACATACAAAGAATACCCCATTATAAAGCAAACATACAAGGCATACCCCATTATAAAGCAAACATACAAAGCATACCCCATTATAAAGCAAACATACAAGGCATACCCCATTATAAAGCAAACATACAAAGAATACCCCATTATAAAGCAAACATACAAAGAATACCCCATTATAAAGCAAACATACAAAGAATACCCCATTATAAAGCAAACATACAAAGAATACCCCATTATAAAGCAAACATACAAAGCATACCCCATTATAAAGCAAACATACAAGGCATACCCCATTATAAAGCAAACATACAAAGCATACCCCATTATAAAGCAAACATACAAAGTGTACCCCATTATAAAGCAAACATACAAAGCATACCCCATTATAAAGCAAACATACAAAGCGTACCCCATTATAAAGAAAACATACAAAGCATACCCCATTATAAAGAAAACACACAAAGTGTACCCCATTATAAAGCAAACATACAAAGCATACCACATTATAAAGCAAACATACAAAGCATACTCCATTATAAAACAAACATACAAAGCATACCCCATTATAAAGCAAACATACAAAGCATACCCCATTATAAAACAAACATACAAAGCATACCCCATTATAAAGCAAACATACAAAGCATACCACATTATAAAGCAAACATACAAAGCATACACCAGTATAAAGCAAACATACAAAGTGTACCCCATTATAAAGCAAACATACAAAGCATACCCCATTAAAAAGCAAACATACAAGGCATACCCCATTATAAAGCAAACATACAAAGCATACCCCATTATAAAGCAAACATACAAAGCATACCCCATTATAAAGCAAACATACAAAGCATACCCCATTATAAAACAAACATACAAAGCGTACCCCATTTTAAAGCAAACATACAAAGCATACCCCATTATAAAGCAAACATACAAAGCGTACCCCATTATAAAGAAAACATACAAAGCATACCCCATTATAAAGAAAACACACAAAGTGTACCCCATTATAAAGCAAACATACAAAGCATACCACATTATAAAGCAAACATACAAAGAATACCCCATTATAAAGCAAACATACAAGGCATACCCCATTATAAAGCAAACATACAAAGCATACCCCATTATAAAGCAAACATACAAAGTGTACCCCATTATAAAGCAAACATACAAAGAATACCCCATTATAAAGCAAACATACAAAGCATACCCCATTATAAAGCAAACATACAAGGCATACCCCATTATAAAGCAAACATACAAAGCATACCCCATTATAAAGCAAACATACAAAGTGTACCCCATTATAAAGCAAACATACAAAGCATACCCCATTATAAAGCAAACATACAAAGCGTACCCCATTATAAAGAAAACATACAAAGCATACCCCATTATAAAGAAAACACACAAAGTGTACCCCATTATAAAGCAAATATACAAAGCATACCACATTATAAAGCAAACATACAAAGCATACTCCATTATAAAACAAACATACAAAGCATACCCCATTATAAAGCGAACATACAAAGCATACCCCATTATAAAGCAAACATACAAAGCATACCCCATTATAAAGCAAACATACAAAGTGTACCCCATTATAAAGCAAACATACAAAGCATACCCCATTATAAAGCAAACATACAAAGCGTACCCCATTATAAAGAAAACATACAAAGCATACCCCATTATAAAGAAAACACACAAAGTGTACCCCATTATAAAGCAAACATACAAAGCATACCACATTATAAAGCAAACATACAAAGCATACTCCATTATAAAACAAACATACAAAGCATACCCCATTATAAAGCAAACATACAAAGCATACCCCATTATAAAACAAACATACAAAGCATACCCCATTATAAAGCAAACATACAAAGCATACCACATTATAAAGCAAACATACAAAGCATACACCAGTATAAAGCAAACATACAAAGTGTACCCCATTATAAAGCAAACATACAAAGCATACCCCATTAAAAAGCAAACATACAAGGCATACCCCATTATAAAGCAAACATACAAAGCATACCCCATTATAAAGCAAACATACAAAGCATACCCCATTATAAAGCAAACATACAAAGCATACCCCATTATAAAGCAAACATACAAAGCATACCCCATTATAAAACAAACATAGAAAGCGTACCCCATTATAAAGCAAACATACAAAGCATACCCCATTATAAAGCAAACATACAAAGCATACCCCATTATAAAGAAAACATACAAAGCATACCCCATTATAAAGCAAACATACAAGGCATACCCCATTATAAAGCAAACATACAAAGTGTACCCCATTATAAAGCAAACATTCAAAGCATACCCCATTATAAAGAAAACATACAAAGCATACCCCATTATAAAGCAAACATACAAAGAATACCCCATTATAAAGCAAACATACAAAGTGTACCCCATTATAAAGCAAACATACAATGCATACCCCATTATAAAGCAAACATACAAAGCATACCCCATTATAAAGCAAACATACAAAGTGTACCCCATTATAAAGCAAACATACAAAGCATACCCCATTATAAAGCAAACATACAAAGCGTACCCCATTATAAAGAAAACATACAAAGCATACCCCATTATAAAGAAAACACACAAAGTGTACCCCATTATAAAGCAAACATACAAAGCATACCACATTATAAAGCAAACATACAAAGAATACCCCATTATAAAGCAAACATACAAGGCATACCCCATTATAAAGCAAACATACAAAGCATACCCCATTATAAAGCAAACATACAAGACATACCCCATTATAAAGCAAACATACAAAGAATACCCCATTATAAAGCAAACATACAAAGAATACCCCATTATAAAGCAAACATACAAAGCATACCCCATTATAAAGCAAACATACAAGGCATACCCCATTATAAAGCAAACATACAAAGCATACCCCATTATAAAGCAAACATACAAAGTGTACCCCATTATAAAGCAAACATACAAAGCATACCCCATTATAAAGCAAACATACAAAGCGTACCCCATTATAAAGAAAACATACAAAGCATACCCCATTATAAAGAAAACACACAAAGTGTACCCCATTATAAAGCAAACATACAAAGCATACCACATTATAAAGCAAACATACAAAGCATACTCCATTATAAAACAAACATACAAAGCATACCCCATTATAAAGCAAACATACAAAGCATACCCCATTATAAAACAAACATACAAAGCATACCCCATTATAAAGCAAACATACAAAGCATACCACATTATAAAGCAAACATACAAAGCATACCCCATTATAAAGCAAACATACAAAGTGTACCCCATTATAAAGAAAACATACAAAGCATACCCCATTATAAAGCAACCATACAAAGCATACCCCATTATAAAGCAAACATACAAAGCATACCCCATTATAAAATAAACATACAAAGCATACCCCATTATAAAGCAAACATACAAAGCATACCACATTATAAAGCAAACATACAAAGCATACCCCATTATAAAGCAAACATACAAAGTGTACCCCATTATAAAGAAAACATACAAAGCGTACCCCATTATAAAGCAAACATACAAAGCATACCCCATTATAAAGCAAACATACAAAGCATACTCCATTATAAAACAAACATACAAAGCATACCCCATTATAAAGCAAACATACAAAGCATACACCAGTATAAAGCAAACATACAAAGTGTACCCCATTATAAAGCAAACATACAAAGCATACCCCATTAAAAAGCAAACATACAAGGCATACCCCATTATAAAGCAAACATACAAAGCATACCCCATTATAAAGCAAACACACAAAGCATACCCCATTATAAAGCAAACATACAAAGCATACCCCATTATAAAACAAACATACAAAGCATACCCCATTATAAAGCAAACATACAAAGCATACCCCATTATAACGCAAACATACAAAGCATACCCCATTATAAAGCAAACATACAAAGCATACCCCATTATAAAGCAAACATACAAAGAATACCCCATTATAAAGCAAACATACAAAGAATACCCCATTATAAAGCAAACATACAAAGCATACCCCATTATAAAGCAAACATACAAAGCATACCCCATTATAAAGCAAACATACAAAGCATACCCCATTATAAAGCAAACATACAAGGCATACCCCATTATAAAACAAACATACAAAGCATACCCCATTATAAAGCAAACATACAAAGAATACCCCATTATAAAGCAAACATACAAAGAATACCCCATTATAAAGCAAACATACAAAGCATACCCCATTATAAAGCAAATATACAAAGAATACCCCATTATAAAGCAAACATACAAAGCATACCCCATTATAAAACAAACATACAAAGCATACCCCATTATAAAGCAAACATACAAAGAATACCCCATTATAAAGCAAACATACAAAGAATACCCCATTATAAAGCAAACATACAAAGCATACCCCATTATAAAGCAAATATACAAAGAATACCCCATTATAAAGCAAACATACAAAGAATACCCCATTATAAAGCAAATATACAAAGAATACCCCATTATAAAGCAAACATACAAAGCATACCCCATTATAAAGCAAACATACCAAGAATACCCCATTATAAGTTATAACAATAGTTTATGGATTTTTTTTTACTTCCTAAAAGTTTCTGTGTTAGAGAAACTGTTTTGTACTGCAGCACTGAATGCTTTCTCTTGCTTTCTATCCTTCCAAGCTGAGAGTTCAATGCCAGGCAGGGTCAGCAAAGGTTAATAACATTTTGTTGAAAACAGACAGCCTTAAAATGGCCTGCCTTATAGTATAATCCTTACTTGGGAGGGGCATGACCATTATTATTGCTCACTTGCACCATTATAGACCGGTCCCACTCATAAAGGCAGCCCAGTGCAAGCCTCCTCTGCATGAGGGACTCAGCAACCACAGGCGTACGTTTCGGCCTCTGATGGGACTCATCAGTGTGGTACAGCTGGTGTCCCTCTCGGTGCTCTAGAGTCCAACGTCTGGGCATACTCTGAATTACCCAAGGTAAGAAAAACATACAAAAGTAGAAGCCACGTCTCAACAGAGAACAGAGTGTGATAAAATTGCCGGCCCAATAAAATAATACTCGGGAGAGAGAGATCACCGTTTTTTTTGGGTTCACTTGCAGCATTACAGTGGGGACCTACTAATTAGCATATCACACTGGTCCCACCCATAAGGGCAATCCAGACCATACATTTCCTTTCTCGGGCAGAGGTGGCTGTCATTGCTTTTTTATGTCTAATAAAATCAGTACAATAGAATTGGTTACAGTAACATCCCCATCAGGACATATGAAAACGACTGTGTGCATATATGTTTATCCACACTGTGGTCATCCTAGTTGCTTACTAACTATTTTAGTGGTTGATCTGTCGAATTACCAGGTCACGTTAACACTGATACATTACATTTTTAAAGACCCATTTGTGACATTTGATGTCATCAAGCTCAGCGAATAATCCCCCCCAATTATCGTAATGATATTAAATTACACAATACCACTTATTTCTCCTTTCTCTGCGTCCGCCCGCCCCACGGTGTGTTACTTAAAGAAGCACAGCTAGCACGCCAAGGGAAGATGTTTGGGAAACTAGCGCGCACATATACGTGAATTTTACTGGCGGCCCTCCAACGTCTCATTTTGTTTGCTTGAAGACGACCTGCCACTCTAATTACTAAATTAGATGGTTAACTATGTTTCATTCATCACTGTGCTTTGCATCTGGTAAACTGCACACAATTCCCCACCCACCCTCCCCCCTCTTTCTCTGATGAATCACATATGATAAATTAAAACCCCCTAGTTCTTCTTTAAAGTGGTCAGCGCTAATTGTCTCTATTCTGGGGAGTAGAGTGCAGTACAGGTGAAACATATGTTTTGCACACTCTAATTACGCGACGCTAAGTAGAAAGACTAACCAGGTGTGCGTTTGTCTCTGAAAAGGTTTAATTTGAACCAGGTGAGGTTGAGATCTCGCCAATTCCCAACGAGGCATTGAATGTTCGCACCACGCGCTCCCCATTCTTTTGAAAGGTATTGCTTTCCTTTCAGAATGTCTGAGATTAGGTGAAGATGATATCATTTTGCCAGACTGCTGCTTTGTGTCTAAACAGCAAACACAATTAAGGGATCATCCTGGAGAAATGAACGGGACCTGTCATCTATTGACTGTTTTAAATCAAATTATTTTTCTGTCTTGTTTTATTTTGATCACTTAACAGTACAGAGAGAGCTAGGCACGCATATAATGTGTTTATATACATGTATATATCCGTGTTTATATATATGTATATATATATATATATATATATTTCCAAAAAAGGTGCACTCAGCTCAAAGATCCATTGTGGAATCAACTGCCTGGGTGCTGTACAGCATGGTATGTATACAAATCCAAAAAAAGGAAGAAAATACGCACTCACAGGTCTTGAAGATCAAAGAAAATTCATTGTATTAGGGTCGATACTCAGATGAAGTACATATAAGCAGTCGACGTTTCGGTCCACGCTCTGGACCTTTATCAAGACTCAGTCTTGATAAAGGTCCAGAGCGTGGACCGAAACGTCGACTGCTTATATGTACTTCATCTGAGTATCGACCCTAATACAATGAATTTTCTTTGATCTTCAAGACCTGTGAGTGCGTATTTTCTTCCTTTTTTTGGATTTGTATATATATATATATATATAAATAAGAGTTTGGAAGCTGTTTAATAGATGGGTTAGTGTGCTGATCTATGTATTGTACTCTCTCTCTCTCTCTCACTCTCTCTCTGTCTCTGTCTCTCTCTCTCTCACTCTCTCACTCTCTCACTCTATATATATATACATATACACACAATACACAGATCAGCATACTGACCCATCTATTAAACAGGTTACAAACTCTTAAAGCTATAGTTTTCATTAAGGCAACTTAAAAACACCTTCCACACTCGGCTTCGTGTTTAGCAGCCCTCCCCTCACAGGTGCTCCAAAAATAGTGTCCAGAGAATCCTATATATTGTAGGCTAGTCCCAGTATGTATCAAATAAGAAGGCCTTTGGTCCCTGGTAAGTAATATATCAAAAGAGATTAAGCTCTAGGCAGGAGAGGGTTACCCCCCCCCCCTCCCCCAGGGTTTCTCTCAAATCTCACTCAATGGGTGACAGTTGCACCACTATTTAGTTCTAAATTCCCCAGTGCACATTTTGTTTCTATCCATTTTTCTCGTTTTGTCTATCAATTTCTATACTTTATCTGTCAGTATACCTTTATCTATCTTTGAGGATAACAGGTGGTCTGATTAAATTGCATGGTGGGCAAATAAATAGTTTTTGCCCTTCCCAGGCCAAAAGTTGCCAGTCCTCCCCTGGAGTTAGGACCCACCAAATATCGAAGTACTTTGGCGTAGTGGTGGGCTGAGCATAAAAAGGCCATATAATGTCACTAAATCTCCAATTTTGTCATCTTTGGTCACAAGGATGCCACAATGGCTGATTTTCATACCCATTTGGGATCACATCAGTGATACCTGAGTAGGCCAAATTAAGGGGCCATTTGGATCACTGAAGTGATCTGAATTGGGACAAATAAGAGCTTTCCCAGGGACGATCAGAGCTACATGAGTAGAACCTTATATTTGACATAGTTATGCTTCAATTTTCACTTACAGAAAGGGGATTATTTAGATGTCAGAAAACTTATTTACATGTCCCTGGTCACAAAGTGTTACCTCCGATGCACTTTCTTAGAACAGGTGCGGAGTTATTTGTCTTTACTCATTCTTTGGCTTACTTTATATGCTCTTGATTACAATAATTCACTGCAAGTAATGGATTACGTTGTTAACAAACATGTGGCGTAAATAAGTAATTCTAAAAGAAAAACAAGCAGAATCCTACTTTAATAAACTAATCAGCGACAACAATTACTCATTCGTAGGGTTAGAACTGGGTAATGCTATTGTGGGTTGGACTGTTTTTGTAAGATGACGTATCATTGAAGGACTATGGGAAATATACATGTAGCTTTTCAAGGACAGGGCTGTGATGTAGGTTTTTTGTATCAAAATTTTTTTCTTTAGCTGTTGATACAATAAGGAGTATGTACAGATGACTAATTAAATGTAAAAACAATATAGAACAGAGGCAGTGCACACCAGCAGTGCAATGCTTGGAACATTAAAAGGCCAACAGTGCACCCATATACTTTCTACATATGAGAACAGTGAGGTAGTGATGACCTATTCTATTTTGACAGCTGCCTCACACAGACAAGGGCAACCATCCCACCTCTGGACCACCAGGGATTCAAATGCACTGATTCTCTCCCTCTGCCACAAGGCAAACAAGGCACTCGCCTAGGGCGGCAGTTTGCCAGAGGGTGTTAAAGCACAATTCTGGTGCTTCAAACATTTTCACTCCGTCCCCCACCATTCAGCAAGCTTTAGCTCCTTCCAATTAATCGGGGTGATGGGGGCATGTAATCAACGTGGTGGGGGTATGTAATGAGGGTGATGCTGGCATGTATTGGGGGTGATGGGGAATTTAGTGTGTATGCAATGTAATGGGGGCATGTAATGGGGCGATTGGACATTTAATGTGTGTGCAGTGTGGGTGATGGGGCATGTAATGGGGTGATGGGGCATGTCGTGGGTGTGCAACATGGGTGATAGGGCATGTCGTAGGTGTGCAACGTGGTTGGGGGTGCCCAAATTTTGTCTGCCTAGAGCAGCACAAAACCAAGATACACCACCACCCCCTGCCCCCAGAAAGACAAGTGGGAAGCTCTTGCTGATTGGACTATATTGGTCATATGATGCTCAGTCAGCTTACACCTGGTGGCACATCATGGGAAATGTAGTCCACACATCATGCTCCTTACATTGCATTGTGCAAAAGGAGGAAGTTATTCTCTATGGCCACGGCTGGCCCAAGACATTGTGCTGCCTGGTCCAAAAAGGAAGTGCTGCTCCCTCCGCCCTCTAAAAACCACGCCCACTTATACCACACCTACAGTGCAGAAGTTTAATGAATGATGCATGGAGGTTGATAGATAGTAAATATCAGGCAGACAAATACTATATTTTTACTGTCATTTTGTAACAAAAGACTTGGTTTTACTTTAAAGTTACTAAATATACTATGATAATTTGTATTGCATGCAATAAGCCTATTACACGTTATCAAGAACTTCCATAAAAATACAGGACACTGGACTCACACTCAGATGCGTCACTAGGGTTGGTGTACCCCGGTGCGGTAACTCATGGTGTCACCCCCCTGGATATCTTCCAATACCATGCCAAACAGATTCCTTAGTAATGCCAGTCAGATGGCCCATTAAATATGCCACATACAGGAGCCCCACATATTATGTCAAACACAATAATAATATGCCAGTATTATTTGGCCGTTAATAAGCCATAATTATTGTGCCATTCAGATGCCAGTAATATTGTGCCATTCAGATGCCTGTATTATTGTGCCATTCAGATGCCAGTAATATTGTGCCATTCAGATACCTGTAATATTGTGCCATTCAGATGCCAATAATATTGTGCCATTCATATACCAGTAATGTTGTGCCATTCAAACGCCAGTAATATTGTGCCAGTCAGAGCCTAGTAATAGTGTGCCATTCAAATGCCTGTATTATTGTGCCATTCAGATGTCTGTATAATTGTGCCACTCAGATGTCTGTATAATTGTGCCATTCAGATACCAGTAATATTGTGCCATTCAAATGCCTGTATTTTTGTGCCATTCAGATACCAGAAATATTGTGCCATTCAAATGCCAGTTATATTGTGCCATTCAGATGCCAGTAACATTGCGCCATTCAGATGCCAGTAATATTGTGCCATTCAAATGCATAATTGTGTCATTCCAGTGCTCGTTTTATTGCTCCCTCCTCCCCCTTCCCTGGTACTTACCACCTGGCAGCTGCTCCGTGTCCCCGAACGCTTCCTCCGTGTAGTCTTCCCTCCTGCACGGAGGAGGGAAACACCAGATGCCGGATGTGACGTAACGTCACATCCGGTCGCAGGGATTTTTTTTTTTCCTTTTTTTTTCCCGAGGCCGAATCGAGCGGATGCGGCTGCCAGAGAAAAAAAAAACAAAACTACAGCAGCGCAATGCGGTGCAAGGGATTGCGGCAACACGGGTGTCACCCCCACTGGGGGTGTCACACGGTGCAGTGCGCACCTCCCGCACCCCCCTCGTGACGCCACTGCTCATACTTGTCTATTAAAGAACTATATGTGATTTCTATACAATATTATGTACATTCCATTTCAATTATTTTCATTATTATTAGTGCATCACAATAAAAAATGATACAGGTTGAGTATCGCTTATCTGAAGATCCAAAATTCGAAATGACCCAAAATGGGGTCATTTCGGACTTTGAAATGTAGTTCCCAGAGCGCTGTGTCGGGCGGGATGGACTACCATGTCAACTCGGCAGCACCGTGGAGCAGGTAAGTTCACCAGCTTCACTGCTATAAATGATCTACATGACCTAAATACAATGTGAGTTGGTGGGACCAGTCTGATATTCTCTCTAATGATGCAAGCGAGCAAAAAAACGTGCATTTCTCTCCCAAGTAGGTTACACCCAGTAAGGTGGGTCCTTACTCGCTTCACCTAGAGGGATACCAGCCGTACCACACTGATGAGGCCAATGAAGGCCAAAACGTACGTCTGTGGTTGCTGTATTCTTCGTGCAGAGGAGACCTGCCAGGCTATTTGGATCTGGACTGTCCTTATGGGTGGGACCAGTCTGATAGGCTAATGGAGAGGTTTGCTCTGTAATGGTGCAAGCGAGCAAAAAACGGCGATTCCTCTCCCGAGTAGGTTACATCCTATAGGGCCGGCTATTTGAGCTTTTGTCCGGTCTTGCGGGATCCCACTTCTTTGTTTGTCTCTATGAGTAATTATAAAACCTGAAGGCAAAAAAAAAAAAAAGGAATTGCTAAATTCAGGTATTTAATGCCTGATTTTTTAAATTCACTTGTCAGCTCTCCACAGTTCACTTTTTAGTGATTAGACCCCAGTGAACTTTGGTGAATTATCAAGAACTTCACTGAAAAAATCCAGGGCAAATTAGCTATTTTGAAGAATAGGTACAGCAGAGAAGTTTTTGGCCTGATTATTGCAATTTAGTTGTCAATTTACAACTCAGTGATTTAGTTTTTTTTTTAAAATGCTTAAAATAAATAAATAAATATCCTTAATTATTCTTCCTGCATTGTATAGCAATGTGATTATTTAGGCTCTGTGCATCCAGCTAGAAAAAGTTACACTAAGGAGTATAAGTTTTATACACATCCCTCCATCTCATCTCTCATATAGTAATGCTAGAAGAGTAGATTTATCTACTTTTTTTTTGGAACATTGTTCATTGTAACACCAAAAAAAGAAACTATTTGGGGATTTTTTGTGGAATAAAAGATCTCTGAGGGAATAAATTAAAAGCAGTTCCCTTGGCTGAAACTCACTTTGCTTGTGGTAACATTCTTCTGTGTGACAAAGTGGCTGTAACTTCTAACATTAATCTAAGAAAAAAAGTTACACCAAATCTTGTTCATGTTTCTCATATTAATGTGTATGTTTGATCAGGCAATACACGATTCCATTTTTTTGTTATTGTTTGCTGCTTTGGAAGAACATATTGTCTGTGGAGATATAATCAGAACACTTAAAGTATAGCAGGCAAGTAGAACTAAGTCAAACTCAAGTGCCGAATTTGAATTTGCCTCAAAAATAGCTTCAATCTTTGTATTGTCCCATTACTCTCAATGGGGAAGATACAAACCTGAATTTTTTTTGGGTTGCCCAATTTGACTCAAAATGAAAGTTGACGTCCAAAGTTGAATTTTAGTCGATAAACCCCAAAGTAATTTTATTGAACGCAGATCCAAATTAAACCTGACTGTAAGAGAGTATTGGTGTATTGAAGAAAACAAATCTCAGTATATAGCCATTGATCCTGCCATTGGCTATGTACATCTTGTTTGTATTGTTATCCAGCTCAGTTATTCCCCAAACATGTACATTTCTAGGGAAAAGGGGGTGTAATAGTCTCCCTGGGTTTAGTAGCGTCCCTTCAGCCCCATAAAAGCAGTGGCTGGGCCTGCCAAAGTGCCCCGGTCACCCTCCTTGCAAATTGTGGAGCTACTAAGATGGCTCCTGACCCCTTACAAAAGAATACATGGGGCTTGTGAAATGGCCCAAGCCTTCTAATTAGAACTATGTCCAGCCCCCTAGAAATACATGGGTTTTCACAGCCCACATGGCACTCAAAGTGTGGATTTTTTTCCCGTTTTCTTTTTTATTGACTTCATCCCACCCTACCTGGGAAAGTTAGAGGCATGGGGGACGGTAGATAGGGTAATTATTGAATTATTGTTTAATTTTGTAGGGTTGTCCAGTGCCTTTGCGACAGCTCCTTCCCCATGGCTACTAAGAGGTCGGGACACTTTTAATTGATAAGGGCCAGGGGCACTGGGGCAGCCCCATGCACCATTTATTAATAACGCTGCCAGGGGCATTTGGCCATCCTCTGGCCCCATGGTTTGAATAGGAGGCCAGGGGCCCTTGTCTAGCCCCACCACCCCATACATGATTATGGGTCCGGAGACCACATTCCCACATTAATATAGGGTTAACCCTTTCAGTACTGTAGGGAACACTGTTTGTCATGTGTTTCGAGGAGTTTGTTGACAGCCAAGGATGTTTATTGTTTTTGCCCCTTTAATGGTTTTCTCTGCCCATTGAATCACACTTTGGTTCAGTGTTTATGTAGTTTTGTAACTTAACGGCCCGTGTTCTGATATCAAGAACTTACCATTGAGTGAACCACGCATGACCTTGATCGCTCAAATCACTGAGTAGACAGCTCGGAGCCGCGCATGCAAGTCTGTGATGCCGATAACCATACTTCCCATGATGCCTCCCACCTCCAGCGGGATGAAGTATGCGAGTGTTTAGACCAGGGAGTTAGGGTTACAGTGAGGGTAAGGGTCAGAGTTAACTCTCAGGGGTTAGGGTTAGAGTAGATTACAGCAAACCCTAATCCTTACTCTTACTCTAACCCTAAACCCCCTTGACTAATCATTCAGATTTAATACCGTTAGCGGCGAGAGGCATCATGGGAAGTGTAGTTGTTGGCATCTCCGAGCTGTCTAGTCAGTGGTTTGAGTGATAGAGCATGGTGGTAAGTTCTGGTTTGGAAATGTCACGACACCTGAATTGAATCCAGGCCAACATATTTATGGATTCAGAATGAAAGGTTATACTATCAAGGGTCTGAACCTCCCAGCTGCTCTGCTTTAAGGACATACATACACACAGTTGCAGCAGACATTTTGTCAGTAATACAGTTGTGTCTAGTTAGTGTAAATATTTACTTGCAGTCTGCAGTGATACATGTGTGAACCTCGGCCTGGATTTAGCACAGCCCACTGTGACTCATTCACAATGTCTGCAGAGTCACCCAATTCCTGACAGAATAACATCTCAGCACACACACACTTCTCAAGGAAACTAGCACTGCTGGGGGTCATCGCTCATAATGTTCTAAAAATGACTCCACTTTATTCTTTTCTTCTAAGAAATGAATTGTGTTTTATTTGCTTGACATTTCCAAAAAAAAGAAAATTTAAAAATTGCATGTGTGTTTTTATTTTTTATTTTTTAAAGCTTATTCTGGACTCAAGTTCAGAGACTACAGCAGTGCAGCCTTTATAAAGCCAGATATGGAGGAGATGGTATAACAGTCCCTACTGGTTAAACGGTCACTCCAATCTGAAAAAAAAACTGGGAAATCAATGTATATTAATGCTGGCACGTTATTTATTGTATCTTTTTTGTCTTTTGCAAAACATACTGTATTTGCTCGAATATAAGACGACCCTGATTAAAAGACGACCCCCCCAAACTTTGGATATTCCTTTAGGAAAAAAACTAAAAGCCTGAATATAAGACTATCCTACAGGAAAAAAGTTTAACTTGTATATATTCACATGTAAATCGCTTTTTAATATTTAATACAAATTATGATATTAAAAAAATGCATTTCTTGTTTTTATTTCCTTTTATGTGGCAATGCTGCCTCTCTTACCCTCCCCCCAGCTTTGTCTCTCTCTCTCCCCCGCTTCCCCCAGCATTCTCTCTCTCTCCCCCCAGTGTTATTTCCCTCCCCCCAAATTTTTCTTTCTCTCTCCACCTCCCTCCCTCCTTTTATCTCTCTCTCCCCCCCTTTTCTCTCTTCCCCCCTCCCCCTGTCTTTCTCTGCCCTCCTCCCCTTGTCTCTCTCTCCCCCCTCCCCTTGTCTCTCTTTGCCCCCCCTCCCCTTGTCTCTCTCTCCCCCCTCCCCTTGTCTCTCTCTCCCCCCTCCCCTTGTCTCTCTTTGCCCCCCCCTTCCTCCCCTTGTCTCTCTACCCCCTGTCTCTCTCATATTATATTCGAGCAAAAACTGTAATTTGAAAAAAAAAATTGCAGGTTTTTGGTAATTTGTTGTGGATTGATCTTGAGGTGTGTAACTAGGAACCATTGGCCCCGATGCAATAAAATGCTATGGCGAAACGCGCGTCGAGCGTTTCAGTCACTCTGTCCAATTTTTTTAATTTAATTTATTATCATCATTTATTTTATACTTCACGCTGTCGTTATCTAGCCTTGTACCATCGCTTAGGTTTATTATTGGCATTTTTAGAACTGGCTGCTTGTCATTTCCAGGTGTTTGGCACTTAGGGATTAGGTGTGGGTAGTCAGTCAACGTTGATTTTTGATTCTTTTGGGATCTCTCTTTCCCTGCAGTATTTATAGGCAGTGTTCCTTACTATTAATAACCTAGTTTGGATGGGATTGACATTACCTGGGTCTGGGGAAAGACTGCTACTAATTCGACCATAGGCTTATAAAATGACATGCAAAGGTTTTTGTATTAACTATCTTGCATAATTTTGGTTGGCAGAGTGTGCTGTACTTTGGGTTTTTTAAACATTTTATGTGCTGTAAACCATCATTCACATTTACCACTGGATTTGCAATTTATAATATGAAATATATGGTGGAACACTTTTTGTCTTGTCATTAGTTGTTGTACGTTGTTATGTGTGTCCTAGCAGCTGGTGGGGATGTTTGGCAAATTACTTGATCTTATGTTATTCTGCTTTTTAATCAAATTACTCATTAAAGCTATACGCACTATTTTTTTAGCTTTCTTACTACCATCCTCTGTTAAAAGCTTCAGTGCTTTTGTTCTGTTCCATTTGCTATTATAAAAATGCTAAACAGCCTCGCTGTGCCATCCTTGCCCCTCCCAAATAGCCTCTCAGTGCCCTCTTAGCCCCTCAAACAGACTCTCTGTGATATTCTAGCCCCAAATAGCCTCTCAGTGCCACCTTAGCCCCTCAAACAGTCTCTCTGTGACATCCTTGCCCCAAATAGCCTCTCAGTGCCCTCTAAGCCCCTCAAACAGTCTCTCTGTGACATCCTAGCCCCCAATAGCCTCTCAGTGCCATCTTAGCCCCTCAAACAGTCTCTCTGTGACATCCTAACCCCAAATAGCCACTCAATGCCCTCTTAGCCCCTCAAATAGTCTCTCTGTGACATCCTAGCCCCAAATAGCCTTTCTGTGACATCCTCTTTAAATTAAGTGGATTGCACAGTACAGATTTCATATATAAAGCAATTAGTTGCAATAAAGCCAAACAGCTATAATAGCCAACACCAGTATCCAAACAATAACATACTCAACATACTACCATTGTCCTCAGTATCATTTACTTCCCCCTGTTAGCGACCAATACCCTCTGTAGACATGACATTTGGGTTCATTTTTGGGTACTCAAACTTGGCTTAAATGGGGATTTGTCACCAGAATGCCCCAGAACATATTCTTTTTTCTCATGATCTCATAAATGACTTGTCAAGTAACACATGGGTTTGTCTTTGATAACATGTATCCCTTCCTAAAATCTTCTGCTCCACCCCTATCTTTCCCCCTTTTCCTATGAACTCTCTGCACAGTGAGATCATCAGAGCATCCTACACAAAAATCTGATTACTGGAAAAGGGCTAGCATTATTTAAATCTTTCCCATCAAAAATCAAGGGTTTGGTCCTGAGAGTCTATCTTTACACCCTGAGGTCACCTCAATTAAACCTATCCCAAGGGACCATCTTAAACAGGCAATGGAGAATTGGGATAGTGATACACCCTTTAGAAATACTTTAGATAAATCCAGCCACCCTCTTCTCCTTCCCCATTTCATCTCTGTACCCTGCTATGTAATTTTAAAGGGACCTTTATTAGACATTTCAGTTTAGGAAAAAATCCAGGTGAGTTGAGTTGAACATTCCATCTCACCAATGTAACTATGCCTTGTGCAGGGACAGACCCCGGTGAGTTTCTCCTGCTAGAGTGCAACTGGCCATGGAAAACATTTTTTGTAAGACTATCTGCTCTCCAGTCTGAGCATTGCATTGAATGATTTGCTGCTCCTCTGTTCCAAGTAACCTTTCTATTGCTCTGTCCAATCCTGCCCTTGCAAGGCTCATATATTATCATATAGTCTTACCTTTCTTCAGTGTATTCTGCGATCATTTAAGTCCTTGGTTTTACTTATCCCGGGAATAACCTTGGAAGGACAGTAGGTCAAAATCCCATGACACTGCCAGAGAGGAAAAGATAAAGAAGTGAAAACAACACGTTTCACTTTTTTTCCGAGCCATATTCTAAAACTAACAGAAGCCTACACTTTTTTAATCCTTAGATTACCTCCAGATATATGTGAATACATGTGTTATCTTTTATCTGTACTTATGATCTAGGTTTCTTGAAGGAAATTATGCAAAATACGAATGTGGGATTACTTTACGTTACCATTTATTTACATAGCGCCAACAATTTACGCAGCACTTAGGTACAGAACACACAAAGGGAGTTACAAACAGCATTAGACAAACATTTTCAGACTTTAACATGCTTGCGAACTTACAATCTAGAGGGGATGAAGAACATGATAAACTGAAGGAGAGCGAAAAGGCAGAAAAGGTGGGAGAGGTAAAAACAGAAGTAGATTGTGATAATGGAAGGTGCGGGGGAACTGAGAGCTGAGTGAGTCCGTCCCAGAGGTTACTGATGTGATTTAGATGGGTGCATTGTAAATATACAAACTCCAGCCACATGAGTAGTGTTGAAGAATGAATCTGTCTGTAAGGATTGGATCTTCTTGTAAGAAAAGTTACAGTTTTAATCCGCATTCGGTGCAGTTTATAAGTAAGCTCAATTACCTTTTCTAATATACAAGGCTATCCTAGCTATAAGACCGGGAACGGGGGACAAATAAAAGTATTCAGAAAAATTGGGCAGACTAGATGGACCGACTGGTTCTTATCTGCCGGTGACACATTCTATGTTTCTATGTTTCTACAATAACCTTTTATTAAATATGTAAAGACACTTTTATCTGTGAAAATGGAGCCTCTGGCTCTTATTCACTACTATTCTGGTGTTTTTCAGTGCCTGTTCACTCAGGCTGCTGGAGAAATGAGAACACACGCTAACTGATGACTTCTGGTCATAGGCCCAAGGAGCAATTTGCCGCATTTTGATACATAACCCAATATGTGTTTTGGAAAAAATATGGAAAGTGTGAGTTGCAAGGACAGGAATTCTGGAGACAAACGACAGAACGGGGAAGTTTAACACAGCTCAGTGACCCAGGTCAGGCAGTGATCAGTGAAGGCTAGCCGGAGGAAGATGGGAAAGAGGCAACGATACATACTATGTGAAAATGTGCAAAAGCCCAGTGTGCGGACTGACCAAGGAAATACAAAAGTAAAATGCAAACTATACAGTTTATTGACAAAATAAAACACATTCAGGTATCCTTAAAGGACAACTGTCACATGCAACAATGTTCTATTTCATTGAAATTTTGTATTTAATGAAATAATACAAATAGAGTACCTTAGTGAGTCCTCCATGCTTGCATAGCTGTATCGTGGGTAGATGTGTTGTTTAGAATCTTGGGTCAGATGAAGGAAGGTCTGATCCAAAATGTCTGCCCCCTCATAGATCTACGCAGAGCAAAGAGAGCTCATTTAGGTTCGTTTTTCTTTCATTAAATCATTTCTATTTAAAATGCCTACACTTGGTGCAGTCGTTCAATTAAACATAACGTATAGTTTGCCGACAGTTGTCCTTTAAACAGGTAGTGAATGTTAGATACAAATGCAGATAAACATATACACATTTCGTACACTTTGTGGTTTATCTGCATCCATACCAACATGCAATGAGCCAGCGAAGCTGCCCATTCAGCTGTCTATTCTATAAGTCCACAACAGACCGTCGGTACAATACAATGTAGTATATTGGACAACAACTGGCTAATGCATTTCATGCACTTAACACACTAATGCATTAAGCACATGAAATGCGTTAGGCATTTATTGCCCACTGATCTGGATCATATTGTACTAGTGGTCCGCTATGGACTAATTTTATTACAACGTGGATACAACTAAAGAATAATGTTTTTTTTTACTATCCTGGAATGGTGAGCCGTCTATTTGGACTATAGCAGTTCCCAAAGCCCACCTGCAAGCTCCTGTACTAACGCCTCACATCCTCGGGACAAGTGAAGGTATTTTCCCATTTGTATACACAAGGATCCTCTGTTTTTGGTATATTTTGAATGCATAATATTCTGCCGTAAGACATAATCCAAATAATATTGTAATATAGACTAAAGAGAACCTAGAAAGAGAAAACAAATAACGTGATCATGTACAATATAAAATATATAAAAAATAATATAAAATGTATCTAACATTAGATAACGCTCCACATGGAACTTATACATGAAAATAATTGTCCAAAAAAGTGCCCCTATTTGTTTTTTCTTTGAATTCGGGTAGACTTGAGCGGACTTCAGAAAAAAGTCCGGGTTCGGGGTCAAACTTGACCCCGAACTTGACCCCGAACCTGAACCCCATTGAAGTCAATTGGGACCCGAACTTTTGGCCACTAAAATGCCTCTAAAAAAGTCCTGGAAAGGGCTAGAGGGCTGCAAAATGAAGTATAATGTGCGTGAGTGTCCCCATTTCTAGAAAGCCAATAGCCATGTAATGCTATTGGCTTTCTATAAACCGAAATAGAGCCCCCATTCAAAAGAACAGGTCAATTGACCTATTCTCATGAATGGGGACTTTATTTCGGTTTATAGAATAGCAATAGCATTACATGTATTCCAGAAACCGAAAGTCTATAAACCGAACGACATTCGGTTTATAGACTTTCGGTTTATAGAATACATGTAATGCTATTGCTATTCTATAAACCGAAAGTCTATAAACCGAATGTCGTAAGAATTTCTTATGAATGGGGACTCTATTTCGGTTTATAGAAAGCCAATAGCATTACATACAATGTAATCGCCGAACCCCGAACTCCAACACGGACATACAGTGAAATGTCCATGTTCGGGTCCGGGGTCCAAAAACCGGAAAGTTTGGTACGAACTCGAACAGTGCGGTTCGGGTTCGCTCAACACTAAATTCGGGATTTTTGGATTCAGGGAAATTTAAAACACAAATTAAAGTTAAAGAAAAAGAAAGAAAGAAGAAGGATAGATAGAAAGTAAATAACTACAGAGCTGAATCCAACCCAACCAGTACAGATGGGTAACACATGAAAGACTTGGCTGTGTTACTCGTCTCGTATCAGATGTCCTAATGAGTACAAATGTCTTACAGTTGCATTATATGACTGACAACGGCTGGCAGTAAAAACACAGCTTGGCTGCATTATAGGTGCGCTAATACAATGAAGTTACGCAAAGCATGAACAGATCCGGCACAGTTATCACACACACACTCACATACTTTACAAAGGCAGAAAGCATGACACACCGACATTACTCCAGCTGTCAGAGATGATCATACTTACTCCATCAGGTGTACACGTGAACAAGGGGGGGCAAGGGCGGGGGGGCAAAGAACGTGGTCTGACACTCATCGCCTCTGTTTTGAAGAGTTACTATCCCTCTTCTGAGAGTACAGTTTAACTTAGAGCCTATTGTGTTTGACTCATTATTAAGCAGTGAGTCAGGAGCCCACAAGCATTGGGGCAGATATAGACAAGACTTTATTCTCAGTTTGACCAGCTGTCGTAAGCCGTGTGGTTGTTGTCGAGTGAGTGAGAAGGTTCCAAAATTGTTTGCACAAGAGTAGCCTTGAGTCAAAGTTTTAAAGATGGCGGCAAGTGACTATAAATCTAGCAAAAGGGAAAATTATACCTTGCACACAAGTGTCTCTTGGATGAAAGGAGCAAGCATTCGCGTGTATACCACCCAAGGGCTTCTGTTAATCTCCTGTGGATGTACAGTATGAATCATCACCACCTTGGTGGCAGAGACAGGCACAGTGTCCATACAGCAGCAAGTTCCATAGTTCCATAGTAAAGTTCCATAGAACATCATTAAATTGTCCGCCACTGACCCCAGTAAATGTCCAACCTGAGCAGTGATCTTGTATAGTGTCGCATGTACTTGGCCAGGCTTAGGGCAGCATCAATTCTAAATGCATCACTGCAGCATCATGATATGGTTAGAATCTCTCTGTATTATATTAAGTCCTCATTGGACTGTCTTTAACTTATGACCTCTACTGTTCAGGCTCCTGTTTACTAGAAGCTTATATAGGTACACGGCAGTAGAAGTGAAAGTATAGAAATTATAACTCTTTGGAACAGTATGAGGCCTACTGTCCCTTGTAGTCTTGTAATGACTCCAGAGAAAATGCCCCTAGGTCATTTTAGCTGCATAAGGAACAGCAATGGTCATCTACACCTAGGCCTGACCTCCAATGAAGCTCATTCTGAAGCTACCAGATTGTTTAATAGCTGAGATGGAGCAGACCACAGGAGAAATGGATGTAGTTTGGGGATCTCATGCTGACAGGAGAAGAGTCAAGAGAAGACCCCCCCACAATAAACTTTCATACTTACATAAATAATTATTCTGGATTTACCAAAAGAGGTAAATGAGTCTATATAATGGTTATTATAGTTACAGGAAAAGAGTCAGCCATCTGCAAAGGTGATTTTCAGTGAGTTTAGTCCTGGGTTTTTATTTATACAGCCAGAATAAAAACGTAAAAAAAAAACCCAAAAAAACATTGTAGAACCTAACAAAAATCTGAGAAAGGCAGGGATCTCTCGTCCTATAAATAGAGTCGGTTTTACAGAGTCGGGTGGTTCTTGTGTACCCAGGCGGCAGTTTATGAGGGGTGGTAAATTTCCGCCTTTGCTGCCATTCCAGACCCGCTGGGAGCGCAGTGCAAGGGCATAAAGTCTGTGCATTGTTTGGCTGCTCCACCCCCTCGGGCTCAGCATTTGAAAGAGAGTCGGTGTGTCGGGTATCACATGACAACCCAGCTCTCAGATTGTGGGACTGCAGCTTCAGAGCAGATACCGCGCTGGAGTGCCCCTATCCCTGCTATGAAAGATAATACAGCAGGGAGAGGCAGTAGGGGCACATATGATACTGGCAAATGGGCAAAATATAAGTGGCATATGGGAAAAATAACACTGGCAAATGGGCAAAATATGAGTGGCATATGGGCAAAATAACACTGGCAAATGGGCAAAATATGAGTGGCATATGGGCAAAATAACACTGGCAAATGGGCAAAATATAAGTGGCATATGGGCAGAATAATACTGGCAAATGGGCAAAATATGAGTGGCAAATGGGCAGAACTGGCAAATGGGCAAAATATGAGTGGCAAATGGGCAGAATAATACTGGCAAATGGGCAAAATATGAGTGGCATATGGGAAAAATAACACTGGCAATTGGGCAAAATATGAGTGGCATATGGGCAAAATAACACTGGCAAATGGGCAAAATATGAGTGGCATATGGGCAGAATAATACTGGCACATGGGCAGAATATGAGTGGCATATGGGTAAAATATGAGTGGCATATTGGCAAAATAACACTGGGAAATGGACAAAATATGAGTGGCAAATGGACAAAATAACACTGGCAAATGGGCAAAGTAACACTGGCATATGGGAAAATATGGCTAATAAATGATGGGAAAAATAATACTGGCTGTGGCATATTTATGGGCAGGTTAATAGTGGCATATTAATGGGGAAAATGTCTGTGGCATTTTAATGGACAGGCTAATTGTGGCATAATGGGCAAATTGGCGGTGGCATATTAAAGGGCAAATTGGCTGTGGCCAAAGTGATAGTGAAGCATGTTCTGTGGGGCAAAATAACATTTACACTGTGGCATGCCAAATCGTGTGGGTGCAATATGAGTACAAGCCAAGTGCTGTGGGTACTGTATAGTGCTGTATTAAGACCTTTAGGTGCAATGTGGGTGCAGAGGAACAGAATAAAAATAAGAAACAATTTGTCAATAACATTTTTATTACATATGAAAATAGTTGAAAATAATATTTAAAAGTTCATATAAGTATACATGCAGCTAGTTATATACATATATTTGGGGTCAACCTCAAGCTTTTGAAAAGGCTGGAAATATTTTAATTTTTGTTTGTGGTCAGAAAAAGTAATATTACTTTACTGAGAGTGTGGTGGATGAATGGAATAGTTTTCCTTAAGAAATGGTAGAGGTTAATACATTAAGGAGTTTAAGCATGCATGGGATAGGTATAAAGCTACCATAGATGTAAGACAAGGCCAGGCACAAAGCAGAACAGTTGGGAGGCATGTAAGTGGCATTTCTGGGGAGGAGTTGCACAGTGGGGTCGGGGGCCCCAGGTCAATTTTTGCACCGGTTTCTAGTTACGCCTCTGTCCTCACTGTTCATTCTTATTACTGTGGCACATCTACCATTCCTGTTTTGCCGTACCCTGCATATTGGTTTTCCCATCCTCACAGTGAGTGACTGTGTGTGTGCATGAGTTTATGTGACTGTGTGTGTCAGAGTCATTATGTGGGAATGAATTGACTGTATGTGTGCGTGACTATGTGTCCATGAGTGTATGTAACTGCGCGTGTGAGAGTCACTGCTGTGTGTGTGTGTGTGTGAGTCACCATGTGTGAATGACATGATTGACTGTGTGTATGTGACTGACTGTGTGTCCTTTGGACAATTTTTGATATCTATAATGAGGCTGAAATATCAAGAAAAATTGATAATCTTAACACACTCAAACTAATACCAATTTCATCAATGACCGATCAAAGTTTTCATGGGGTTTCACATCTCCAGTCTATTTCATCGACATGACAGGTTTTTATTAAGGTTTTGTCTGATATTTCACATTGTATGTAGCACATATGCAACCTTGGTGGCCAACAAGTGAGGTGAAGAAGATGTTGCAATGAGGACAAGATCGACATCCCAGGTGTTAGGGGGCAGGGCTGGCCTGTGTCAAGAAGAAATGGGTATGGGCAAATACATCCAAAAACCCCCAGAAAATAAGTGGCGCTAGAGAAAATAGACAGTGCCTTTCCCTCACCAGAGAGGAAGGGTTTCACCTGGCGGTACAGCAGGTAATGGGGTGGGCTAACCTCCCTGACTGCAGAGAAAGAGTTTTACTCTATCGTCCTGGTGGAATCCAGAAATCTAAGCGCCTATGCCCCCCAAAAAATGAAAATAATAAAAGGGTAGAACAGTTCATCGTCAATCTGTAAGGCCATCCCTTTTTTCCCTGTGTAGACAAAATTGTAACCATGGTAGCCAAACATCACTGATAGAGCCCTGATCATTTTAGTTACATCCTTAATGGACAGATTTGTATATCTCAAGACATGGAGATCTTAATCAAGGAATGGAACCACAAATGTACTGACATAGCACTCATTAAAATTCCTGTTTTCCAAAAGCTTTTTAACTTTGCAAACCACAAGCAGCATTTCTTTTTTTGGACAGGTTTGAATTGTTTTCCAATAGCAATAACTAAAAAATGTGCATTAGTTGAAACTTTTCCTTCATGCTTATTAGAAAAACAGCTGAGCTGACTTATCTCTTGGGCCAAATACACGTCGTAAGTACAAAATATTGTTGTTTTTTTGAATGGCAAGAGTTTTTTCTTATTTTTTAACTTTACAAGCTATAAAAAGACACATGCCTCGTACGCAACATGTTTTTTCAGCTTTCAAAAATGCCTTTTTTTTAAATCTGTTAGTGAGAAGCAAGTCACAGAGACCTGTGGGCAAAACACTTTGTGTTGAAATTGGCTAATATTCGAAAGACATGTTCGGTAAAACGACAACCGTCGGCACAGAGAGGAACTTACGTTTCGTTGAAAGAGTGTAGACATTTTAAATAGAAAAAAATCTTAATAATTTTTAAAATTATTAATAATTTTAATAATTCTTAAAATACCAATAAATTACTTTATAGAGGTCTTTTTGCTCCATACACCAACATTTATAAATTAGAGGGCTATCTCAATTCCCTGCAGTTCTCTTTTTATTGAATAGCTCCTTACTTGTTCAGAACCCGATCATGTACATTTTCTGTATAGACAAATATTTACCCATGACCTTTCATTTTTCACATACTGCTCCAAAAAAATTAACGGAACAATAATCTCTAAAAAAAAAAAAAAAAAAAAAAGCACGTGCCTGCTGCATTTCGACACAGACATTATGAAAAAGATACATTGTATAATGTTTGCATTCATTATAACAAGACTGGCTATTTGGCTCCATGTTTGTCTGTTAACCTAAAATGACCTCCATGTTTTCGAGGACAATGACGCAGACTGTATATTTTTATTGCATGAATCACAGAATTCATAATGTGTTCTTCTTTGATATGTAATTAAGCCCTGCAAAAAAGTGACCTTTAATTGTATATCAGCCTGGGGCTAATTTATCTAGGCCTTTGTCAAATCTACCAGTACTGCAATTATGTGTTCTGTTTACGAAGAATGCCAAAAAAGTAGACCTAATTTATTAAATGTTTGTTTTATTTTGTCCATGTTTAATTATCAAGAACATAATTAATGGCATTTCATATCCAGAATTACACTTTTATTAACTTTTTTTTTTAGTTTCAAGACCCAAATTAATTCTCATTTGAACCACACATGTTTTAAGACAAAATATGTTTTTGTGTGTGTGTGTGTGTGTGTGTGTGTGCATGCAATCAACGATAAAGGCTTTGGGGAACAGATTTTGGATAAAGTTGCTTTCCAATCAATATATTCCATCTTTTCCCCCAGCTCTTCCTATTGATCTTGGCCAATGATAATGCTTTAAAGGGTAAGAGTCATCTTTTCTTTAAGGCATGCTGAACAACCTGGAACATCAGATGAGTTATGAGTCTAATGCTGAAGCACAAGTGAAGAGTCCAGTGGCCCTGGTATGAGAATAAACTAGTATGTACTTTTTTAAAACTCCATGGCAATTTATGCTTTGACCAGCAGCTGCCATGCTTCTCTGGTAAGCCAAGAACTGATCTGGTTGTCAGCTGATGGTGCTAAGGTCTCTCTTTGCACTATAAAAATGAGGCGCTCATCTAGAGTGATATATTTATGGGCAAATTGGCTGTGGTATATTAATGGGCATATTGGCTGGGGCATATTAATGGGCAAATAGTGGCATATTAATGGGCAACCTGGCTGTGGGAATACATTGGCAAGACTGGTTGTAGAATGGCAAGTCTGGGGGTGTATTAACAAGTCTGAGGTGCAGAGTGATAGATCGGAGGGGCAGAGTAAAAAGTTTGGGGATGCATTGTCAAGACTGAGGGGCAGAGTGGCAAATAAAAGGAAATCAAAACAATAAATGCATTTTATCAATTATAGGTTTATTAAATATGGAAAAACCTGATTACATGTGAATTATTAATTACTAGTTGAACTTTTTTCATGTAAGGTCATCTTATATTTACTGGGGGCCTCACTATACCTGTAGCCCAGGAGCCAACAATGTCTTAATCCGGCCCTGGTCAAAGTAACAGCCACATGAATGGCAGGACCCAAGGTTTCCCAGCAGATCATGGCCCAAAGCATCACACTGCCTCCGTCGACTTGCCACCTATCAGTGGTCATTATGTCATGGCTGATCGGTGTATATCTGTTGCCAAATTTATTAGGGTGAGAAGCGCAGACAGTTTTCTGTCTTCCTTTTTACATTACCCCCATAGCTATCTATATGAATCAAGGCATGTTTGTATCTTAACAGAAACAATATATACTCCTGTGAGTACCCTGCCACCCCCCCTTCACATTTACCTCTGCACTCTACAAAAGATCAGTAGATTGATCCTGAATGGCTTTTTTGTGTAGCAATCAAACCAGGTGTCTCTCTTGGAAAAGCTCTGTATGTGAAGTTAGTAAAATGCCAATCCTTCTATCTGAAGATCTTTGTTTCAAACCAAGCCAACGCCCGAGGCAAGTTATTATTCATTATTGGTGTCAGATTTTTACTACCACACAAGTCATGAAACACACGGCCTCGTACACCTGTGACTACCCTCCCTAATACTATGCCCCATTCATTATTGTAATGCATGTCTGATCTGCCTCCTATTCCCATCAATCCCACCTAGAGGGGGCGTAATGGGAGCCGAATCAAAAGAAGTAGCAGGTATGTAACTGTAGCAAAGGTTGCCAAATTGGATTAAAGGGACCCCACCGCCTAAACGTTATAATAATATATTAATATAATGCAAGGAATGAAAAACTATTAAAATGATCTATGCACTGTGTTAGTAGTGATTACATTGATATGTAAGTGAACTCTATCCATTGGGAAATGTCAAATATCCATATCAAGGCACAAGATGATGTCATAAACGAGACACATTTAAAACATTATTATTCTTTTTTTTTACTATTTTATGTGTTTGCTTGCACTTCTACTAACACAATGTGTTTGCTCTTTTTTATTTTGATGTCACGGAAAAGGGTGTGGCCAAGGCCTGTGTGGCATTTTTAAATTTTTCTAATAAATGTTAGGTACCCCAAGACATGCTGGGTAGTCGCTATCAGTGAAGGCGGTCATCAGACTTAAGGATGAACAGCGAAGCCGTCATGTCAGTGCCAGGGGATAGGAGGAAGCCTATAAAGAAAAATACTGGGACACGCACGGCGCGGCTCACACCGTAAGCGGGCGCTCCCGGCAGAGATGCAATAGAAAAATAACTGTAAGTCTCCCAGCGACGAGTTACAATACAGCAAAGGAATTCGACGGAGACGCGGAGAGAACTTTCGCTCAGTAGTTATTGTAAAATAAATAGACTTTTATTGAAACCTCATAAAAATCAGGTTGTAAACAGCAGTATTAATGCCCCAAACTTGAGGATTTAATAGGAACACTAAACGGTTTTTTTTTTTTTCACTTTTTTCACACAGCAGTTAGTAAACCCGCGAGTATCTTTTCAGATACACATCGGGGTTACTTACAAGTCCCGGGACATGTTTTGTTTAACCCTTGCTTGGTTGTTTCACCCTTGAAGGAAGCAAGGGTTAAACATGTTGGAATGTCCCTTTAATAAACATTGGTTTAAATGACACACATTTCTGCATGATAGTTCTCTTCGAATTCCTGGCCAAGTCCTTTAATTTCTGTTATAATAATAATGGGAGGGATGGGTGTCATTTGGTAGGCTCCCATTACCATTCATAGTAGTGGGGAGGGGGGGCGGGGCCACTTGCCAGGAGTATCAGCAGCTTCCAACACCATTTTAATCATAGGGGTGACTGTTCTACTTGCACTAGCTCCCCATATGTCCTGGAGGTCCCAGGGGCACTTTGGGGGAGCCCCTTGTACCCAATTGTTTTATTTTTATTTAATTTTTTAATATGGGGGAAGGAGTTTTCAGGCCTGACACTTGGACCATTCTGTATGGTTGAGATGAAGCATCCGAGGGGAAGGGTGACGAGTCAGTCCAAAGGACTGAGGTGGAGATTAGTGCTAATCTCGACCTCCAATCTAGGATTTTAGTGAATAGACCCCTCGGAGTCTTGCACAAATTGTTTTTCATTGTCGTTTTCTTGATGCCCTACCAGCACTTTGTGCTTGGTGAAATGAGTGAGACACTGCTCTTCATTATATCTTGTTGGAAAGAAAGGAAAGTTGGGAAAATTTTCCAACTCAGCAATTTATGGGTGATATTTGCAGTTCACTTGTTGATTTACTTCTATCCGCTGTATAATGTGTAGGCCCCATCATGTCTTAGGGAAGCGGTGGGCAAGGATAGGCAAAGTGTCCGAACAAACCGTGGCCATTGGAAGTTCTATGGACTTCCTTAGAACATCATTAAATTGTCCACACAAAGTTGAGTAAATGTAGACAATGAATAATGTTGGTACCTTCCACTGACTATGGGTGAAAGAAGTGACAACTAACGTGGTCAGAACATTATCTTGTTATGTTTTTGGTGATGTTGGGCATTATAGTCCAACATGTGGAGATCCAGGCATTGAAGAACGCTAGACTGATTTCCTAGTCACCAGCTGAGGAGAAGCTGAATAAAAGAATCGTCAATCACAGTGCAGTTATTGGATCTGTTCACAAACTGCTGGAACACCAGGCTCACTAACATTCTTAGAACAGAACTTTTGGAAGGGGAACTGTTTGTTGACAAACCACCCAGATGTTGGAATTCCGCCTCGGGCTTGATTATGTGGGCAACACAAGCGAGTGCTCTGAAAATAATTTCTGTTTAATAAAAATATACAACTTCAAAGTGGTGATGTACAATACTTAAATAATCTAAAAATCATGATGGATCTTTCAACTTCATTTTTGTGAATATACAACCGACTCTCAGGGTCCCTTGAACCATTACTAATCTTAGACTCCGTACAGGGATCGACACAAACAGACAGAGAGAAGCTTTTTTTTGTTGTATTGTTTTATTTGAGTTCTTTATTATTTTAAATGCATTTTCTCATTTTAACACAGTCCAGAGTCCTGTCTGAGCTCCAGTACGAAGCTCCTTCTAACACTTTTATCTCCTGCATTGGAGAGAACATGATAGTGATTGTGTACGAGAGAAAGGACTGACTCTAAACACTTTCTTTGTTTCATGTGTTCAGTTATTTGTATTATACTTATGTTTTTCCGTTTGCTTTGACTAAATCCCAAGTTTGGGCTAGGATGGTAATAAATCTTGGATGGAGAAACAAATCCTATCAATCTGAGTATTCACAAAACAAAAGTTCTTAAAAAAAAGAAAGAAAAGAAAAGTTATTGAAAAAAATACTTTATATGGTAACATATTGATGTCAGCCAGAGGCCTATCTGAAGAAAATGGCTGCTTAGCCTACACACTAGGGCATTTAGAAGTGGTGCAACCTGTGGTGTGTCTTGGTTTTGTGCTGCCCTAGGCAGACAAAATTCAGGCACCCCCCCACGTTGCACACCTACGACATGCCAAATCACCCACGTTGCACACCCACGGCATGCCCTATCACCCCATTACAAGCCCCATCACCCACATTGCACTCACATTAAATTCCCAATCACCCCATTACATGCCCCATCACCCACATTGCATATACACTAAATGCCCCATCACCCCCATTACATGCCCCCATCACCCCGATTAATTGGTAGGAGCTAAAGCTTGCTGAATGGTGGGGGAGGGAGCGAAAATGTTTGAAGCACCAGAATTGTGCTTTAACAAGATGCCGTCCTCTGGCAAAGTGCCGGCCTAGGCGAGTGCCTTGTGGAAGATACACTGCTGGATGCAACCCCAGCACACTGAGTCAGAATAGATTCCAGCCCAGGTGGTAATTGAATATTTGCCCCCTTTTGCCAGCCCTTTCTGCCTGCCTGTAGCTGTTCCCTTCCCTGATTGTGCACCAATCAAAAGATACTAGAGAGCTGCCATCTCACTGAGGAGGGTATGGGGGGGGGGGGGGGGGGTAGGCAGAAATATTGCTATAACACTAACAAATGTATTACACTTTATATTCTGTATTAAAGGGCTTGGAAGGGTTGAGGAAAAACAGATGAGGCAAATCAGTTTATTTTTCTTCACTTTACAGGTTACAATACGTATTTAAAAATATTTTTTTCAGACTCCGCAGTTGGGACTACCACTTTAATTCATTTAAAGTTGTTTTTTTTGATTGACAGGCCCCCTTTCAACCTTTCGCGGCCTGAGCTACCTGGGCAAGCAGTCAGGCATAAAGTGGTCTTTAAAACAGGACTTCATCTTTTTTGCATGGGATTACCCATTTTCTTAATGAGTTTATATAATGAACCTCAGTTGGAGTGAAAAGTGATAGTTCCATCCAGACCTGGTCCTCTCTGTGCATGGATAAATAATGAAGCAATTATTCCAGCTGTGGAAATAATGAACACACCGAATCTTTATATAAATGTTTATAGTGGGATCAAGGAATTTTCTTATAATAAATGATTAGATAGTTCTAGTTTTCAGAATTCTGGAAGAGAGAGCCAAACGATGTCCTTAATGTACAGTATCAATGGCCACATGTGAAAATACTTACAGGCTTACAGGATACTTTTTGCGGCAAAGGTTATTTGGCAACCCATGCCAGGTTTAATCTCCTGATTGTTTTATTTCACATGAAATATATATATATATATTTATTTATTTTTTGCCTAAAGCAAGATTCTCCTGTCTCTTCTCTCACCAGTCATATTTATGCTCTTATTTGTGAAAACTTCGAAAAATCTTTATCAAACTGGGCCCCGCCTACACAAGAAGGCTGTTTTATATTAATCCTGGAGTAGAATATGCGCTACGCATTCTAGTTTTGTTTCAATACTATACAGAAAATAGCATTCGCACCTCGAGGCCCACAAAGATAATTTATACGTTTGGAACTCTTCTTAAAAAGTCCAAATTTACTCTCCAGGGAATTGAGACTTTTTTTGCTTCCGTAACTCCAAAAATAATTGGAAGGGAACCATTTTTGTGGGCGGGGCTTAGCCAAGTGGGCATTACTTTAAGGCGAATAACTTCTGTTTAACTGAAGGATTGTATCAAGTGCGGATGTGTTTAATAAAAAGGACAAAATATAGTGGAGGCACTCAGTAGGTGCAATATTCACTCCTCCGCGAAAATACGATACTGTGTGCAGCATGCGAAAATAACAAATTATATTTTAGGTCAAAGATAGAAAAAGTGGGTTTTTTAAAATTTTCCATCATATTTTATGATTTTTTTGGTAGTAAATTATAAGATATGATGAACATAATGGTATCTAATGAAAGCCCTTCTTATGACGATAAAAACAACACATAATTTGTGTGGGTACTGTATGTGAGAAAGAAAAAAATGACAGCTAAACACAAACACCCTAGAAATGTCAAAACAGCCATTGTCACCAAGGGAAAGTCAAGGTGAAAATGTCTTGTCACTAAGGGGTTAATTAAATCACACTACAATGTGATGTCATAAACAGGAGACACCACAACAATGTGATGTCATAAACAGGAGACACCACAACAATGTGATGTCATAAACAGGAGACACCACATTTTATTACCTAGATTTACAAAATAACCAATTATTTAGAGGCCTAATTCCATGGGCTGCACTTGTGTTTTCTTGTACATCAATTTCTTAAGACAAAAAACACTTCACAAAATCACCCCCTTTAAAAAGAATAGGTGGCTGTAATACCTAAGCAGTACTCTGCTAATCACCAGTTTACCATTTCTTTCCAGAAATGAGATTAGAATTATATTCTCAATTTTAATATTGTTTTCTAGTCAAGTTGTAGTCTTGTTGCCTGAAATTACCATTTTAAAACAGTTGCCATCTTGGAATTGTGGCACAATCTAAAATCCACATTTATCTCTCTTCACTGCTGCTTGCAGTCAATAAGCAGTTAGGATATCCAGGACTTGTCTGTCCATTGTGTGGAAGAGGTGAATGGAAGTCTCAGAAATGGCTGGTGATGCAGAGTGCCCATTGTGCACCATTTTTTAAATTTTCATTAAAAAGGTTTTTAAAAGAACTGTAAGATTGTGCCAAGTACATTACTGATGGAATTTAAATTGAGGTTAAGATTTTGTAGAGTAAGTACCTCCTTCTACCATTGTAGTGGAAGAAGCTAATATACTACACGTAGATGAATCATTCCAAGTTACTGTAGAAGGTTGTGTAGATTCAGGAATTAAAGACTGTTGTACTATGACCAAAATAAATACTCAGGCATTGAGACTGTTTTTTTGTATTGCTTGAATTTTTTTTCTCCCTTCCAGGAATATAAAGTGAATTGGTACATAGGAGCTACTATGTATTTACCAAAACTCCAGCTGTATGTGCCAAGATTTCTTGCGTAGGCAACATCAAATTGCTGCAGTGTAAGTATTTTTTTTTGGTGGCCAATGGAAAAGATGGCTTGGAAATGGAATCCAGGGCACGTACTCTGATCATAAAAAAGGACTTTATTCCGATACATTTTAAACTATTATTAAAACATGGGTGCTAACCGTTTTAAAACTATTAAGGGGTTGGATATTAAAGACGGCTGGCTTCCAAACGATATAGATGAGATATATTTATGTCAGCGTTACAGAGATTTTTAGGACTGGGGGGATTCATAAAACCAAAGACTTGTGGGCTGCCATTTTGATAGAGTAGCGACCTATGGCAGTGGAGAGAGTCAGCCCTGGGACACACTCTCTCTCTGTCATTGGCTCATGCCTTTCAATTGTACTGCACACAGCCAATAAAAAAACATTTCCTCCCCAGCGGGAGTTGTATTTGGCGCATACTTTTTCACGCTGACTGCCACACGATGCGGCCTGGAGGCCTCACCAGACTTCCAAATCAAATTGTAATGGCTTACAAACAGTGCTCCCCAGGAGCATCACTCAAAATTATTAATATAATATATATTAATAACATAATAAACAGAAAAAAGTGAGCCTCTGGCTAGTCTGGGCTCTGCAGATGGGAACTACATTACCCATGATGCTCATTCAGCCCAAGGCTGAGCAACATGGGTAATGTAGTTTGCAAACATCATCAGTACCAACGTTCTGCCTGGTTAAAATGGCTTTTGAATTAGAGGGATGACAATATTTTTTTGGAGGCCTCAAGAAACTTCCAGTCTGCGAGTCTACAAACCAGTGCAGACTAAAAATGCAAAGCAATTCTCCTTAACACCAGGTGTGGCTTAGTACGAGGTGTAACTGATAATCCTCTAGGCCAATGAAGCAAGAGACCCAAATCTGAACATACCCTTAGGGTTCTGTGTATGTACATGTGTGTGCCATGATACTTTTCATGTGTCAGTCTGATGCCAGAGAGCCACAACATCTTGGCTTGGTAAAAATTAAAAACTGACCACAGTTCCCTGTTTATTAAATTGACCCATGTCAGTATTACATGATGGGACACATCTCCACATGTTCCCATACAATATCTTATTCAGTGGCGGATGCTCCATATGTGCTAGGAGTGCACCGCACACCTAGCACAGAGCACCCGCGCTGTGTATTTCTGGGGTTTGCGTGCTCCGAGCAGAGAGCACAAAAACCTCAGAAATACATCCGAAAGACGACGCTGCGTTTGCACCGGGCTGGCAGCACCCCTGTCACTCAGGGGCACAATACGCCCCTGAACTTATTTTAGCACAGTTTCCCTTTTTGTTATGGAATGAGATTTCCAGCTACTCCTAATCACACTTAGTCCAGGTAGAACACTCGAATTGAGATCTTCTTGGAAAAAACTTGATCCCAGAACAAAAACTGTTTGGAGACTTCCAAAGAACACCAGAGACAGAGAGTATAGTGTTAAACAATACACAAGGTTGAAAAATGCAAGGAAATGTTAATGTTTTGTATTATTACGTAGTGCATGTTATTCACAGGTTTTCAGCAAAGTCTTAATACACTAAACATGTAAACATATATATAAAAAAAAAAATAAACAATACAAAAATACTCAGCTTCTTGCCTAAGGAGGGGGAATTAGCATAGAACACTGATGTGGGCCTGGTCCAAGTTACAGATAGGGGCCTAAAGTCCTGATATACTGTAATTAGACTGATGTTAAAGTATATTTTAGTCAATGCCTATAATCATCAAAACATTTTGTATTTAAAAATTCTCGAAAAATCTCTAAAACCTAAATGTGGCCACAAATGTAGCAAATGAGTGAAATGAAATTAGCCATGTACAAACTAAGAAATTCATTTGCTAGAATAGATAACAATGTGTTATTAGGAAGGGTGAGTCCAGATATTCTCTGGGTTTTCATCCTGGGGGTACTACTTAACATCCAGGAGATGCTACTATTACCAGATTTAATGGCATTCATTTTATCTCCCATGCTCCATCTATACAATCTGTTCTAGAAATTCTGGCTAAATATATTATTCCTGGTCACATATAGTATTATCTATTTTAGCAATTTCATTCCTTTGCCACAATTGTGACTAGACTGAAAAAAAATAAGTAGCACATTTAGGTTTTAAAGTCTTCTTTAGATTTCTTAAAGAGGCACTGGCATTTACATAAGATGTAACTAGATAACTTGTTCATTTAAAACAAACACATACATAAATCATATGTGGTTTTTTTATATATATATATGACGGAATTAATTACATAAAAGGAAAAATAAAATTAGGTGTTTTTATCCTGGCTTCATTTTGTAAATATTTCCCATGATGCAACATCGTCCACAATCTTCCAGCCAGTCTCACTTTACAACTGTGGCCAAGGCCTGCATGATGATGTCATAAGATACTCCCCTGCTCTCTTACTGGCTCCTGTGTATCATAGTGGGAAGGACTAGGTGGCTGTGTACAACTTTTTTTTACCTGCCTTCCAACACAGAGAGAGGAGATTAACCCAATCAAACAGGATCATAACTCTGCCCCCTTGTGATGTAATAGTTTCATTACCCTCCCATTCAATGCAAGTCTATGGTCAGTATTCTGACTTATAGACTGCATCCTGTGTCCCCAGCCCCAAAGTGAGAAACTAGTGCTGTAAAGTCACTAGGGGGTGGCACCCAAAAACACTATTTTTCACAAAATGGCAGCGCCCAGTCACACTTGTTTATTTCAATTATTTTATTAAATACAGTCACATAACAAAAGCAAAAGACATTTCTGAAATTAACAATTTAAAAAAAAAAAAAAAAAAACCCTTTTCATTTTTTGGTGGGAGTGTCCCTTTAAATACAAATGCTTCAATGATTATCTTGGGCATTGTCTAAAACGTAATGAGTACATTATCTGGTATTTAGGACCCCTCAAACCTGGCCAAAGCCAATGTTCTGCAAAGTTTGATGTTATATTATTAATTTAAAAAAACTCAGATATTACCATTCACAGATGGGCTATTCAGTAAAACAATTCTCTTTGTATTTGCAGTTCAGACCAAAACAAGATAATCTTTTACGGAAAACATGCACAGCCGCACCAAGTGTGTTGTTACTGATGGTGTGATAGTTGCCAGAGGAACAAAGTGGTTTTTATTATGTTCTTCCTTCTAATAAACTTGGCTGTTTTATACAGTAAACTCTTCTGATCCATCTGGGAGGCTTTTTTTTTGGGTGAGTCTTCTGCTTACTTCCTGTGATTTACAAATATATCATGTAACACACTTATGTTTATGTTATTTTTTTTTTAATATGGAAGTGTGTTTGACGAGCGTAGATCTTTGTCAGGTTAAATTTGTACTTTTATTTTAAAAAACGGATGTTTCTATCCCACATGGATATATGGTGTTGCATGTTTATTATTTTTGTTTTATATTGTGCCTTTCTTTGAGTATTGTTGAAGATTGTGGCATGCTTATTAAAAACTGAACAATTAAAAACATATATGTATTCCTTTTGAACTTTTACCAAGTTTTTTTTTAAAGTATTGTTTTAATATAGTGTGGTCTGAAATAAAAAAATAAAAAAAGCCTTTTTTACCACTAGAAACATAAATAACAATAAAAAGTTAAGGGTGAAAGTTGAAAAATTGTACACAACATACATTTTTAGGCAAATTTTTATTATGTTAACTTGAAAGATAATAACAAATAACATGAATATACTGATTTGTTTTTAAGGGAAAATTTAGATGTCTCTTAAAGTGGCAGTCCCACCTAACTTACTTTTTGTATATTTTACATGTGTTTAGTACATGTAATATTCATTATGTTTGACTTTAACACGTTACAGTTCTCTTGTAGTTTTACATTTCAACTAATAAATAATTTCACCAAGGCCTCAGAATTCATTGTCAACCAGTAAAGAGGTTAATAGAGGTATTGCTATTGTAACAACCATAATACACTTAATACACTTTATTTGCCCCCTGCAGTGTATGAGGAGGAAAAAGACATCAAAGTGGAAACTAGTCTTAAATTAGAGGGGCAAAGATTTAAAAGTAATATCAGGAAGTATTACTTTACTGAGAGGGTAGTGGATGTATGGAATAGTCTTCCAGCAGAAGTGGTAGAGGTTAATACAGTGAAGGAGTTTAAGCATGCGTGGGATAAGCATAAGGCTATCCTATATATATGGTAAGGCCAGGGACTAATGAAAGGATTACTTTACTAAGAGGGTAGTGGATGTATGGAATAGCCTTCCAGCAGAAGTGGTAGAGGTAAGCACAGTGAAGGAGTTTAAGCATGCGTGGGATAGACACAAGGCTATCCTAGATATAAGATAGGGAACTGGGGACTAATAAAAGTATTTAGAACATTGGGCAGACTAGATGGACCGAATGGTTCTTATCTGCCGACACAGTCTATGTTTCTATATGTCTCAAATGATGGATGTACTTGTAATGTGCTTATACCTATATGTCCCAAGAGCCTTTGCCCCAGGTGTACGCCTGTTTACAAATGTTTATTTAACACATCATCATACTCTTGCAATGTGTTCTCTCTTAAGTAAAACAATTATAGGTGTGCAGTGTCTCCTGCTAATGACATCACATGTGACTTGGTATGCAAATGAACATACTTTCAATGGGAAATGGCGTATGTGCACATCAAGCCACAAATGATGTCATAAACAGGAGGCACCACAGGTACTTTTAAAACACTTTTGTTTTAAAATATGAATGCATTTGCTTGCAATTGTACTAACACAATGTACACTATATATAATAGATAATTGTTCATGATTTTGTATTCTCTACATTCACAGTAACAACAATATTAATGTGACTGTAACGGGACAGCTACCCAAGGCCAGTAGCACCTCTGACCGATTTGGAAAATCACCTCCTTTGCCCCTGATTAAAGCTCAGCATTCATCTAGCAAGTCTTTCTGGAACTTTGATTTTTGTACACTTACAGCAGACAGGACCACTAGCAGTTAGGTACAGCAAGAATGAAAAATATTTATTTGTCAAACGGCACAAGTTATATACACCCAAATAGGAAATCAACTAGGGGGAGGCACAGGGAACTAATTATAACATTTAAGTCTCAAACAACAGAAAACATAACTGAAAACAGTTAATGAAATACAGTACATCTTTACATAAAATAAATATGCCATCTTTTGATCCAGACATCCAGGATACAAGAGACAATAGATGGCTCACAGGACAGTAAACACTTATTGATTGGATAAAGTACACATTACAACACTAACCTATAATAACATACAATAACCTGGGGAAAACACAATAAATAGAGCAAAGGCTTGAATCCCATGGTTCACATCCTGGCTGACATGCTGTGTGAGACTGTGTTGAAGTCCAGCTATAATGAAGCAGGGTGGCACTGATGCCCCCAACGTATGCACCCCCAAACATAGCACATCCAAAGACAGGGTCCATAGTCCACAGGGAGGTGTTTGGACCTCTGGGCCCTCCAAGAACCCCAGTCATGCAGACTGTCATGATTCACTTTGTGATAGTGATAAAGTTCCCTTTATTTAATTGAAGGTTTAACAATAGTTTCATAAGGAATTTCGTCCTGTGTAAAAAAAAAAAAAAAGAAGAATTTATACAGTTAAAGTGACTGTATAACCATTACATTGTTTTTACTGTGCATGTCGAGAATAAAAAATGATTGAAAATGGTATTTATCTGTGTTTTATATGAGTCTCCTGTTTATGACATCACCTGTGGCTTGATATGCAAATGAACTGGCTTTGAATGGAAAATTTGCATATGAATCCACTGGCGATGTCACACACAGGAGACTCCACACACACATTGTTCTCCTAATTTAGGCATTTTTCTTGCAATTCCCGTAAACTCAATGTATTTGCATTTTCAATCATTTTGTACTCTCTAGGTTCACGGCACTAGCAATGCTTCGACGATACAGTCGCTTTAAGAGGTTGTTAAGAAATAGAATTGAAATCATGGCAAGAAAATGAAGATTAAGTGCATTCTTCCTAAATTGAAGATTAATATATTGCTGTTTTTTTCATGTTTTTTTCATTTTTACATTTTCTTTAAAGTTTTTAATTAAAGTCTGTTATTATAATAATGGCACCAAGTTTCCTTCTGTATGTATTAGATCAAAAAGATTTTCAGGAAGAGTATGTCCCCCCCGCGCCCCCCCCCCCCCCCCCAAAAAAAAGAATTCTGAGCCATTTATAATTTCTGGCACGAATTGAATGCTGGAGGAATAAAAATAAAATATCTTTCCTGTTTTTAATTCAGACCATGTGCAGAAAAGGAACAGTAAGCATCGGGATTTGGCTTTCGGTACTGTCAGTGCTAGAGAAGAGGTTCTTCATAGCAGGAAGCAAAAGGATTGTTCTCGTAATATATGTCTAATATTTGCCCTAAATTGTCATTAGCGTTCGCTGTGTCCATAGCTCTGGATTTATTTAACTGCTGTCAGTCAGCCACAAATAGTTTGATGAGTCTGATACGCAAGAGTCTTTCCTTCATTTCTACTCATCCACCCGATGTATTGTGTCCGGTGTCATAATGCTTCCTTCCGTTAAGACTTTTGGAGACCAACTTGTTGATTTTGTCTTTTGGCAATTGGCCCATGTTTCTGAGGATTGTGTTACGAGCTGTGCAGCTGGACTTAATAGATACATTAGAGAAGTGGATTCTCTTCTCTATTCCCTACAATGCTCTGGTTATATCTGTCATTCTATCAGTAGCGGTGCAACTGTATGGCTGCCGATGCTAAGTCCTTGTATGAATCTGGTGTCTCTACAGCCATCCCAGGAGGTCCTGTCACAGGCTGGGAGACTAGCTGAATGAATTTGTGTGACGATGTTGTAATGTGTGTGCGAGTTTTGTCTATTAATAATCTACAAAGGGATCAACTTTGTGTAGATGGCCTGCAATTTTCCTCACTCTTAAAATGTAGTGACAACAACACTCTAAAAAGTTAATAAAAATCTGTAGCTACTGATGCACAGAGAATGATCTACATGCGAGCAATGAGACTATTTCCTACTAAGGTACCCATAGATGGAGACCTGCTCTTAAGCACACTACACTTTTGGGTTTGGCATAGGAGCAAGGTATTGAAGGCTCTGGACTCGAGCTTCAATCATGAGTTGTTATCCGTCTCTGCCCCTTTGTCCTGGACTGTAAAGGGCTGTTTTGTACAGCGGACATTTACTCCTAGAGGTCCATGCCCAACAATGATATAAAGAGATAACAAAAGGTGATTATTGTTAACCTTATTTGCATATGCCTACCCAGAATCCCTTAGAGTGGTGGTAGCACTGCAAGTTCAAGTTTTTTTGTGGCATGATCTGCAAATTAGCTACTTTCCATATGAAAGGTGTCATTTGCCCAGCCATCAATCCACAAGGTGATGTCATGAACAGGAGTCACCACAGGCACATTTCTCTCAATCTCTGCATTTGCTCGCAATTCGTGAATCAATTTTTTAATCTCTACTTTCACAGGATAAACAGTGTTTAGGTGACGGAGTTCATTTAAAGGTGAGGCCTGCCCTGGCTTTGTCCTTTCAGATGTAACACTAGCTCTGGATGTATTGTGAGAATGTTACCTTAGGATACAAACTATAAGCCTGGATAAAGTATTGTAATATCTTCTGAAATATTTACTGATTCATTTTGGAAATCTAGTTGTCAGTCTCACCAGCTCTTGCCAAAGTGCTAAGCCTCTTTTAATTTAATTTAAAAAAAAAGAAAGACTTTCCCAAAAGAGGTTGCTCACATTAATACATGCAAGTAGAGTCATAGATTCCTGTGGGATTTTGCTTAATCACATGTCTCCTCAGTCATACTTTTATGCTGCCTTTTATTTCCAGTTCCTTCCATGTTAAAATACAGAAGTTCAAACAGTGCCAGGGAATAGTCAGGTTCCCATAATGATCTTACCAGTGAGAACTCGTGTAACACAGTCAGTAGAGCAGTCAATCTTCTATCATTGCAACTGTATTCACATCGGAACATTGGAATTGTAGCTTCTCTGGCCTCGGTATCCCATGATGATCAGCCCCTGACTGAGCAAGGGTGTAAGACGATTAGAAGGAGGCTTTAGTCAGTGGTGTATTTTGGTTTTGTGCTGCCCTAGGCAGACAAAATTCAGGCAACCCCCACACCTACGACGTGCCCAATCACCCACGTTGCACACCCATGGCATGCCCCATCAACCCATTACATGCCTCATCACCCATATTTCACAGACATTAAATGTCCAATCACCCCATTACATGGCCCCACCCCCACACTGCATACACACTAAATGCCCCATCACCCCCAGTACATGCCACCATCACCCACATTACATACCCCCCCACGTCCATGACATGCCCCCATCACCCCGATTAATTTGAAGGAGCTAAAGCTTGCTGATCGTGGGGGAGGGAGCGAAAATGTTTGAAGCACCAGAAGTGTGCTTTAACACCCTCTGGCAAAGTGCTGCCCTCTGGCACAGTGCCACTCTAAGCGAGTCCCTTGAGATACACTACTAGCTTTAGTTGGAGGCGAGGGTAGGTACCACCAATGTCCTCCTTGTTGTTCACTACCTTCCCGTAGTAGAGATTTAGAGGTCCATGGTCTCTGGTTGTATAAAAAGGGTGTATGGTATGTGTTGCACAGACCTCTCTTCTTTGCTCCCTCTTGTGGCTACATTCTTGTGCACACTGCATCCACCAGGATATGACATCACATCATCATAGGTCCGTGTTCAGAAAAAAAAAAGTTGCCTCCTAACTGCCCAGCCTTACATAGGACAGTCCTGGATTTGAGGCCCTGTCCCCATTTTTGGGGCAGTGGTAAAGTCCGGCAGGACAGCGGGATTCGAGAATGCAATCCTGCAGACCCAATCTCATCCCTCGGCATCTGAGACAATGCGTATAATGCGTACTGCCCACGTGGACAATGCTGATTTGTGTGACAGAGCCCCCGTGCATGCACAGTAGTGTTGACAGTGCTATGTGCATGCACAATAATGCTGACACTCTAACACCCAAGCTCCAGGTGTCCAGTTCTGCCAGAGGCATTAGTTGAGAGGTACTTTCACCACAGAAAATGAACAGAAAGGGGGTATCTATGTCACTGGAGGAAAACATTTCTTCTGCCAGACCACCAGGGGATCTTTCAGAAAGTTCAAATCTTCCTGATCTCTAGGTAACAGGGCCCATGTGTAAAGATGTCTTTCAGATACCACCAAGTGTCTCGTTTACCAGGTTTGAAAAGGCGAAATTATCAAAGCTGTTTTTGATAAGTCAAATTCAGCACCCATCACTTTCAATGGGGAAGATTCAAACCTGTTTTTTTTTTTTTCCTAAGTCAAACTCGGGTCTCAAAATGAAAGTCAACCTCCAAAGTTGAATTTTAAAGAACAGACCCATTTGAGTCAATTCTAAATCTTTGGGTTCCAAATGGCAACGCCTGTGGCAACTGTGAATGCAACGCCTGACCCCCCCCCCCCCCCCCCGAGTTACACCACATCATGTGAGTCACATTCTCAGCCAATTCTACAAGTCTTCTTGGCTGGCTGAGCCTTGTAGGAGTCCCAGCCCCACGTCAATTTAGCGTTTTAGTTTGCCTATCCCTGACACTTTACACCTCATCACATAGAAAACAAATTAAACCGATTTATATTTCCTAGGCTTAATTCCTACAGTTCGGCTACATTTCAGTTCACTGTTATTATTATTGGGTAGAAACAGAGTTTCACACCCTTCCCAATTAGCAAGCAACAGTATAATCCCACTGAGCCTTGCTTCAGCTCAGACGGCATCACATGGGATATAAATTGCCTTTCTTCTTCAACAAGTTATATAAAGCTGATATCTGAGCTGGAGATTTTGGCAAAGCGCATTAACAGGCCAGTCTCTGCTTCCTAGTGAGTCATTCTGAGGAGGTGGTAGAATTACATCATCATAGAATAGTGTGGGGGGGGGGGGGGGGGGGTAGGCAACACACGATGACTTAAAGGTTCCATCCAAGGATCTAGGCATCAACTTAATAAAAATATCCAGACAAGGGGATTATGTCTATTGGCAGCCGTAGAATGTTTGCCTATCTTAGAAGTGGGCTTTGCTAACGAAAACAAAATCTTTTCTCTCTCTTTGGCAACATTCGTGTTAATTTTATATTTTATGCGCTCCTGTGGTTCTTATGATTAAAGCCAGGAGTTCATCCACTCTCCTCGCGCTGCTTGGAAGCTTGGAACTTTGTCGGTTTCTTAAGTTTGACTTCCAGTGTGGATATTTGCAAGGAAATTGCGCCTTAGACGAAGCTTGTTATAACGGTGGAGAACGGCAGAGATCAGCTGGCGACTCCGCACGTTCCAGTATTTATGAAGATGAGGCTTGTCCATCTTTATGAGTAAACACAGAAAGCGACAGTAGCGATTAGCCATGGCTGGCCCACCTAGCTGTGATTTCCCTGCCTGATGTAAAAAACTATTTCTTAACTCATTTTCTTAACTGTTTTATTTTAGATTATGTCATGCAGTCAATTATAGAGTTTTCCTACTTATAGTTACCTCCTCTACTGATGTGAAGACAATTCTCCATGTGGATAACCATGACATCTGTGTCTGATATTTTTCATTCGCGAAAGCATTAATGACTGACTAGCGTCTAGGACAGTTTTTCGCGGCTGCTTCACCGCTGACAGTTCAGAGCGACAGTTTGAACACTGAACTGATCATCGCGGCTATGTAAGCACTGACAGTTCAGTGCTGAACTGTCAGACACATGCACCCTCCCCAATAAATTAAACCCCCATAAAAGTTACCCCAAACCCCCATACTAACCCCCCAACCCTAATACTAACCCCCGAACGCAAACACTAATACCCCTAATACTAACACTACCCCTGACCCCTAATAATAATTCACCCAAACCCTAATACTAACCCTAACCCCCGAACCCTAATACTAACATTAAACCCCCCGAACCCTAAAACTAACACTAACCCCCCAAACCCTAAAACTAATACTAACCCCCCAAACCCTAAAACTAATACTAAACCCCAAACCCTAAAACTAATACTAACACCCCTAACCCTAAAACTAATACTAACCCCCCAAACCCTAATATTAATACCTAACCCCTATTAATACTCACCTTGTCAGCAAAGAATGGTCCGGCTATGACCTCTTGCGCAATGAACAGGCGAAGCAGCTGCGTTCAAGCAACTGCGATGAAACGTCCCATCCCCGACTGACTAGCGGCCCGTTGGCTGGATGTGACCCTCCCTGGTTTTTGTAAGGCCCCTACCATCATCTAGTGTTCTTTTAAAGATATAGAGGTGAAGGAGCAGTAGAGAGAATGTAGCAGGGTGCGCAGTATAATTCCCATCATGCCCTGAATAATGTAGCGTTGAAACGATACCTTCATTGGCTAGGTGGGAAATTGAATACTTCTCTGTCAAATGACTCAGATCCCTTCACCAGATTATGAAATGTGACTAATAAAATGCCAAATAGTTCATTGGAAGCCCCTGAGGAGTACACAGTGTTCTCAGTGAATTCATGGTTCGTCCAAGACAAGCAGGCCCTTTTCGAGGGGGGCACACATCAGCTATTTTCATTACTCTATAAAATGATGAGGCACAATCCTGGCACCATGCACTTCCTGTAAACTCTAAATAGAATGTTTATGGCCCAGGGGAGGTGTAAAGCCGATTATATGTGTCAGATCAGTTCATCTGATTTGGGAGGGCTGGAGCAGAGAACAGTTCATTCAAGCTTTTTTGACAGCAGTAATTGTCAGAAGGACACCAGTGCCCCTGTCACGGTATGTGAAGGTCCATAAAACATCATCAAAATGTCCACTGTGAACAAAGTTGGTGCCTATTTGGAGGGGGGGGGGGAAGGAGGGAATTGGGAGTTTTTTTTTTTCCAATCCAGCCACTAAACCAATGTTTTTTCAACTTTTTCTTCTTTAAAAGATGTAAATGTCTAAACGACCTAGTGCCCCTTCTTTGGCTATGCCTACCAGCTGCAGCAGAGCTAATAGTGCATGATTAGGGCACACTGACAGTGTCAGCATGTGATCAGCCAATCAGAACAGCCAACTGTCACTGGTGTCTGACTGACTAAGTAATCAGTAGAGGAGACCAATGACCAGATCAGCCTACATGTTGCAGGTAGCTGCTAATCAGAGGTTAAAGTTACATTACTATTCAATTATTTAGCGCCAGTAATTTACACAGCGCTTTCGCACAGAGCACAACAAAGGTATATAAATAGTTTGCAGTAGTCCTGAAATAAGATAATACACGTATATGGACCTCCTGGGACTTCTGCTGGGAAGAGGCTGGATGATGTCATCAGAGGAGCGCCTCAAGGTGCGCTGAGCTGTATGAAGAGGCATCGTGATGCAATGTAACTTCATACCCGCAGTCTCGCTCTCAGCTGTGTTGTTTAACAACGATCCTCGAAGATGTCAAAACTTAAAATGACCGATTTGGCATTATAAACCAGTTCATTTGCATCTCGTGCCACAGGTGATGTCATAAGCAGGAGGCCCCACTGACACATTTAAAACACATTTTTCTCCTAACTAAGGCACTTGCTTGCAAGTTTGCTAGCACAATGCATAGATCGATTCCAATCATTTTTTTTATGCTCTACACGCACAATACAGACAACGTTTGGGTGAGGCAGTCCCTTATAAATAACATTAGAATAATAAAAATAGGGAAAAATGGACAAGGGGAAAAAATGAAAGAACCATAGAATATTCTATTTAGGGTATATACCACAAAACAATGCACACAATGGCTGAAATGTAACAAAGTAAAGCGCCTTTCTGGCAGGAAGCTATTTATTAACCTGCTGTTCTACTGTTCATAACATAATGGATTAATGTGGCGCTCTTCGTACATCCTCTCCATACTGCTATTATTTTTTGCTTACTAGATTGTACTTTTTAAGATTCTTCGCGGACTTCACGGCACATGCCACACACACAAACAGCTATGGTTATTTTTTGTGTGCCCAGGTTAATTATTTTTCAAATACACGCAATGTGCCATGAAGATATATGCTTTCTGCCCTCCCATCTTACATGACTGACACGCAGACCCACCACTAGGAGTGACCGACAGTCACTGGACTGTTTCAGTCTTTGTTTTTCTGACACACTACGGTATACAGAAATATTTTTTTCATTGCACTAATCCAAAGGTACAAAAAATGATTTATAAAAAGGGATGTATGGCCTTTCAGGTATTAAATTTTTTTTTTTTTTTTTGGGTGGTTTAATTTGCTTATATGGTCGCTCCACCACTGCAAGGATAAACTATCAGCAGAGTGATGCAGGCTGGAACATAGGCCTCCAGATTAGTGGCCTGCTGTTTCTCCCCCTTAAAACAAGCCAACAGATGATGTTACTATATTTAACATCACTGGAAAAATATCCCAGCTTCCTCTGAAGTCAGACAGAAAATACCCATTTTTATATTTCTCCAGACCTTGGGTTAATCACGTTAACCTTTACAATTATCCTCATTTTGCAGGTCCACAATCGCTCTCCTGCTGTAATGTTCAGAGATTTTTTAACCTGCCCCATGTCAGTTTGTAGAGAACACAAACAGCAAATCTCAGGATTTTAGAATTCACTCAGTTTCATTAAAACCAGTGGAAGGAAAAATGAACATTTATCTGTTTGTTGGAAAAATTGCCCTTGTTTCCCCCCCCCCCCCCGCCCCCCCCTTATCTGTTTTCACGGAACAGTTTTGTCCTTTTGAAGTTTAATAGTGGCAGAGCCTAATAATAATGCCAAGATTTAACATTATCACGATTTTATTATTATTATTTAATTTTTTTTTGCTATCTTTAGATATTGAAAAGTTTACAAATGTTGCCAACAGGAACCATAATAACCTATAAATTACATGTTCACATTTCCTGGGAACTGAGGTGAATTAACAGATATATTGCACAATTTGTAGCTCCTGGATAGAAAATGCATTTTGAGGCTTAGATTTGTTTTGCAACAGGTATTTGTTGCAGCCTGTAAAGATTAGCATTTCCCCCCGTCAGCGTGCTGCGGTAGTTCCTGTCTACATTAATATACTGCGAAGAGACATAAAGGTTGGGTAGTTTTTACTGAGCGTTTTTTTGTGATGCCGTTAACTGAACCTATCCTGCCCCATCTAGGGTGTCTACGGCATGACCCGTAGCTTAAACCACTTTGTGACGCTAGAACGTTTTATGTCGTCCTATTTTTCTGGTCCCAAAAGATGCTAGGAAGGCATAGAACGTCCTTAAATTAACAGCTCATCTCGGCTCCCCACTTGCTAGAGGTGGCCTCAAACTGACAGGAAAAGTGTGGCCGATGCTCAAAGAAAGCACCTGGATTCCCCTTGAAAAAGCCTTACAGACAGTGGTGTATCTTGGTTTTGTGCTGCCCAAAGCAGACAAAATTCGGGCACCCCCCAAACACGTTGCACACCTACGACATGCCCCATCACCCATAACATGCCCCATCACCTACGTTGCACACACATTACATGCCCCCATCACCCACATTGCGTACACACTAAATGCCCCATCACCCTCATTTACATACTCCCACCACATCCATTACATGCCCCCATCACCCCCGATTAATTGGAAGGAGCTAGAGCTTGCTGAAGAGTGGTGGAGTGAGCGAAAGTTTTTAAAGTACCAGAAGTGTGCTTTAACAACTTCTGGCAAAGTGTCGCCCTCTGGCAAAGTGCCACCCTAGGCGAGTGCCTTGTTTGCCTTGTGGAAGATACACTACTGCTTACAGGTGAAACATCGGGGCTTCCAACACCTGTAAGTTTCTGCTCTTTTGTCAATGATTTCCTTAGCTAGTGCTATTGTAAAAAAATCTTTTTGCATATTTGTAAATTCTTATGTACACAGTTTGCTTGGATCTTTATGCATTGGTCTGTGTCACATTTAACATACTACTAATATTTCTGATTAAAAGTAATTTTTGACAATTTATTTAGTGTCAGTGTACTCATTTAATTCTGTTTTTTTGGGTGCCCCTCAGACACTCTTTCTTTCATGAATGAATACAAATAAAGTACCTTATCGAGCCCTCTTTGCTTAGCACTAGCAGGGGGCGGACATGTTGTTTAGAACCCTGGGTGAGAAGGGGTTGATCCGGCCAAAGATGTCTTCCCCCTGATAGAGCTCTTCAAGTAAAGAGGACTAAATTAGGTCAGTTGTATTCTTTCATTAATATTTCTATTTAAAATGTCCACACTTGATGCAATCTTATAAAGTAATTTTTTGTCGACTGTTGCCTTTTTTACGATTTAAGTCAAAAAATATTCCTGCTGACTGACGGAAAAAAAAAACCAGAGACAACACAAGCACGTGTGACTATTATTTTCTTTTCTTTCAGTCAGCAGGAAATCCATTTTTTGGGGCACTAGGAGTTTTCCTTTTATAATTCTTCTCGGTAATATAAAACCCGGCGAAAACATCAACTGCAGGTGTCGTGTTAACCAACATTTTGGCTATAACTCTCGTCCAGCCAAGGAAAAAAATGTGCAAGGTCCTCTCTTTCCCGAAACTGTTTATTTGTCAAATACTTGTCCGTTCTGGTTTTCTGCGTTAACTTCTGTTCCCAAATACACGGGATAATTCTGGGCAAGGCAGGATATTTAAGGTGAACAATCAATGCCATATTTAGGCCTGGTGGATTGGCTTTGATCTACGATGCTAATCAGGGACAAATCGTCTGCAGACCAGGCCTGGATTCAAACCAGGTCAGGGGTAGGTGAGGAAATGGAAGTTCTCACATTTTTAATCAAAATAAAGATATTAATTCCTACTGATTTCCATCCAATCTTTTACATTACATATGTACATATTTGGCTCCAGATGAACTACAAACATTTTTTTTTTCTTCAGAAATCATGGTTACTGTATGGATCTCCTTTGATACTTTTCCAAAACATAGGAATAAAGTCCAAGTTTTTTTTTTTTCCGGAGACAGTTGAAAAAAAAAAAAAAAATTATTTGACAGGACACACAATCTGTGCCTATTTACATTACAAGTCCTTTCCATTTGTGCGGCAGCTCCCGGCATGAATTAACTGCCGTTAAACTGCTTTTCGTCCTAAGAGGGGCTGTAAATTTCGACTGAGTGATGATTTTTACTACAAAGTGCAATATAAATATTACATTTGCCACTTTCATAAACACAACATACATCATTATACAGAGGGTTTAGTAAAAGAGAAGGATTTGTTTTCTGAAACGTGCACCTCCGAACATGGAGACCTCGCTCTGTGACTTTACGTGGTCTTCCGCTTCATGGCTGAGCCACTGCTGTACCTAAACATTTCCACTGTCCAACATTACCACTTACAGTTGACCGTGGAATCTATACCAGTGATGAAATATCACAAACTGGCTTTCAGTAAAGGTGGCACCTATCACAGTACCACCCATTTTTTGTTTGCACAAATGTTTGTAAATACAGGCAGCATGGCTAGGGGCTTGATTTTATATACCTGTGGCAATGGATCTGATTGAAACACCAGAATTCAATAATTAAGAGTAGTGTTGAGCGAACCCGAACCGCACTGTTCAGGTTTGTACCGAACATTACGGTGTCCGTACCCCGGACCCGAACCCGGACATTTCACTGTATGTTCGGGTTGGAGTTCGAGGTTCGGCTATAAACCGAAAGTCTTTAAACCGACAGTCATTTCGAAGTTCGGTCAAACCTGCCGAACCCGAACATCCAGGTGTCCGCTCAACTCTAATTAAGAGGTGTCGCAATACTTTTGTCCATATCGTATATATTCTGGCATTTCACAAACAGAAGTAGATGAGAGATGAGATCCGCACAGGTGAGTAAATATGTTAGCGGCTTTTGCAAAAAAAGGTACATAAAGTGTCTATGCTGAGATAACATTATGGGCTAATCAGAAAAGGTGAGCTGAGGTGAGATGAACATCAGATTTAGCTTTACATTGTGCAGGAACAAACCTGATCAGTTTCTCCCGCTAAGTAAACTCAGCAGGTTTGCCCTTCATCTTTTAGTGGATGGTTCCCATAATTTCTAACTAACAGCTCTAATTTCTCCAAACCTGCTACACTGTCACATAGAAAAACAAAGACACAAATTGTAGGGGGTTATGTATCAATATGGCGCCAATGCAGAGTTGTATTTAGGTAACAAACAAGGCAAGTGCCTAGGGCGGCACAAAAAAAAAAAACAAAGCAGAGGTATTGCTCCCGCAATGCAAAGTGTCGGGAGTTATAAAAAAGGCGCAATCGGCGTTATACATAACACATGGCAATTGCGCCTTTTTATTAAAACTCCCGACACTTTACAGTGGAGGGAGTTTTTATACATAATCTCCGTAGAGCCATTTGGAAGGTGCAATTAAAAGTCCCCTGCAGACTGAAAACATGTGTAAGCAATAAATGTATTTTTTGTTGTTTTTGTTCTCTATTCACTAATGTCTGAGCTTGGAGTTCGACTATAGTTGAAGGTTTTTATATGACTCTAGCAAAATTTTCCACGGATTTCTCCTTTCACACCCATAATCAGAGACAAACTTTTTGCACCATTGACCGGGATGCTATTAAAGAAAAGGTTAAATATATTTAGTATGTATTATTGGGTAATTAGAGGTTTAATGTTTAATTATAAGAGAAATATGATCATCTAGAAGTGAATCTGTTTTGAGATTAATTGGTGAGAGAAATAATGAGATACAAAAAGTTTAAACATGTTGAGGATGTATAATTGGGAACATAGTGGTTTTACTGATTACACTATTGTGGGTTTTTTTTTTTTTGTCTTTTTCTCTTACGGTCGGTATTTACTGTTATTACTGTGCAAGATTAACATATACAAAGTAATTGGATAATAAGAGGTTGTGTTCTCATGACTGTAATTGGTTTAGATGGTACAGTTAAACTATGTGGTGCATTGTGTTAAATATCTTTCCCCTGTTGATATGTTTAACAGCGTTGGTTAGAGGGGAGGGAAAAAGGGAAAAGGAAAAGAAAGATTGAGTGCTATTTAAAGTATTATTCTTATACAAATTCTGAATAAAATAGAAAGAGTTAAAATTGTACATTACTTTTAATGGGAAACTTTAACTGTGTCTTAGATCCCTTAATGATAGGAACACTAAAAGTTATGATATTAAAAATAGGATTGTACAGAGAATATCCAGACAGCTGAAAGAACTTATTGGGAAGTATGCGTTTTTGGATGTCTGGAGAATACTTCTTCCGAATGACATGGATTAGACATACTTTTCCAAATCGCATAAAGCAAATTCAAGGACTGATATACTATGAGCGGACAGACATAAAACCAAAAGGGCTAGGAAGACATTTATTGGCTATAACACATGGTCAGACCACAATGCTGTTCTATAGGAAAAGTGTAGCAAAAATGTATGTTTAATTGAAAATTTATATTAAGTGTAGATAATTTATAAACAAATTATTTAATAAAAGAATACAAATTAAGTGCCTTGTAAGCGCCGGATGTTTTTTAGAATAGATTCTATAAACTGGTTAAAGATTCTATTAAGAGAGATCTTACTGAAGTTTTTAATTACATTGAGAAGCACCAAATGAACTATATTATGTCAATATAATTACAATTCCAAAGTAGGGGAAAAACCTAGAAGTGACTAGTTTCTGTCCAATCTCCGTGTTAAATGTAAATGTTAAAATTTACTCAGTAGTTATCGCAGAAAGGCTGAAAAAGGTTATATAATCATTAGTACATTAAGATGGAGGTGTCTTCATCCCAGAGAGATTATCAGTAAAAAACATTAGGAGGCTAATTGATATATTAGATGTTCTATGTATGCTAAAAAGCCTTTTGACAGGACTTCCTTGAGGATAATGAACACTATTCTGCCATTGTATAAATTGTCATCAGCCAGAATAGTGGATAGTGGTTTTGCCTCTGGTTGGTTCCATTTGAATAATGGAACCAGGCAGGGATGTCCATTTCCCCCCTTCTCTACATTCTTTCAATAGAGCCTTTAGTAATTAATATCAGTGCAAATCTGAAGATTAAAGGCTTCATTAGATCACAAACCTGCAGCAAGCTTAACTTGTACACAGATATAACAATAACTATGATAGAATTTCTGAAAGTTAAATGTGAATACCCAGCTGTTTCCGAACTGCTCTTTCGGGGTGCAAGTAGAACTTGGGTAAGGTCCTCACGAATAATATTTTGAAGCAAACTCAAACATATTTGATATATAGCTGTGGATTAATGTGGGTCAAGGACTTTATGACTTATCTGGGAATAAAAATAAATTCTGACATAAGAAAAATAGTGCAGACAAATGTTTTACCACTGCTGATCCAGACCAATAAAAATCTCAAAGAATGGAAGTCATTTGAATTCTCCTGGCGAGGTAGAATAAAATGCTTTAAAGGCATATGTTCTCCCTAAATGGCCCCATTTATTTAGGATGACCTTTTGATAGTTCCAACTCCCTGATTAAAATTGGTTCAATCGGCTTTCTGGAAGTTTATTTGATCAGGGGAAAAAAACCTCATATAAATGCAAAAGGCCTTTCTCTTAAAACGACAGAAGGTGGAAGAAGCCTGAGAAGCAGAGAATAATATTATAAGGTTTCTATGTTATTACATGCCTTTATCACCAAGAGAGAAAATTGAAAAATGGTATGATATAGAAAGAAAACTATTGTATTGTAGGGAATTATTCCCCTTGTTTTGGGAAAACAGGAAATTCAGCATCTAATAAAATTATAGAAAGCCTGATCTTGATTAATGTCCTAAAAGTACGGGATTAAAGAAACATCTTAGACTACATAACAAAATCCTATTTGTAATGCCCTTTTCCGTTCTGAGAGAAAACATGACATATCTGGATATTGGTAATGGTAGTGGTTGAGGTATTTGTAGGATAGAAGATTATTGGACAAAAAAAATGTAATTCTTTGAACAGATATATATACTGAGATTGCCCTTCCCCAAAAAATATTTTTTTTCTATCTGAGAATTAAGGGCTATCTGTCCAAACATCTATCATATAATAGTGCTCATTTGGCTACCAAATTTCAATCTCTAAAGCGGGGGTCTCCAAACTTTTCAGAAGGAGGACCACATTGTACATTTTGCACATTTTCATGGCCCAAAGAAAAAATATTATTATAATTTAACTTTTTACATATGTAAAAAGTTTATTGAAATCCATTTCTTGTTTTTAATTCCTTTCTCTGCACTTACATTGCACCCAGGACTTACTCAAGTACCCAGATTGCACTCGCAGGACTCAGCCCCAGCACCCAGATATGCCCATTAAGATGACACTCTATGTCCATTAAAATGCCACAGCCAGTATGCCCATTACTATGCCACAGTCAGTATGCCCAAGAATATGCCAGTCAGTATGCCAAATAATATTCCACAGCAAGTATAACTAATAATATGGCACTCTATGTCCAGTCAAATGTCACAGCCAGGATGACCATTAATTTGCCACAGTCAGTATGCCCAATAATATTCCACGGTCAGTATGCCCATTAATATTCCAAAGCAAGTTTGCCTACTAATATGCCACTCTATGTCCATTGACATGCCACAGCCAGTATGCCTAATAATATGCTAGTCAGTATGGCCAATTATATGCCACTCTATGTCCATTGACATGCCCCAACACATTATGCCCATTAATATTCCAGTGCCGTTTAATTGGAATGTCGACTTTATTTTTTAAACTAAGTCAAATTCCACTTCCCAGTTTGACCACCTTGAGACTATGTCTCTTGGATTCTTCATATCCTTCTGAAAATGTGTCTCCCGCATCCCTTGCTAACCAATCTTCAGTGAAATGCACAATAGAAAGGTGTGGAGACTGGCTGTGCGTGGGTTTCTGCCTAGGCCAACTGGACCCAGGGGAGCAGACTGTAGACGGGCAGCAGCAGACCAAAGAGGATGGAAGTGTGCTGCCAGTGTTGGTGGTACATCCTCTCTCATTGCAGTGCATTGCCTGCAGAGATATCCAACCATCTGGTGCTTTGCAAAGGGATATGGGGGCTATCTGGCTATTTGGACAGTGATTTTGTGAAAAATCTAGCACGGCTGTAAGATATGTTGTGTTGTAGCGGAAAGGTTAAATAAACTAGGAATGAAGCAGACCTGTAGGGGTGCAACCTGTAGGGGTATGACAATAAGTGTTGACGGTGCATGTGTGTTTAGTCATGCCTAGGCCAGCACGAAACCTAATTATACTACTGGATGCATTCACAACTTATGGAGCTCACTTCTCGCAGGCCACCAATAATCATCAGTGCCTTATAATTATTAACCCATGTGAACAGTGGTGCTTCTATATTTTTGGGGCCCCTATGAGAAAATCTAGGTGAGGGCCCCAGGCAGCTACTATTTGGCCCCTCTTACATAGAAACATAGAAACATAGAATGTGTCGGCAGATAAGAACCATTCGGTCCGTCTAGTCTGCCCAATTGAAGTCTCTTAATAAACTTATCCCCCTGACTTAATACCTTTGGGGGAAATATTTTTTTTTTTTTATTTATATTTTTTCCCGAAAACATGCAAAGTTTAACATACTAAAAAAAACCCAAAGAATAGAAATTGTATTCAGTATAAAGCACAATTTATCCGTATCCGTGTCTGAACCATCTCAAAGCAGGTAGCAGGAGTTGAGGTTGTGTAAGGTTTCTCTTCTCTGCCCTTTTGTTTGTTTTGTTATTTTTGTACTGACTGCGCACTATATGCAGTGCAGGACAAGTACTCAGGGTTTCAATCCTTCCTCAGGACACAGAACTCTTTACTCGGTTTTTAGTAACACAGAACAGTTGTTGTTCTTTCTGCAGCTGTACTATTTTGGCACAAGGCGTGAAGCAGCTGAGTTAATCACCGCTGCCAGCCTGTCAGACTGACAGAGAAGAAAAAGATTTTAATTGTTTGATGAATGGGAAGGGGACAGCCTACGGTGACTCTTTAGCGATATGCTGAGAGCTATAGATACAAACTGCACAGCGTGGTGGTGAGAGCAGGTACAACGCATGAGTGGATTATCATTATTACTCCACAGGACCAATATCATTTGCTACACTTATGGCCAATCACCCTACTATATTAATACCTTGTTGCATTTTATCTTATATGAATAAGACTCCCATTTGTATATGTCTACTAGACTTGGGCGCTGCCAAATTTTTCATTAAAGGACAACATTTTTTTAAATGAAAATAATTTCATCCATTGTCGCATTCGTTTCGTCCTTTAATTTCGTTTTCGTGAATTAGAATCGGACTTATCGGGCTTATTTCTGGAGGACACATTTTTCACTTCCATGTGTCTATCTCTGATGAAGTTACATCATAGGCCACCAAAGTGTTATTCCCTTAGGCCAAAAGTTGCTAGCCCTCACCGGCTGGAACACTAAGCCATGTTTTTTTGGAGGTGGTTTTTGCTTTAAAGAACAACTTTAGCATATCTCCCAACATTTTAAATAGTCAGAAAGGGACACCTTGGTTTTCGGGGAGGGGTAGGGGGGTGGGTGGGTGGGAATGGCTGAAGGTGTGGCTATAGGCGGTGTATTGTTAGGTGACTTTACGAGATCCAGGCACAGCAGGAGCTGAATAAGTGTAACTGGTGCTCAGTTTGAGCGTTGGTTGCATATAGCTGGTCAGACTGAGGCCTGTAAAAGTGTCCTAGTATGACAGGTGTGATCCTGCTTCAGTGCCCTGCTGTGGGATTCCAGTTCACTGAGGGAGCGTCACAAGTGCAGGATGTTCTAGGCCATCCTATTGGTATTTGAGCCCAGCGTTTTAGAATGTCACAGAACATCCTACAGACGTGAAGTGGTTAAACACACTATATGATCCATCTTATTTCTCTGGAACTCTGATACACTCATCCATACATACATGTATGTATGCAGAGGGGATAGATGCCCGATTCCTGAGACATACCATAACCCCACATTCCCCCATAACCATACCAGCCCATGTTCCCCCCAATAATGGACACGAGACTTGTGATGGTACAACAAGGCCACAGCACTTCTTTATTAAACACATATCAGGCTGTATAAACCACCACCATCCTTTAATACTTATATGTATAAAACAGAATACAGCCTGACAAATTGACTAAGCCCTTGCCAGTAAAACCATTTTCCACTTCCACCCATATATTTATATATGGCCACCTTTTTCCAACCAAATCCAGAATCCAGAAGCTCGCCTCCCCTCCTCGTCCCTTGAGATGCCATAACTCCATCTGGCCCATCTCTCCCACAATGCTTACCACTAGCCGACTCACTTAGCTCAGTGGGCACGTCAACTACAAACAACTTCCATGTTGCTTTTAAGGTTAAGGGGAGGACCCGAGCACCATTCTCCTTGTAATAACTCCAACTCCATTTTCCAAAACATATCCCCTACTGGCAAGGACAGCCAACCCCCGCCTGCTGCGACAAAAGAAAGTTAATACATAGAAAACACATAAACATAGGGAGGGAGGGTGGGAAAATTGCTACCAGGTGCGTTTACAGATTAAAATGGCTGCTGGGGAGAGAGGCTCCAGGGCTTTTATCAACTCCCCCTTGAAGCCCCTCCCCCAGCCCCCGTCAGTCATCTCTTGCCTCCCCCTCGCCCATACATGTCCTGTACAATTAATTTGCATAATTTCCCAGGGTTCTTGTATGTATGCAGAGGGGATAGATGCCCGATTCCTGAGACATACCATAACCCCACATTCCCCCATAACCATACCAGCCCATGTTCCCCCCAATAATGGACACGAGACTTGTGATGGTACAACAAGGCCACAGCACTTCTTTATTAAACACATATCAGGCTGTATAAACCACCACCATCCTTTAATACTTATATGTATAAAACAGAATACAGCCTGACAAATTGACTAAGCCCTTGCCAGTAAAACCATTTTCCACTTCCACCCATATATTTATATATGGCCACCTTTTTCCAACCAAATCCAGAATCCAGAAGCTCGCCTCCCCTCCTCGTCCCTTGAGATGCCATAACTCCATCTGGCCCATCTCTCCCACAATGCTTACCACTAGCCGACTCACTTAGCTCAGTGGGCACGTCAACTACAAACAACTTCCATGTTGCTTTTAAGGTTAAGGGGAGGACCCGAGCACCATTCTCCTTGTAATAACTCCAACTCCATTTTCCAAAACATATCCCCTACTGGCAAGGACAGCCAACCCCCGCCACAGACCCGCTCGTTTAACACCTTAAATCAGCGGGGACCACCCACCACCACCGCCATGGCCTGTTCCAAACCATCCTGCAACGCCAAGTTAAACAGATCAAGGCCCACCTCAGTTAAGTGAACTCCATCACTCCTGAAATACCGAGCCGCATCGGACTCAAAAACCCTATGGCGTATAGTCACGCCCCCCACACTCAACACAAAACGAGACACTCGTTTATTCAATTTCACCCGGCTCCGTTCCAGCGCCCTCTGATTGAGCGCACACCTCCAATAATTACGTGGTACCACCTCTGACCACACCTGCGACACACCAGGAAAGAGCACCAGCAGCCTCGCCAGGTCCCTTTTTATGGTATCCCCCAGGGTCCACACAGGGACCGAACCCAGATCATTGCCCCCCAGATGAATAAGTAAAATATCAGGGGGCCCCAACCGCCGAGACAACTGAACCACCTCGGGTAACAAGCGTACCCACCGCATACCCCGGAACCCGAACCACCGAACGTCCGCCACGGCTCCCGGAAAGCCCAGGCACTCTCCCCCAGGTCGCACGGCAGCCCGACTCCGTGCCCAGAATATGTACGAGTGGCCTATAAGCCACACCCTCCTAGGCGCAACATCTGTGAATTTAAAGCAGAGGAAACTGAGATCAGACCAGCCGGACGGACATAAGATAGAAACCTGCGGGATTCCCACCGCCCAATCTGCCTGATAGCCCGCTCAGCATAACCCAGCCTTGCGGCCTCAGACGCAGCGCCAATCCTGAACGAGTGACCCCCGAACTCCCGGCTTGGAAGGCCCAGGGCCTCGACTGCCATCCGGAAGACCCTGATAAACTGGAATCTAGACAAAGGAGTCGCATCAGCGTGCACCAGCAATGAATTGGAACCGGCCGGTCGGACCAAACCGTACCGGTCAAAACAAGCCACCGGGCATACCATAGAACCGGGGACTTCCCGCAGGGAGACCCACTTTCCAACCCCAAGTACATCCGTCTTGGAGCGCCTGATCAAAAACCTCACCAGACCAGGTTCCCGCACCATATCAGCCGCCAGTATACCCCCTGGCTTCGTTTTTGCCTGGCTAACCAATTCCCCAATACGCAAAGCTCCAAAAAATGCCATGGAAAAGGCTAACCGAAACAGATCCACCTCAAAAGGCGAGTGGCAAACCACCGGCAGTATGTGGCACAGGCCCAGCAACAAAGCCCCGGACACCGGTTTACGGTAATCCACGGAATGAACGCCCCTCCTCCAACCCTTCAACGCCTGACGCACTAGAAACTCCTTAGTCACGTCCCGTAGCCCAGAAGCTCTGAACCAGAAACTGAGGCCTGACATCCGTGCCGTTACTGCCGCGGGCGACAAGCCAGCCGCGTCCCAATGCCACAACAACCACAGTAAACCTTCCAAGCGAGCCCCATCATCCCTAAAACCCCCACGAGCCGACTCCAGATCCAACCATTCCCCCCAAACTTTACCGTAACGCTTCCATGTGGATCCAGCGACAGACTGGCTAACCCACTGTGCTATTCGCCCAACCCAAGGTCCCACAGCGTCGACGGGCACGGGATACCCTCCGGGTCCGCCCATGGTGCTGCCGCCCGGAACGTTGCCCACTGCGAACGAGAAAGTGCATCCGCAATTACGTTATGCACCCCAGGGATATGAACAGCACGAAAGGTCACATTAAAATCAAGGCAGTTAAGGACCAGAAGCCGCAACAGCCGAACTACCGGCGGGGAAGAAGCCGTCAGGTTATTCACCGCCAACACCACTCCCATGTTGTCACAGTGGAAGACCACCCTGCGATCCCGTAACGTAGTTCCCCAAAGGACCACTGACACCAGAATAGGAAATAGCTCCAAAAAAGCTAAATTCTTTGTCAGGCACCCCGAACCCCAGAACGGGGGCCAAGTCTCGGCAGACCACTGGGACCCCAAAATCGCCCCGTAGCCCACGGATCCTGAGGCATCCGTGTACAGATGGAGATCTGCGTTGGACACCTCCGGAGCCTGCCACAACGACCGTCCATTGTACCTGCTCAAAAAATCATCCCACACCGCCAGATCATCCCTCAGGGGCCGAGTGAGCCTGACATAATGGTGCGGCCGGCACACCCCCGCCGTAGCCCCCGCCAGACGTCTGCTAAACACCCTGCCCATTGGCATAATTTTACAGGCAAAGTTGAGCTTCCCCAATAAAGATTGCAACGCCCTGAGCTGAATTTTTCTCAAGCCGCAAGCCTTAGAAATGTCCGCCCTAAGGCCCAACAATTTATCCTGAGGAAGCCGGCATTCCCCGGCCAGGGAGTCAATCTCAATGCCCAGGAATGAAATACAGGTAGTCGGGCCCTCCGTTTTGTCTGCCGCCAATGGGACCCCAAACGAAGCCAGAACCACCTGGGCCGTCCTCAACAAATGGCCACAGACTTGCAAACCCGAGGGACCCACCAGCAGGAAGTCATCCAGGTAGTGCATCACTGAGTTGCACCCGGACTCCTCCCTGATTACCCAATCCAAAAAGGTGCTAAAGCACTCAAAATAAAAACAGGAAATAGAACAACCCATGGGAAGGCACAAGTCAACGTAAAACTTCCCTTCAAAATGGCACCCGAGGAGGTGATGACAGTCTGGATGAACCGGAAGAAGCCGGAAGGCCGACTCCACATCGGTTTTGGCCATCAACGCACCAGCCCCTGCCGCCCTCACCATCCGAACCGCCGAATCAAAGGACGCATAAGACACCCGGCACAATTCTGCATCAATGTCATCGTTAACCGACTCCCCATAGGGGTAAGACAGATGCTGGATCAGCCGGAACTTTCCCGGTTCCTTTTTGGGAACCACCCCCAGGGGAGAAACCCGTAAAGCGGCCAACGGGGGCGAATCAAAAGGACCCGCCATACGGCCCAGAGCCACTTCCTTAGCCAACTTATCCCGCACCACCTCGGGGTGCTCAGCCACCGAACGTAAATTACGCAACCGCAACCAAACCTCCCGCTCCTGAAAGGGGATCCTGAAACCAAACTCAAACCCGTGCAACAAAATGTCCGCCGCCCTACGATTCCTATACCGGCTTAGCCATGGGCGCATTGCCCCGACGTCCACCGGCGTCATCCCCCTTTCCGCCCACGTCAGACTTGTCCCCACCTCTCTGACGCTTAAAGCACCGGGTGGCGGGGTGGCTACCCCCGCAACCGGAACACTCATGTTTGAAGCGACAACCGGCGCCAAACTTGCACTGACCCTCATTAAATTGCCAGCACCCTCCCGGTCGTCGTTGGGTCGTGGCCGAGGGAGAGGGCGAACCCAGTCCCCCGACCCCCCCGAGAAAGGACGTCAAACCCCCCTGATGCGAGGCTGGCCGGGTCATAATGGCCAGCCACAGCCCCACGTCCATTTGATCCCAACCCAAAGTAGGCCGTAAAGCAATCCGTTGCCGGAATTGCTCATCATAGCGCCACCAGCTGAGACCCCCATAAATCCTACACGCATTCCAGATTTGATCCTGGTAACAAAACAAGGAGCAACATTTTTCAGGGGATTTCTCCCCGATGACGCTAGCCAAGATGGAGAAAGCCCGAATCCAATTCCCATAATTCTTTGGGATTTTGCGATAACGGTACTTCTCCTTTTCTTTCTCGGCATCCTTCAACTCCTTCTCAGGAGGAGGAACGTCCTCCATGGGGAGGAGCGAATAAATTTCCACATACTCGCCCTTCCAAATACGCTCCCTTACCTCCGGTTTAAGATGAAGGCCTAAGGGGCCCGACCAACATAAATACGCGGCCCCATGCGCCATCGGTGCAACAGGGTGTGTCAAATCAGCCGCCCCAACCATTGACGCCGACGTACTCGGTGCCGCCGATGTACTAGGCATTGACAAGGGAACCGCAGGGAGCGCCGCAGCAGTGGCCGCCGGCAGCAACAAAGGGGGCGGTAATAAGGGGGACTGTGGGACCCCCGCCGTGCCCGGTAAACCAGAAACCACCCCCGGTGAACCCCCCGTGGAACCCCACACGCTGCCCATCGTACTATCGATGCCCTGCAGGGCCGCACTACCAGAAGGCCCAGCCACCCGGCTCACTTGCTCTATCGCCCCCCGCAAGCATTGCAACAAATCCACCCAAGGCTGACTAGCAGGAGTAACGGTAGACCCCACCCCACCCACCCCAGAAAACCCCGCCAAAGGTTGCCCCGTGGACTCACCAGTGTCTCCCTGAACCGCGCCCAGAGCCGGCGTGGAGGCCCGGGAGGCCGCTGAATCACCCGCAACCTGGGAAGCAGGATGGGGGACGTAGAGTGGCACAGCACTAGTAGCTGGAGCCTGTGAAGGAGAGACAGGTGAATACAACGCCAGATCAGGAGGAGAGAGAAGCCCAGCCAAGGGAACCTGGTAAGTAGTCACAGGGGTAGGAGTAGGGGACGGGGTAGGGGGCAGTAAGAGACCCAGGGCCGGATCCTCATCCCCAGAAGACCCACTGCAGCTGCCCACAGCCTCCCCGCTGCCCCCCGCCCTGAGGCCTACTCACCACCCTGGCCTGCCGATCCGCGCTCCTCCTCCTGCTAGGCCCCGCATCCGGACGCGGGGGGGAAGGTAGCAGGGCTGTACCGGACCTGGTCACAGCCCTGGATGTCCTCCGTCCGTCGCGCTCCAAGCCCCGAGGGGAGGGGCGCGGCCTGCGATCCCCGCTCCCACTAGCCACCGGGGACGGTCGCGTGGCTGCACTAGCAGGCCCGCCGCCGGACGCAGCGGGCCGCGCGGCCGACGGGCGAAGGCCGCTCCTTCGCCCAGCTCCGCTCCTGCTCCGATGAGGCTGGATGGAGCCGGCATCCGGGCTCAGTCGAGCGGGCGGGCGGGACACCCGCCGCGCCCCGCCACGAGGACCCGCGGGAGGCGATGCCACCGCGGGCGTAGCAGCCTGCAGCGCTGCAAACTGCTGCCTCAAACGTCTGCCACCATCTGTAAGAGCCTCAGCCCTCAGGGCAGCGAGCATTGCCTCAATCTCCATGCCTGAGCCGTGAATGAAACACCAGAGCTGCAAAAAATTGCTACCAGGTGCGTTTACAGATTAAAATGGCTGCTGGGGAGAGAGGCTCCAGGGCTTTTATCAACTCCCCCTTGAAGCCCCTCCCCCAGCCCCCGTCAGTCATCTCTTGCCTCCCCCTCGCCCATACATGTCCTGTACAATTAATTTGCATAATTTCCCAGGGTTCTATTCAGAGCTCCTAGAAAACAGGGACACCAGAGGAGGAAAGAGCATTTAAGACAAAGTTAGGGACCCTCCTAGAGACACTTGGGAGACATGCTTTAGTCAAGAAATGCTCTGACTACAGTGACTGGCGGGGAGTGCGGCTGCGTGGGAGCTAGGCAGAGGGTGCTGAGCTAGATCATTTGCTATGCTCTACATTTACAAATTAAACAGAGCCATTAAGAACTCTCAATTAAGGGGTAAATATTGTTTTATATGTATCTCACAACACTATTTTACAAACATGTTCATGAAGATAAAGATAATAATCCTCCCCGTGTGGTTCTGCGGCCTAATTGTCTAGCTTTTGGTTAATTTGACGGTGTCAGTGGAATAAATTATGCAAATGGCTCATTTTTTGAGCTGAGGAAGTTCCAGAAGGATCTCCCTAAAGACATTGTGACATGTCCGATGTCTTTTCTTGCTGGGAGGATAATTTCTATTCCAATGTAAATACTACACAATACAGGCAGGCAGGGGTCATAAAGAAAATAGGTTGCATACAAAAAATATATGTTATTTTTTTTTTTTTCTGCTGTTGCCAAGAAATAAACGGCAGGATAAACAGAAAGAGAACAATTATTTTGGTGAATGGATATGTCTCAAAAACACCTGGAACTTGAAAAAAAAGGCTTTGTGGTTCCTCAGATATGTTTTACTTTGAGTTTTTGGATATATATAAATATATATTTAATATAAATGTAGTTACTGGTTCACAGTGCAACCATTCATGTCTGTTTGAAGGAAATGGAGTAAAATATACCGGGTTTCACACTAATACATTTTACCTGTGGTATTAGAGAACAAAGAGAACCTGGGTGGGGGCTTTAGGTCCAATACCGGATTGGAGGGCCCCTGACTAAACTTTCATTCTTTGTGCATGAGTGAGACCCAGAAGGGCTCAAAGGTTAACTCCCATGATGCCAAGCAACTGACTCAGCATCATGGGAGTTGCAGCCATAGGAGCCCCCGGCCCAGTTACCATGGATGTAAAGTTACCACCATTCCTGAAAAGGTGGCAACTCTATGTGGACGGGCCCTGTTCCAATACCAGTACCTTATGTGATTCACTGTGATTCACTGTACTTTTGTACTATTTAAAAAAATAAAATATGAACTTATAGGTGGTAGTTATTAAAATATAGTTTGAGGTAACCAATGAAGCTGTGACGTCTAAGCATTTGCTCACACAGTTTTCTGTGATCTTCCAGTCAGGAAATACAGACAAGGCCCAGCGTTACCACTTACAGAGGGGGCTTTATTCATCAAAGAGGGAACTTAAGACCAAAGTAACTGAAATCTGCCATAAGTATGAAATTCACTTGTCAGTTGTCCGCAATTCCCTTTTTGATCAAATAAAGCCCAGTGTCACAGTTGCCAGTCCCGACCCATCAAATCTGGGCCAGTCCTGGTTTGCCTGTCACTGTGTACAAGCAGCATTATGCTTAAACTCTTGGGTCTATTAAATAGAAATCGAGAATAGTATGAGAAGGTCTTCCTGGGAGGTCTTCTTTCATTTAAAAAGTAAACTGCTGTTCACTAACACAAGCTCGGCCTCCCTCTTCAGGGTTGCCACCAGGATTTTCAGGGCCCCTTACTGAACAAATTTTCAGGGCCCCCTCCCCCCCCCAACAATATCTCTCACTCACCCCACCTACCCTCGCAAGCAAGTTATCCCGGTCTAGTGTAATATGGAGCATGTTTGGGAGCTGTTGGTCAATATTCCAGTAATCTCAGTCACTCAGTATGCTAGTATTTTGACACTCAATGTGCCAGTATTTAGCCATTCAATATGCCATTCTTTCACCATTTAATATGCTAATATTTTGCCCCTCAATATGCCATTTATCATGCCAGTATTTTGCCCTCAGTATGCCAGTATTTTGCTCCTCAGTATGCCATTCTTTTTCCATTTAATATGCCAGTATTTTGGAATTCAATATGCCAGTATTTTGGAATTCAATATGCCAGTATTTTGCCATTCAATATGCCATTTAATATGCCAGTATTTATCACTCAGTATGCCAGTATTTTGCCACTCAGTATGCCAGTATTTAGCCATTCCATATGCAATTATTTTGCCATTTAATAAGCCAATAGTTTGCCCCTCAATATGCCATTTATCATGCCAGTATTTTGCCCCTCAATATGCCATTATTTTGCCATTTAATATACCAGTATTTTGCCAATCAATATGCCATTGGTTTTGCCATTTAATATGCCAGTATTTTGCTATACAATCTGCCATTGGTTTTGCCATTTATTATGCCAGTATTTTGCCATGCAATCTGCCATTTGTTTTGCTATTTAATATGCCAGTATTATTTTGACCCTCAAAATGCCATTCTTTTGCGATTTAATATACCAGTATTTTGCCCTCATTATGCTATTCTTTTGCCATTTAATATGTCAGTATTTTGCCCCTCAATATGCCATTCTTTTGCCACTCAATGTGCCAGTATTTTGCCACTCAATATGCCAGTATTTTGCCATTTAATGTGCCAATATTTTACCCCTCAATATGCCATTTAATATGCCAGTATTTTGCCGCTCAATATGGCAGTATTATTCTCATTATGTGCCACCCTCCTCCGCCCTTCTCCAGTACTTACCTCCTTGATGCTCTGTCTCCCGGTGCTCTGCTCTGTTTAGCCGGTGAGCAACTGTGAGGAAAGCGTTCTGCACTCCCCTCCAGCCGCACGGCTTCAATAAAATTTGTTAAAAATGCAACCAAAGTTTCCCTCCTCCATTTTCCTGGCGTGAGGGGAGTGCAGTATTGCCCGGGTCCCCAGTATTGCCCATCACCCCCTGATGGCGGGCCTGTCCCTCTCCCCTCCACCTCGCCAGAGTCCATCCCGGTCTTCCATCCCTTCAGCAAAAAGCAATAAAAATTGCTATTCACTAAAAACCAAAGGGAGTTCGAACTGGGAGGACTTTTGTTGCCAGTTTACTGCATTTCACAGTTTAGTGAATAAACTAATGATTGTTTATGAATACCTAGCTTACCGCAAATATTATCTGACACCAGGAGTATTTGACTCATCAGTTTCTCTCTGTAATGAGAGAACTTACAAGGCGTCTGGATGGGATCACTGCTAGAAATGTTTCTGGCATATCACTAACATATTTGTCTTCCCCACCTACGAATCCAGGAGAGTCAAAAAGATTCCTTTGTTGGTGGAGTGAGAAGCAATGGAGTGTGAAGCTTTAAAGAGTATGTAGAGCTCTTCTTCAGGTATGTTATAGAGAAGTAAAAGTGCGTCCTTTACATATATACAATAGACCGGGGCTGGCCTTTGGGGTGTGTGACCTGTGCAAACGCACAAGGCGCAAAACCCCAGGGCGCGCCTGCCCGCCACTTTAAAAATAAAAAAGTTTGCCAGTAGAGGCACTGGCTGTGGAGAACAGAAGATCTCCCCTCACCAGCCCTCTGCACCGCCGCAGTGGAGGGGGCGGACCTCACCAGCTGAGAGGTGTAGCTCCGCCCCCACCCTGTTAAGCAGAGTGGCATCTGCTTAACGGTGAGCTGCGGGCAGCATAAGCTCCATGTGTTCAAAACACATGGAGCAGTAAGTGCTGGTCGTGCTCCCTGCGCATAGTGATAATGCAGGGCATTGGAAGGGGAGAAAACAGATGGGGAGGAGGGGGAGAATAAAGAGGAGGGGGGAGAAAACAGAGATGGGGAGGAGATGGAGAAAACAGAGATTGGGAGGAGGGGGAGAAAACAGAGATGGGGAGAAGGGGGAGAAAACAGAGATGAGGGAGAGAACAGAGGAAGTGGGGGAAAACAGAGATGGGGAGGAGGGGGAGAAAACAGAGATGGGAGGTGGGGGAGAACTGGAAGGGAGAGAACAGAGATGGGGAGGAGGGGGGGGGGAGAGAGCAGAAATAGGGGGAGATGGAAAGAGATATGGGGAGGGGGTGGGCACCACAGGGTTGGCCCACACAGGGCGCCAGAACACTTAAGGCTGGCCCTGCTCTCATCCAAGTCCTTGAACCACATAATTACACTAATCAATGCATGGAGAGATCTATATGGCCTTGAAAGGTTGTACTTTAATATTTCTTTGTTAGCCAAAATATTACCATCCTGATTACCATACTCGTTTACTGTATTTTTTTTAGCAATTTGTAATCACTTGCTTTACAACATGTTATTCAAGCATCACATCCCTTACAACATTTCAGAAGAGGGAAACTTTGATCTTAAGATGATGGCTGGGGGTGTAACCAAGAGGACAACACCTTTACTATGAGTTTTATTGCTGTGGAGTCTGTGATACCCTCACACACACTGCACATTACTGTGAGTTATGTTACTGTGAAGTTATTTTGTGATACATTCAGACCCTGTACATTACTTTGAGTTTTATTTCTGTGGAGAATGTGATACACACACACACACACTGCACATTATAGATTTATTGCTGTGGAGTCTGTGATACACTAACACACTGCAAAATATTGTAAGTTGTATTGCTGTGGAGTCTGTGATGCTCCAGTCTGTGATGCGCCCACACTTTAAATTACTGTGAGTTTTATTGCTGTGGAGTCTGTGATACACTCTCACACTACACATTACTATGAGTTGTATTGCTGTGGAGCCTGTGATCCTCACACACACCACACATTACTGAGAGTTATATTGCTGTGGAGTCTGTGATACACTCTTACACTGCACATTACTTTGAGTTTTATTGCGGTGGAGTCTGTGATACTCTCTCACACTGCACATTACTATGAGTTTTATTGCTGTGGAGTCTGTGATACACTCTCACACTGCACATTACTATGAGTTTTATTGCTGTGGAACCTGTGATCCTCACACACACCACACATTACTGTGAGTTATTTTGCCGTGGAGTCTGTGATACACTCACACACTGCACATTACTGTAAGTTTTATTACAGTGGAGTCTGAGATACACTCACACACCACACATTACTGTAAGTTTTATTGCAGTGGAGTCTGAGATACACTCACACACCACACATTACTGTAAGTTTTATTGCAGTGGAGTCTGAGATACACTCACACACTGCACATTGCTGTAAGTTTTATTGCTGTGGAGTCTGAGATACACTCACACACTGCACATTTCTGTGAGTTTTATTGCTGCAGAACTCTCGATCCACTTTCCAGATATCATGAGCTCCTAGAGAAAATAGACCCTATCACAGGAAAGAGAGACACCTGGGAGGCATCAGTCCACACATGAACCTTACATGACATGGTAGCTTCTATCATTGAGGATATGTATTTGCCTAGAAATAACTAAACTTAAAACCAGACTGTGGGGTAAAACAACGGCCACAGCACTTTATTTAAATAGCCATTGCATTTACAATCATATACACATATATACACATTCCACCTATGTATATATATCCATAATTAATACAATGACTAAACATAACATAAACATTAAAAACATTCCATATACAGGAAAACCAATCAAGCTTTCAAGTGTATCCAGGTGGCTGCCGAAGTCCATGTTCTGGGCGTATCCCAATGCCCCCAATACCTGAGGTTCGAGGTACCACTTTCCCCTCGAACCTCCCACCAGAGTCCCGATTGACTCTCCCCAATCCAAATGTTCCATTTACCCTCCTGGATACCCTGCAAGCTTCCGCCGACGCTGTGACATGTAATAAATAAATAAATAAAGGCTCATTAACCATAAAATTACGGAGGGTGGGTGGGACAACAGGTATCTGGGGAAAACTTTCCTAAAATGGCCCCTGAACTTCCTGTTCCTATCGTTTATACTCTCCCAACTCCTCCCACTGATTCCCACTATAGGCTGACATATCCTCTCAGCACCCTGTCATGATTGCCCCTCCCCGACCTTGTCTGGGGGCTACATATGCTTGAATTAGGTTCTGAGTACTCTATGCCTCTCTTCCTGTAATATTTGCCAGCGCTACCTTCTCCAATCTGACATATGCAAGTGAAGCACGCAGACTGTCTTGCTCTTTTCGAAGAGCCCGTGTTTACCTAATTAAGAGTTTCTCCGTGGTCCCCTGTTAGTTAATTGTGCCATTTGCAGGAGTTTTGACATGAGTACAACTTGTGTGCTCAGTATCAAGCTGGCTCTGTTAGTTAAACCCAGCGGGCTTATTCCTGGGAGACTTGGCAGTAGACTTCTGCAGTTTGTATGGCACAAAGTGGAATAATTGGTCCCCTGGGATGCTGTCTATTAAGCTGCCAATAGGGATTGTTTTTCATTTCAATAAAAGCCAGGCTGCCATGACTTTGCTGCTGTATATTAGCTTGTGGCTTTTGCGTACGCAGACTCGTGCGGAAGATTAGATAACCAAGTGATTCGTACAGCTGTCCTCTTAGCAGATAGTCAAGCTGATGCCAGTTTACAACTGACAACCCCTAATGAAGGCTAAGTATTGCTAAGCTCACTGACATCCACTGTAATTACCAATGCAGCGTACCAAAAAATGCTCCAAAGGGTAATAAAAAAAAAAAAGAAAGATTTTCACCCCCTCTCTAAATAGAGAAATAACAAGGTTTGGGGGCTTTCTTCATTAGAAAATAATTGCAACGATCATTAAAGTTTTGAGTCGTTCCCCGTACAAAAACTCAAGAAAGGAAAAGAGGAACGTTTAGAATTTGTAATTAGTATTTCAGAGAACACGGTGCTTAGATTTCATGCAAGTTGTGTAGAAAGTTTATTTCAAACAAAGGTTTTGCAGGCGAGCCTACAAGAAGGGTTTTTTTTTGACATGTAGGTAATAATTATTTAAAGGGACTCTGTCAATCTGTTCATTGGTCTTGAAAGCTTGCACTCTAAAGCTGCCCAGTTAATCTGTAAAGGTATCATCTTGACCCTACTTATCTCCTATAATAAAAAAATAAAAAAGATTATGAATCTGCAAATTCATAAAATAAGAGAAATACAGTACAAAATAGATAGTGACTGGCGCTCTAAAAGTGAATAAAATCTTTTTACCAATGTGCAGCAAACACCAGTGCCACTCCCCCAAAGGGGAACACAATAGTGAACAAAGTAAAAAAATATAAGTGTGTCGCAACAATATAGAACACAATACTTATCTAAATAGTTGGTTCTTCAATAAAGTCTTGATACACTTTATTGAAGAACCAACTATTTAGATCAGTATTGTGTTCTATATTGTTGCGCAACACTTATATTTTTTACTAAGAGAATTATAGTGCCTTGCAAAAGTGTTCAGCCCCCTTGGCATTTTTCGTGTTTTGTTGCCTCACAACCTGGAATTAACATGGATTGTTTGAGGATTTGCATCATTTCATTTACAGAACATGCCCACAATTTTGAAGATGTTTTTTTTTTTTTTTTATCTTGAAGCAAACAACAAGTAGGACAAAATAACAGAAAAAGTCAATGTGCATAACTACTCACCCCCCTAAAGTCATTACTTTGTAGAACCACCTTTTGCGGAAATCACAGCTCCAAGTCGCTTTGGATAAGTCTCTATGAGCTTGCCACATCTTACCACTGGGATTTTTGCCCATTCCACACTGCTCCAGCTCCTTCAAGTTGGATGGTTTGCGCTCGTGAACAGCAATCTTTAAGTCTGACCACAGATTTTCTATTGGATTGAGCTCTGGGCTTTGACTAGGCCATTCCAACACATTTACATGTTTCTCCTAAATCACTCAAGTGTTGCTTTAGCAGTGTGTTTGGGGTCAGTGTCCTGCTGGAAGGTGAACCTCCGTCCTAGCCTCAAATCATGCACAGAGTGGTATAGGTTTTGCTCAAGAATATCCATGAATTTAGCACCATCCATCTTTCCCTCAACTCTGACCAGTTTCCCAGTCCCGGCTGCTGAAAAACATCCCCACAGCATTATGCTGCCAAAACCATGTTTCACTGTGGGGATGGTGTTCTTTGGTTGATGTGATGTGTTGGGTTTGCGCCAGACATAGTGTTTTCTTTGATGGCTGAAAAGTTCAATTTTAGTCTCATCAGACCAGAGCATACATTTTGGGAGTCTCCCACATGCCTTTTCGCAAACTCAAAATGTGCCATTTTGTTTTTTTTGCTGAAAGTAATGGCTTTCTTCTGGCCACTCTGCCATAAAGCCCAACTCTATGGAACGTACGGCTTATTGTCGTCCTATGTACAGATACTCCAGTCAATGCTGTGGAACTCTTCAGCTCCTCCAGGGTTACCTTAGGTCTCTGTGCTGCCTCTCTGATTAATGCCCTCCTTGCCCGGTCCGTGAGTTTTGGTGGGCGGCCGTCTCTTGGCAGGTTTGCTGTTGTGCCATGTCCTTTCCATTTGGTTATGATAGATTTGATGGTGCTCCTGGGGATCATCAAAGATTTGGTAATTGGCTGCACCAGAGCTTTTTATGGGCTTCATAACAAAGGGGGTGAACACATACGCACATGCCAATTTTATGTTTTCTATTTCTGAAAAATAGTTTTATGTATATATATTTCTCATTTCACTTCACCAACTTAGACTATTGTGTTCTGATCCATCACATAAAATTCAGATTAATAACACAATGAACTTAAGGCTGTAATGTAACAAAATAGTCAAGGGGGGTGAATACTTTTGCAAGGCACTGTATATGCTTTAAATGTGATGTGTTGTCTCTTGCTGATGACATCACCTTGTGGCTTGATATGCAAATCACACATTTCCCTTTGCAAATGTGTTCATTTGCCCATAAAGCCACAGGTGATGTCATAAGCAGTAGACAACACAGACACATTAAAAACATGATATATTTCTTATTTTAAGCATTTCAGTGCAATTCTGCAAACACAAAGTATAAATCCTTGTTCACAATTTTTTATTCTGTACATTCACAATGCAAGCAATGTTTAGGTTGACAGGGGTCCTTTAATATGATGTAATATGATTATTATCCCTTCTAATACATCTGGTAATGCTATCATGCATTGCCTTTGTATGTCATTTAGCTGATGAGATAGCTGCTGCCAATGAAGAATTTGTTCAATCCCCTGGGTTACAGGTTCAACACCTTGCAGGGTTGACTCAACCTGATAAAATGAGTACCAAGGAATTGGGTAATAATAGCATTCCTTGATATTGGGCAGAAAGGGAGGTGTATTTAGCTACTGCGCTACCCTCCACTTGACTAAACTCATGCACCCCAATCCTCATTTGCAACACACCCTCAGGCTCCACCCATTCCTCTTTAGGCATAGCCCCTCTCTTCAATCCAATAATCTAATTTGCTGTCATTCAAAATACTTTTTATAATGCACTTTGCTATATTTTTTCCCCTATTTATACTTCCCCAAGTCACTTTCCAAAATCATATCTTAAATCACTTTCTAATGCCATGTCTAACTTTCCATTATCATATCTACCCTTACATCGCTTTCCAATGTCAGATCTACCCTTACATCGCTTTCCAATGTCAGATCTACCCTTACATCGCTTTCCATTATCATATCTACCCTTACATCGCTTTCCATTATCATATCTACCCTTACATCGCTTTCCATTATCATATCTACCCTTACATCGCTTTCCATTATCATATCTACCCTTACATCGCTTTCCAGTGCTATGTCCATGCTTACAATACTCCCAGGGCCATGTCTCCCCTTAAATAACTCTCCAGTGCCATGTCTACAAATGAAATCACTTTGCAGTGCCATGTCTGCCATCAAAACTCAGTTGAAACTTCCATCTCCTTTACTTTGTTGTTGTTATTATACTGGAGACTATCTGGCGAGATTGTGATAAAAAAAAAAGATAAAAAATGGTTCATAGGGTTTCTACAGTGCTGGGTTTCTAATAAAGCATATTAGGCCTACAGTGGGGCCATGGGAAGCAAATGGAGTGGAGCCCCACCTCTTTGACCAGGCTCTGTTGTCCACTAACCAATCCCACCTATATTATCTCAGATCCCTTGTGCTTCGGGCAGTGCCCATCTTGTAGACACAGCTTATCTATAAATGTTCTCTGGTGTAAGTCTTGTCCGGGGGGGTTGCCAGTTGGATGAAAAGATGCCTTCTAGAGTCATAACAAGCTTTGTCAACAACTCCAAATAGTCTAGTTTGATGTTGTTGAGTTCGTTTTGCCCACTGAGGAGTCCTTACAGAGAGCAGAGATCACTAGACACTGATAATGGGAATACTGGTTACACTCTTATATTTTCCATAATGTGTGAATGCACATCTGTTTAGGCTTGTTGTTGTGTACTGCACTCTCTAACAATATCTATTTATTCTTTTTTTATTCTTTTTTTTTTGTGTGCTTTAAAACTATGTATATGAGGCAAGTGTCATGCTGGGGAGTAAAAATACCCTCCACTTTTAGAAACATTGCCCCGGAACTGACTTTTATAAATAACCCCCTGTGTATCCTTTCTAGTAAAATATTTTAATTTTTTTACAATCTGATATGCCTATTTGGCCACCACCCATGTCACCTCTTGTTCCTCTCTAGCTTGCTCTGTGGATGTTTAGTTTGCCCATTATACAGGGCTTTGATATATGATGGTGCTTTTATCAATAAATAATGAGACAATGTGACAATGTGTTGAGGGATGTGTAACTTTGACTTGTTACATATGATATTCTGTCGGTTACCATTTTGGTGCAAAGTGAGCAGATTTTGGGTTCTGTTGCAGAATTGTGTTTCTTTCCTCCGTTTTATTGCAGGGATTGCAGAAAGTGATAGCAGGACGATAGCTTCAAAGCCTCCTCTGTAAAAAAAAAAATATTGCTTTTCTGTCACCTGACATTAGAACTCATGCTCAAGAGGATAAAGCCAGAAACTGCATCCTGCTACCTTTCCAGCCTGTTTGCTAAAGTGCATCTTGGTTTCCCATTATTATATGGTGTGTGCCAAAAGTACGCTACAAACCATTGAAGTAAAGGTGGGGTAAAGGTGATGGAAAAACCTCTCAGTGGGTAGCAGAGGCATTATCAAACACAGATATACACACACCAAACAAGAAACATAAATCACACATTCACAGTACCACCACCACCACTGCAAGGGATTCTGGGTAGGCATATGCAAATCTGGTCAACAATGATCGACTTTTGCCTCTTAATCCATTTTGAAACATGACCCCTTGGATACACTGTGCAAGGTGGCCTTAAACATCGCACAGCAAAGGAAGGAAGCAATGAAGGGTTCTGATTGCCATGCTTTATCATGCTAGGGCCACCTCAAGAACTCCAGCATCTCCAACAACCAGAACCATAGACAACCAGAAGAGATTGACCACCGCATGCTATGGAAAGGTTCCTTTGGATTTGAGAGCCCAAAAGTGCTTACATATGGTGACCTCCAATGTGCTACTGTAGAAAACGAAAATAAATATTTCACACTTTTGTCCCTAGAAATGAACTAATCTAATAGAGTCTAAACAGGACAGTTATAATTTGGGACCACTATCTGCACATGCGTGGTAACACTGCCACTCTTTCTTTCAAGCCGCACAACCCCCCCTCCCATTGCTGGCGAGACATGTCGAGAGGTTTGTAATCGTAACATGTTTCGAGCTAGTCTGTGCTTCTTTCTCATACCTACTTGTTACCAGTCTCCTTATCCATTTGTAAAAGGTAAATCCTAAAGATGAGAACCTTCTTATAACATTGCAATATGTAAATGTAATTTCTGGTGAAGTCTCCAGGTTTCCTTTTTATAGTATCCTTTTTGTTTCTATGTTTGATTGGCTTGAGACACCATTGGAGCGAGTTGCCTGGAGCATGTAAGGGGATTTTTTTTTTTTTAAACTAACATGAAAGATATGATAACAATTCTAGATCGCTGTGTACACTGAACTACATCTGGAGTAGTTACACTTACCTGCTGGTGTTTTTGTAATTCCCAGGTTCTTCCAAACAGCTTGGATATATTGCTACTACTCACTCTCATACTAATCATAGTAACTCTACTCATGTTAGCTAAATAACTGAGACAAATTAGCTACTGATCCCATGGATTGTCCTAGTTTAGGGCATGTGTCCCCATCTTGGACTTGACCTCCAGCATTTATGTAGGCCATGGACAACTTAACTCACCCATTTCATAGTGCAATTGGGTCGGGGGATAGAAATACAGGATTGACCTTTGACTTTCTCTGTGCCTTATGGTAATCATATTATATATTCACCTATGATTGCTCCTCAATATTTTTGAGACTCCAGAACTTCTAGAACTTCTGTGACCTATTCGACTCCGGATCCTGTTGTAACGGAATCCCCTGTATCGATTTCCTTCCTCTCTGTTTTTTTTGTATTGTAATACTCTGTATTGTTCTGTGATTGCCCTGAACAGGTTTCCAGCTCCTCAGAAATACATTATTTTCATCTAAATGATTTGGTTTATGAATCGAAACCTTATGTTTCCCGACGGAGCCTATTTGGAGCCTGTACATTTGATTTGCTCCTTTTCAGCTGCCGTTTTCTTTCTTTTTTTTTCATGACTCACCGGAGGAAGGGCAAACATGTTGACTCCACCGTTTGCATGTGCTGTGCTGTGTGACAGTCTGTAACAGCTGACACATGCCAGTGCCAAGAGCAGAACTGGACGCAAATGAAGAACAAGGGATGTATCTGAAACCCGCTCAGCTAATTGGTGAAGCACGCTGTGTTCGCTTCCAAAAATATCTGGATTGGTGTGTTAATGCCTGGGATCAGAGGCGCCAGTGCTTAACGCTTTCAGGGTCATAGATTTTTTTGGAACAAACCCAGAGTCGGAATGCAACCATCACAATCAGTTCCAGGTTTGGTCATTTCCTTTCCCGTTAAAACAGGAGTGTCAAACTGTAGCATTCCAACTGTTGGAGGACTGCATCTCCCATACTTCCCTGGCAGACTCTTAGCTGAGAGTATTAAGGTAGATGTAGACCTTGCGCATCTGGGGGTCTACCGCTGCAGAATACCGCTTTGCAAAAGGAGTGGCCATGATGAAGAATGCCCCCTGTGCCCAAGTAAAATGTCAGGAAGCAAAGTTTGATTACAAAGCCCATATACAATGTTTACATTATAATGATCTTAAAATGAGCAACAGAAGCTCCAGGCAGTTTTTAAAGTAGTACATGATGTTGCATATAAACCAGCTAAAGGAATTCTGCTAACCTAAACATTGCTTACACTGGGAATGTAGGTATGTTGAGATATTCTCTCATTTTCAAGTAGGGGTAAAACGCATGGGAAAGCGGTTCCAGATATAGCAAGCTGCCATGATAACTTTCCTGGCTTGGGGGAACCTGATCTGCTTTCTGGTTCCTCTTTAAAAGGACAGTGTAGTCCCCAAACTCATTTTGGGGCAAGATGAAGATCACTGCTTGTATAGTGCACAGACTTTTTTCCAGTATGATTTGATACAGGAATTCTGCATAAATCACATTTTTAATATTTGACTCAAGCCCTCCCCGGTGATTACTCTGCATGTTTACTGCAGGTGAGGCAGCACTGATTATATAAACCCTGAGGATATAAAGTTTTGTTTAACTTAGTCACTTTCTGTGCTCTTCCAATTGAATACATTATGTGGACTCTGAGTGACCTTGTACACAGTAGGATCTCTTAACAGTGCAACACATTATCTGATGATATCAGTAGATAGACAGGATATTCCATTCATTGGAAGGGGGGGAAAAAAGGAAATTACTTTTACTCAGCTAGTGTGGACAGTCCTGTCTTCTTGCAAACTGCTGTAATTTCACAATTTAATCTTGCTGTGAGTATTTCATATTTTAAGCAATGTAAAATGTAAAACATGCATTTTAAAGTACTTTGAAAGCACATTAATATTCGGGGCATATCATATCGTGCCCCTGAGTGACAAGTGTGCTGCCAGTCAATCTGCAACCCTGAAGATATAACCCACGGCTTTTGAGCTGAGGCTCTGTGAGGTGCATCTGAATAAAGGCTGTAGGGCACCCGATACATAGGGGTGCATTATAATAGATTTTTTTTATTTATTTGTTTTCGATTCCTATTACAGCTTTGCCTGTTTACAGTAGAATATTCAGTGCTCTCTCCCATGTTACTCATTCCCCTCTTCCAATAAGGGAAACGTGGCCCACGGTTCTCCCATGACCAAGAACTGCGTCGTGAAACCTCATTATCAAGTTGTCAAAGCCAATTTTTTTTCTTTTCTTTTTTTAACGGATTTCTCTGAGTGGTTAACTGTCATTTTGTTCCTAGTGGTTAACTGCTACTTCATATACTTCGAGAAAACACAAATACCACAGCATGCAAAACATCAGAGTATTAGTACAAGCCAGTGGTTTACCACAACTGAGAACATCCCTGTCTAGAAAGGAAATGCCATCAGATGCAGACCTTTGATTCTCCTTTCAGATTATTTTCCATTAGGAAATAAAGAAGGTAATTGCTATCAGTGAAGACATTTGTTTGGAGCTGTAATTAGTTGCAGAATGGATTCTAACTGAAGCCTTGTGGAATCTATCTCCTCTACCTTGTAAACTTATTGTCTGTGTTCTGTTTGACGCACCCCCCCCCCCCCCCCTTGTAGAGAGTATACTATTCCCCCTGGTTATCAAATTAATACAAAGCAGATGCTTAATGATATCTACCTGTGTGTCTTAAGCATGGTGCAGGCAAGGGAAACACATGGCAGATGACAATGAAAAATTGTGGTGGAATGTTTTTCTTATTTTATATATATATACACAACATTAATATCATTTTTAAAATATTATTATTCATTTGTTTGAATGTGGTTTTTAGATTGACTTATTTTTAATTTATTTCTTTTTATTTATTATATTTTATATTCATATATTTTATTATCTTTTATACAAATATTTCTTTGTTTGTTTTGAATATATTTCATTTTGGGCCATTTTGGTAAGACTTTGGTTATTTTTGTTAAACACACCCAGAGCTCAGACAGTGCTGCACGCGCTCATTGATGCTGTGAATCATTAGGGTGCGTGAGGAGCGAGGGCAGCACTGTCTGAGCTCTGTGTGTGTTTAACACACAGCGCTAGTGCTTCCCCCTGCGACACACGAAGCCTCGCTGCTAACGGAGATGGGGGACACCTTCACCTTGCATCCGGTGCGGTCCGCCTCCCTCCCCCGCTATTTTTAAAAGGCGCCCTAGGCTGCCGCCTACCTCGCCTATAGGTGGCGCCAGCCCTGTCTGTTTCCTAAAACAAGATAGATAACGAACGACTCACGAGATGCAAGTTTATAGAGGAACTAAAACATTCCATAAAAACTCTTAAATCAGGCAGACTTGCTTTTTTGCCCGATTAAGATGTAAAAGATGCAAAAGTGCCTAGGGTTTCCATCCAGATGGTATTAATAAAACAATGGTCTGGAGGGAAATAGTAGGTCTAAGGGGGCAATAACTAGTACTTTTTTGAAAGAAAAAAAAAAGACTTGATTAAAAGGGTTAAGTAACTATTTAATGTAATATTGCAATGTAATGTAAGATACACTGTTCTTCACTATTACATTTAATGATGAGTATTCACTGCTCACAGTATACTTTTCCAATGTTGCCCCCCTTGAAAAGTTACCAGAAGGATTCACTATCGGGGGGTGTGATTCATTGCCCCCCTATGATGAGACAATACATGTGATAACACATCTAGAGGAGCCAACCTCAGGCTAGAATGGTATTGTTAACCCTTGAAGGGGGTGAGTCATCATTAACATGGAAAGTCCCTGCATTCCTGGCTTTCTATGTGTGAGCTATGAGTAGCGGAGTGTACAGTATCCTTAATAAAAGTCTGACTCTGGGGCAGCTGTTCTTTTTACAGATCCCATCCTCTAAACACTGTGCTGTGAATGAAGGTGTTCATACAATGTGTGAGCAGAACTGCAAGGAATGAATAGAGTAAGAGAAAAAACACTCTCTGTAATTTGACATCACCCGTGTCCTCATATGCAAACCAACTATTGCAAGGTAGTAGTCATCATTAGAGTGGAGCGGACACCTGGATGTTTGGGTTCGAGAAGTTTGAGTGAACTTTGGAAAAAGTCCGGGTTCGTGCTCGAACTTGACCCAGGACTTGACCCCGAACCTGAACCCCATTGAAGTCAATGGGGACACAGACTTTTGGCCACTAAAATGCCTCTAAAATAGTCCTGGAAAGGGCTAGAGGGCTGCAAAAGGAAGTAAAATGTGGGTAAGTGTAGGACAAGTGCCCTGCAAGCAAATGTGGATAGGGAAATAACTTCAAAAAACATAAAATACATACAAATTAAAAATACTGTACTATTTAGCACCCAAAAAAATTAGAATTAGGTTCTATTTGACTCTCAGATGTAATACATGTAATGCTATTGCTATTCTATAAACTGAAATAGAGTCCCCATTCATAAGCATAGGTCCATTGACCTATTCTTATGAATGGGGACTCTATTTCGGTTTATAGAAAGCCAATAGTATTACATGTATTCTATAAAAGCCGAAAGTCTATAAACCGAAGGTCGTTCATTATATAGTTTATAGACTTTCGGTTTAGAGAATACATGGAATGCTATTGCTATTCTATAAACCGAAATAGAGTCCCCATTCATTCGAATACGTCAATTGACCTATTCGTATGAATGGGGACTCTATTTCAGTTTATAGAATAGCCAATGTAACTTAGGAAATGTAGTAAACGCTCAAACAGAGAGTTCACTACATCTCCGGCATCCCTGCGCGCCAGAACTTGCGGGTTTGGGCACGCCTCCGTGATGTCACAAAGTATTGCGGGATGTCGGCAGGGAGCGACAGGGTCTATAGAGACCCTGATCGGGTCACTGCTTGCGTTTACCTGGCACCACCCAGGAACACACAGACGTCGGATGGTGCTTTGGTCATTAAGGACCCTGGTCCCTGGCCTTATCTTATATCTAGGATAGCCTTATACCTATCCCATGCATGCTTAAACTCCTTCACTGTATTAACCTCTACCACTTCTACTGGAAGGCTATTCCATACATCCACTACCCTCTCAGTAAAGTAATACTTTCATTAGTCCCTGGCCTTATCTTATATCTATGATAGTCTTATACCTATCCCATGCATGCTTAAACTCCTTCACTGTATTAACCTCTACCACTTCTACTGGAAAACTATCCCATACATCCACTACCCTCTCAGTAATGTAATACTTGCATTAGTCCCTGGCCTTATGTTATATCTAGGATAGCCTTATGCCTATCCCACGCATGCTTAAACTCCTTCACTGTATTAACCTCTACCACTTCTACTGGAAGGCAATTCCATATATCCACTACCCTCTCAGTAAAGTAATACTTTCATTAGTCCCTGGCCTTATGTTATATCTAGGATAGCCTTATGCCTATCCCAATCATGTTTAAAGTCCTTTACCGTATTAACCTCTGCCACTTATGCTGGAAGATTATTCCATGCATCCACTACCCTCTCAGCAAACAAATATCAAGTTTCTGACCACAAAAAAACAGTAAAATATTAAATATTTGCAGCCTTTTCAAAAGCTTGAAGTGGACCCCAAATATATGTATATAACTAGCTGCATGTATACTTATATCAACTTTTTAATGTTATATTCAACTGTTTTCATATGTAATAAAAATGTTATTAAAAAATTGTTCATTTCTTATTTTTATTCTGTTCCTCTGCACCCACATTGCATCTAAAGGACTTAACACAGCACTATACAGTACCCACAGCACGATTTGGCATGCCGCAGTGTAAATTTGCCCGCGAGAACAAACCACAGTGTCCCTTTGTCCCACTGAACTGCCCCTGCAGAATATGCCACAGTGTCACTTTCCCCCATAGTACATGTTATTTTGCCTCACAGAACATGCCACGGTATCACTTTGGCCACAGACAATTTTCCCATTATGCCACTATTATCTTGCCAGATTGCCAATTAATATGCCACAGCCATTGTCCCCATTAATACTCCACTATTTGCCTGCCCATTACTATACCCCTATTAGCCTGCCCATTAATATGCCACAGCCAGATTGTCAATTAATATGCCACAGCCAAATTTCTCATAAATATTCCATAGCCAATTTTGCCATAATTATGCCACTATTAGCCTGCACATAATTATGCCACAGCCAGATTGCCAATTAATATGCCACAGACAATTTTCCATTAATATGCCAATATTAGCCTGCCCACTAATATGCCAGACTATTTGCCCATTAATATGCCACAGACAATATGCCCATTAATATGCCACAGACAAGTTGCCCATTAATACACCACCAACCTCCTCCCCCCTTCACCAGTACTCACCTGGCCGTCTCCTCCGTATTTTTTTGCCATTAATATGCCAGTATTAGTTACCAGTGTTATTTTACCCTTCCTTTGCCAGTATTATTTTGCCATACATTTGCCAGTATGATTTTGCCCTTCATTTGCCAGTATTATTTTGCCCATCATTTGCCAGTATTATTTTGCCTCATTTGTCAGTATTATTTTATCCATCATTTTCCAGTGTTATTTTGCCATTCATTTGCCAGTGTGATTTTGCCATTCATTTGTCAGTGTGATTTTGCCATTCATTTGTCAGTGTGATTTTGCCATTCATTTGTCAGTGTGATTTTGCCATTCATTTGTTAATATTATTTTGCCCATCATTTGCCAGGGTTATTTTGCACATCATTTGCCGGTGTTATTTTGCCATTCATTTGTTAGTGTTATTTTGCCCATTAATGTCACCTGCCTCCCCCTCCCCCATTACTCACCTCCAAATACCAGTCGCGTCCTCCGTGCTGCAGGCTTCCTGCCACGATTGCGAGACAGCCCAATTTCCCGGCACTGTCCTGGTGAATCCGTGACAGTTGGCAATTATGGTAGAGCATAAAGAAATATTGAAAATGATCTATACATTGTATTAGCAAATCTGCAAGCGAGTTTTCCTAAATTAGGAGAAAATATGTTTTAAATCTGTCCGTGGAGTCTCCTGTTTATGACATCACTTGTGGCACGGTATGCAAATTAACTGACTTTCAATGTGATACCGTGCCACAGGTGATGTCATAAGCTGGAGACTCCACAGACACATTTAAAACACATTTTTCTCATATTTTTCTCATTTGCTGTTTTTGCAGTCTTGCTAACACAACGTATAGTTCATTTTCAATCATTTTTTTATACTCAGCATGCACTGTAAACACAATGTTCAGGTGATACAGTGCCTTTAAGCATACAGTAAGAGACCTTTGTTTTTTTACAAGATGTGTCAACTAGGTTCCTTCTAGTGTCTGCACATGAAAACAAGGGTCTCACCCTGTACCAACAGGCCCTGGAAGAAAGAGACAATCGGGTTCAGTCAGACTCAATCCCATACGAGTGGAGATCAGCAGCTCTGATGGGCTAAGCTTGTTGACAATATCAGAAATGATAAAGGTTGGTGAGATAGCTCAGCTGGTAAATGCCCTGACCACAAACCTAAAGCTTGCAGGTTCATCTTATTCATTCATCCTTCCAGTGTCAATAAATGAGCATCATCAATTGGATATAAATAGTTTCTATTATTTCAGCTGCTGATTTGTTTAATTCCAAGAGAAAATATTCTAAAAAGCACTTTGACTCCCACTGGGAAAAATGCACTATATAAATACTAGTTATTATTATATGAGCAGCGCTTAGACTATACCCACTCTAAAGAAGCATGTCAGGTTTACTTTGGAACAGTGGGGTGGGATTTGTAACTGTTGATTCTACTGGTGAAGTAAAAGTTTTTTTTTAATAAAAGGGAATTTTTTTATATGTCTTTCATAGACTACTCTCTGCTTTATTCCATGTAGAATGACAGTGGGAAAATGGCTATTATATATTTGGAAAAAAGCAAGGCTTTAGACTTGGATGGTTTCTTTTTAAATACATGCAATAAAGTTTTTCGATGAAAAGTGGGTGGAACCTGAAGGGGGAACTCTGCGTGATGTCCCCTAGTTCCATGTGCCCCCGCTGTATTGAGCTGCAGGATACCCCTACAGATACCTTGTGTCAGGTGCTCATTTTCTCCCATTGAGACTGTGTATATCTGTCTGTTTAAACACAATGCTGTCTGTGTCCTGTCAGTATCAATGCTGGGACAGACTTAAATTTGATGAGAAAGTACCCAAAAAAGGCAACTATGCAGTCTGAAGTCACCTAATTGTAGGATTTGTAAAAAGTTCCAAAATCAGACACAACTCATACAATGGAAAGTCCCAGAGGTCTGAGCCAGTGTCCAGTCACACTCTATTTGCTCACTTGGTCTGCATGTTTTATATTAAAGCCAGCCATGCAGTTAGCAGGCCAGGCACAGATGTTTATGAACTTGGCAGTAGAATTTGCATTGGCTGTTTAGTTTAGATGTGCATGATAGGTTTATTTAGCATTGGTTTTTCCTTTTTTTATTTTTATTTTTTACAAAAGTCAGGAGTTATTTCAATGTGCACCTAAACTACACTTAACCAATGTATTTGGCACCAGTACAACCAATGTACAAAAAACCCCCCCACTGAAATGCAATTGGAAAGTTGTGTACAATCTCAACCAAATCCATTTTAAATAAGGTACAATAGCAGAACTCCTATTCTATGTTTTTAGCACAATGCATAGATTTGTTTCCATGCTGTATATTCATACTCCAGTGTTTAGATGATGCAGCCAGGGCTGTCTCGAGGGGGGGGGGGGGGGGGGGAATGGGCAAGAGGGCAATTGTCCCACCAGGCTGCTCTCTAATCTCACTCAAAGGGCTGGGGCTGCACCACTTCTCACCACTATGAGATGTGCTGGCTGATCTGGTCACTATCTCTCTTTGCTAGCACAGTGAGAGTTGCTGATTTTTATATGTAATCAATAACGGGGACCCTAACTAACTCCAACTAACGACAAAGCTGAAAAATGAGGGCCTCTGTGTGCACTAGCAGAGGGAGACTCAGACCCAAAAGACCTCAGTCAAAAGCAAGTAGCAATCACTTGTTCTTATTGAACACTGAACACTGGATGAAAGAGTCTGGGAGTAAACCAGGACACCCATTAATCCCCCCCCCCCCCCATTTCTACTGTCTCTCTTCTATGATTATCCCTCACGTCTGCTGTCTCTCGCTCCTCTTCCCCATGTCTGTTGTCTCTCGTGCCTTTCCCCCCATGATTACTGTCTCACTCTCCCCATGTCTGCTGTCTCTCTCTCTCCTCTCCCTCCATGTCTGTTGTCTCTTTCTCTCCTCTCCCTCTCCCTCACATTGGCGTTCTTAGCTTCAGGTCTATGTGCTAGTGCTAAACACAGACCTCTGTCAGCTCTACAAGCACTCCTCACGTGTTGTAATGACAACATACAGAAGATGCTCTAAATAATTACTGGTGGGGGAAGAGCAGGGCAGTCCCATAGTGACATAGCGTTCAAAACCGGGACTATCCTGGTACAACCGGGATGTCTGGTCATCCGGGGGGAAACCACAAAAGGGAATATGATGCAGTGGGATGATTGAGGGAGGGAGGGATTTACAAATTACATGAATGATAACCTGATGTGGCATAGGAAAATGGAAAGATATTTAGTTTTGCTGTTTGCTAATAATAATAATAATAATAATAATACATATGAGATCCAGTGAGCTCAGCATTGCATATAGATTATACTATGAAGGGGGATAGGTATGCCTCTATTACTAGTCCTTATCCCTTCCAATCTTCCCATGCTTTTTATTTTTCACCTTTCCAGATGTGACGTTGTGATAATATTAAAGTGTAATTAAAAACACCTTCGGGTTACAGCTTGAACAATACCAGTCCTTGGTTCAGGCTGCAAAATTCATTAAACGTTGATTGATAGACTGATTTCCCAAGAGGTTCTGCAGCAGGCACGCACTCTGCCACTGATATCTGTGACTGGCAGGTGACCCGACCATTTAGAAATCACAACAACCTGCAGCTAGACTAACATTGTGTGACCCCCCCCCCCCCACCCCCCACCCCCCGGGCCAGGCTGTCTCTTCAGAGTTATACAATATTGCTTGTTGTAATTTCCTTTATCTCTCTGACAGCCTGAAAATTCAGCCCTTCATTCCCATTTGCTGTTGGCGTGGGTTCAACATTCTTCTGTAATCTCCCCCTTTTCCTCCCAAGTAGCTAAAAGCTGGCAGGCATTTATTAGAGAATCAGGATAATCACTCTGCTGCCTAGATCAGCTTCCATTCGAAAGAGTTCAACAGTTACACTTGATGATATTTCATGCACAAGATAAGGTCTAGGGAAGCGGAGATTGGCTCTGGTTGGCTTTTTTATGTATCGTATTCCTTTAACGCAAACACCAAACAATATTCGATTCATCTTTCACTTGCGTCCACAGAGTACTAACGAGGGTGAGGAGAAAAAAAAAAAACCTTAGCAATAACCTGGCTGGACATGACCTGGTGGTGTGGGCCATGCCTGGCCTCTGAGTGAGACATGTTCCTCGGATATTGAGTAGAATTTAGCTCCACCCACTCACCAGTTGGCCCTGCCTACATTTCAGAGACCAACAACATCATATACCAAGAGTCATTACACTCTTCCCGCAATAATGATACTAAATATACCGAATATTACTCAACTTGGACTCCATATTGGTGTATATCACCACTGACCAGTTACGTCACAAAGAAGGGTAAAGAGGAACTCTATGTGTCCAAGGTTTCGGTAGAGGCATACAATACAGGGGCCTGTGTTTCTTCGATAAGTAATTACGGCAGAACAGAACAATCCCAGCAAATGTGGGTCTGTTGGCAACTATGAATGAGCAAATGTTAAAGAGAGGAGTTTGGGAAAGCGTTTAGTGCAGCTAATGTGTGATTTACTGATGTCTAACACATAAAGTCTTATGCCGGATTAAATAAAACTAAGTTTTGCTCATTTACGAGTGACAAGACCTGGATTTATGTTGGAGAATGTTAGCGTTAAAAAGAGATTTAATCTGGATCCGGCATGGTGAGGCCGTATCTAATATCAGAGACTGTGTGTGAAAACCCTGTGACTGGACCATGTTTAGCTTATCCCTTATTCCATAAACATCGAGGGTGAAGGGTGAGGGCCAAACTGATGATGCTGCACAGGTTTGAGCCCAGATTCGAGCAGGACCACTTCCTTCGCTGTATTATTTTTACCAAAACGAAAGAGCTGAATTTGAGAAGTGAAATAAAAAAATGCTGTGCAGAGCAAAGTCTAAAGTGACAACTGGACTAACAGCAGCTGGGACTGTGTCTTGCCAACCACAACATGCTCTGCTTTGCCACAGGGACCCTACTTTGCAAATACCATTAACCCCCTCAATGCCCATGCTTTGCAAAAATCATGTATAGCAAAAAACAAAGTAGCAATTCCCCTGTGCGGAACATGTTATTTTGGGGTGGAGGGCATGTTTTAAAAGCAACTCTATGGCAACATTCCTAGGGCAAAGTTCTAAAAGTAGAGCAAAAGACCAAACATTCCATTGTTGTCAACGGAGACAGCTCCACATATTGAACTTTGACCCCAGATATGTTCTTCATGCATCTCTCAAATATAGTTATGTTGGTTATGTGTTATTTTTCACAGTTTATAGTTTTAATTTGTTATATGACTTAACAAACCACCGCCCCCTTAGCTTTCTCAGCACAGTCATAAGGAATGAAAAATGATAAAGCCATTCATTATATAGTGTTGTGATATTGGGTTGTACTGAATTACCACCGTTCGGTGGTTTTTAACTCAACATTTTCTATTGAAGATCAAATCAAATAGAGCCCAGTATCTTTAAATCACGGTTATAGTTGCCGACAGTCCAGAATTTTCCAGGACAGTCCTGTTTATGCAGGCCACCAATGCTCTTTGTGATTGGGACAAACTTAATTTAAATGTGCAAGAAGTGAGCTCCAGACTCCAGGTATCTGTATGCGCTGTCACATAACCACATCCCTTTTTGACTCCGCCCACACTTACAAGGGACTGTGTGTCAAGATGTTGGCAGGTATGCTCTGTATATTATTGAACTGTATTTCTAAAAATATGTGTGTCCTTTTAAAACACAAAATGCGGAGAATGGGGAATACATAGCACAATGCAATGTGCTTATAAATTACACAAACTCCCCTACTTAGCATGCTGACCACATAGACATATATTATACATTAATTATTGTCTGGCGAATGCCACCTAAGAGAACTGGAAGAGTTACATATTGTTTCTAATTGATAAAGGTCAAAAAGGTATCTTGCAAATGTACTCGCGTACAGTAAATGAAGAGAAATCGTGTAACAGATAACAGAGGGGAGAAATTTACTGTTAAGAAGGAATAATGATTTAGAGTAAACTAATACATAAATAGCCTCCCACGCCATCCTTCCCGTGGAAGACGCGACACATAAGATCGAGGCGCACCCAATAAATTCTGATAAATTGGATTACTAATGCATAAAAACATGAAACTGCTTTTGCAAGGAAGTGCACTCTTCATTATATATAAGATAGGACTTATGGGATAAAAGTGGCAGTCATGCATTGTGGTATCAGAAGGGGGATGAACGCAAGTACGATAGAGGGGGCACCAAGCTGTGTTAGAGGTTCCACCAAAAAATGGAATATGAAGCAATAGGATGCCTGAGGGAGGGATTTACAAATGTCAGGAATGTGCCATATTTACCAACAGTCCTGGATTTGCCTGCACAGTCCTGTTATTTTGGGTCCTGTTCCATCAGATTCACGTCTGTCCCAGCATAACTGTTCATTCACCATGGCTTACAGCGTTCACAGGCAGCATTGTGTTTAAACTGTGTATGTCTGTGAGACATACCTAGAAACATATCTGTGAGACATACATAGGTACATCTCTGTGAGACATACCTAGATACATATCTGTGAGACATACATAGGTACATGTCTGTGAGACATACCTAGATACATATCTGTGAGACATACATAGGTACATCTCTGTGAGACATACCTAGATACATATCTGTGAGACATACATAGGTACATGTCTGTTAGACATACCTAGATACATATCTGTGAGACATACATAGGTACATGTCTGTGAGATATACATTGATACATATCTGTGAGACATACATAGATACATATCTGTGAGACATGCATAGGTAACTGTCTGTTAGATATACATAGGTACATGTCTGTTAGACATACCTAGATATATGTCTGTGAGACATACCTAGAAACATATCTGTGAGACATACCTAGATACACATCTGTGAGACATACATAGGTACATGTCTGTGAGACATACCTAGATACATATCTGTGAGACATCCATAGGTACATCTCTGTGAGACATACCTAGATACATATCTGTGAGACATACATAGGTACATGTCTGTGAGACATACCTAGATACATATCTGTGAGACATACATAGGTACATGTCTGTGAGATATACATTGATACATATCTGTGAGACATACATAGATACATATCTGTGAGACATGCATAGGTAACTGTCTGTTAGATATAAATAGGTACATGTCTGTTAGACATACCTAGATATATGTCTGTGAGACATACATAGGTACATGTCTGTGAGATATACATTAATACATATCTGTGAGACATACCTAGATACATATCTGTGAGACATACATAGGTACATGTCTGTGAGACATACCTAGATACATATCTATGAGACATACATAGATACATGTCTGTTAGACATACCTAGATACATATCTGTGAGACATACATAGGTACATGTCTGTTAGACATACCTAGATACATATCTGTGAGACATACATAGGTACATGTCTGTGAGATATACATTGATACATATCTGTGAGACATACATAGATACATATCTGTGAGACATGCATAGGTAACTGTCTGTTAGATATACATAGGTACATGTCTGTTAGACATACCTAGATATATGTCTGTGAGACATACCTAGAAACATATCTGTGAGACATACCTAGATACATATCTGTGAGACATACATAGGTACATGTCTGTGAGACATACCTAGATACATATCTGTGAGACATCCATAGGTACATCTCTGTGAGACATACCTAGATACATATCTGTGAGACATACATAGGTACATGTCTGTGAGACATACCTAGATACATATCTGTGAGACATACATAGGTACATGTCTGTGAGATATACATTGATACATATCTGTGAGACATACATAGATACATATCTGTGAGACATGCATAGGTAACTGTCTGTTAGATATAAATAGGTACATGTCTGTTAAACATACCTAGATATATGTCTGTGAGACATACATAGGTACATGTCTGTGAGATATACATTAATACATATCTGTGAGACATACATAGATACATATCTATGAGACATACCTAGATACATATCTGTGAGACATACATAGGTACATGTCTGTGAGATATACATTAATACATATCTGTGAGACATACATAGATACATATCTATGAGACATACCTAGATACATATCTGTGAGACATACATAGGTACATGTCTGTGAGATATACATTGATACATATCTGTGAGACATACATAGGTACATATCTGTGAGACATACATAGATACATATCTGTGAGACATACATAGGTACATGTCTGTGAGACATACCTAGATACATATCTGTGAGACATCCATAGGTACATCTCTGTGAGACATACCTAGATACATATCTGTGAGACATACATAGGTACATGTCTGTGAGACATACCTAGATACATATCTGTGAGACATACATAGGTACATGTCTGTGAGATATACATTGATACATATCTGTGAGACATACATAGATACATATCTGTGAGACATGCATAGGTAACTGTCTGTTAGATATAAATAGGTACATGTCTGTTAGACATACCTAGATATATGTCTGTGAGACATACATAGGTACATGTCTGTGAGATATACATTAATACATATCTGTGAGACATACCTAGATACATATCTGTGAGACATACATAGGTACATGTCTGTGAGACATACCTAGATACATATCTATGAGACATACATAGATACATGTCTGTTAGACATACCTAGATACATATCTGTGAGACATACATAGGTACATGTCTGTTAGACATACCTAGATACATATCTGTGAGACATACATAGGTACATGTCTGTGAGATATACATTGATACATATCTGTGAGACATACATAGATACATATCTGTGAGACATGCATAGGTAACTGTCTGTTAGATATACATAGGTACATGTCTGTTAGACATACCTAGATATATGTCTGTGAGACATACCTAGAAACATATCTGTGAGACATACCTAGATACATATCTGTGAGACATACATAGGTACATGTCTGTGAGACATACCTAGATACATATCTGTGAGACATCCATAGGTACATCTCTGTGAGACATACCTAGATACATATCTGTGAGACATACATAGGTACATGTCTGTGAGACATACCTAGATACATATCTGTGAGACATACATAGGTACATGTCTGTGAGATATACATTGATACATATCTGTGAGACATACATAGATACATATCTGTGAGACATGCATAGGTAACTGTCTGTTAGATATAAATAGGTACATGTCTGTTAAACATACCTAGATATATGTCTGTGAGACATACATAGGTACATGTCTGTGAGATATACATTAATACATATCTGTGAGACATACATAGATACATATCTATGAGACATACCTAGATACATATCTGTGAGACATACATAGGTACATGTCTGTGAGATATACATTAATACATATCTGTGAGACATACATAGATACATATCTATGAGACATACCTAGATACATATCTGTGAGACATACATAGGTACATGTCTGTGAGATATACATTGATACATATCTGTGAGACATACATAGGTACATATCTGTGAGACATACATAGATACATATCTGTGAGACATACATAGGTAACTGTCTGTTAGATATACATAGGTACATGTCTGTTAGACATACCTAGATATATGTCTGTGAGACATACCTAGAAACATATGTGTGAGACATACATAGGTACATCTCTGTGAGACATACCTAGATACATATCTGTGAGACATACCTGATGGGATACATCCAAAGTTATTAAAAGAACTTAGTGGTGTACTAGCAAAACCGTTAACAGATTTATTTAACCAATCATTGTTAACGGGAGTAGTTACAGAAGATTGGAAATTAGCTATTGTTGTGCCCATTCACAAGAAAGGTAGTAGGGAGGAGGCGGGCAACTATAGACCAGTAAGTCTTACTTCAGTAGTGGGGAAAATAATGGAAACCTTGTTAAAGAATAGGATTGTTGAACATCTACAGTCGCTTGGATTTCAAGATCAGAGACAGCATGGGTTTACTTCAGGGAGATCATGCCAAACTAATCTTATTGATTTTTTTGATTGGGTAACTAAAATAATAGATCAGGGTGGTGCATTAGACATTGCTTACCTAGATTTCAGTAAGGCTTTTGACACTGTCGCACATAGAAGGCTTATCAATAAACTGAAATCTATAAGTTTGGATTTCAACATTGTTGAATGGATTAGACAATGGCTGAGTGACAGGCAACAGAGGGTTGTAGTCTGTGAGACATACATATCTGTGAGACATACATAGATACATGTCTGTTATACATACCTAGATATATGTCTGTGAGACATACCTAGATACATGTCTGCGAGACATACATAGATACATGTCTGTTAGACATACCTAGATACATGTCTGCGAGACATTCATAGATACATGTCTGTTAGACATACCTAGATACATATCTGTGAGACAGACATAGGTACATGTCTGTGAGATATACATTGATACATATCTGTGAGACATACATAGATACATATCTGTGAGACATGCATAGGTACATGTCTGTGAGATATACATTGATACATATCTGTGAGACATACATAGATACATATATATGAGACATACCTAGATACATATCTGTGAGACATACATAGATACATATCTATGAGACATACCTAGATACATATCTGTGAGACATACATAGATACATATCTGTGAGACATACCTGATACATATCTGTAAGACATACCTAGATACAAATCTGTGAGACATACCTAGATACATATCTGTGAGACATACATAGATACATATCTGTGAGACATACATAGATACATATCTGTGAGACATGCATAGGTACATGTCTGTGAGATATACATAGGTACATGTCTGTTAGACCTACCTAGATATATGTCTGTGAGACATACCTAGATACATGTCTGCGAGACATACATAGATACATGTCTGTTAGACATACCTAGATACATATCTGTGAGACATACATAGATACATGTCTGTTATACATACCTAGATATATGTCTGTGAGACATACCTAGATACATGTCTGCGAGACATACATAGATACATGTCTGTTAGACATACCTAGATACATGTCTGCGAGACATTCATAGATACATGTCTGTTAGACATACCTAGATACATGTCTGCGAGACATACCTAGATACATGTCTGCAAGACATACATAGATACATGTCTGTTAGACATACCTAGATACATGCGGGAAGTGCTTAAAAAAGGTGTGCATTGAGAGGGGCGTTAAACTCAATACACATACACAAGGCTGCCATTTTGCTCCTGGCCTTGGTCACAAACTGGCCTGCTACTGTGGAGAAACCAAAGTCTAGTGGAAATCCGATTTAGCCAACTATGAAGGAATAAGTTATATAGATGGTACAGGTGGTCCGGTACAACCCTGCTTGAGGACAAAGGTTATATCAGCTCTGCAATGAGTGGATATAAAGGTTCGGAAGAGGGACGTCGCAGTCAGGACAGCAACCTCTTCATGGCAGAACATAATACCGAGCGAGACGAGGCACGGCAGGTGGCCGCTAATCTAGACTGGCAGCGGATAAGTGAAGTAGTTGCGCAAGGGCTTCACACGTCAAGTGGAATTCCAGGCAGCTGGAATCTCAATAACCATCAATCTGAATTTCATACACCCCATTACAAACAAGGACAGAAACACGGTAATACAGACCCCATGTAAATACTGCAATACCCCCCCCCCCCCCCTCCGATCCCTCCCCGCTGCTGATAGCTGTAAGCCACAGCGGTGAAATATGTCAACTTTCTATCACACTGGAACAAGGATAACACTTTGTTTTCAAAAACCCCAGTGTTGACAAATGCAGAGGATCCCCTGACAAATCATACTATGCACTGACTAAGAGCAGCTGCTAGTCCACCTACACTCTCATTTATTTATCTCACGGTATGCACTAAATGCGGTAGTGAGAGAGACAATATGGATCATTCATCACCAGCATGTCACACCGGATCTAACGGTTTTTTCGAAAGATTACTAAGTACTGAAACAAAAAAACAAAAAACAAAAAAAAATGATGCTTGGATACAGGAGGATAAAAAAAAAACTGGAAATCCACCTTCTATTTGTAAGGGTTTTGTCGACTTGATGGAAAGAATTTGTTAAACATTCCTCAGCATTCGCTATCGCTGTAGTTTGTCTTTCGGCTTTGAAGAACATTGAGATGCCTCTTGGGAAGTGCTGTAAAAAAAAGAAATATAGACAATGTTATGGAGTCTGCTATAGAAACCACTTGAAGTTAACCTTACGCTACCTCTCTTGGAACCTCCTTTTTTTTTCAGATTTGATTGGTTGTCCCTCTTCATTCCAGTAGAGCACCAATGAAGGTTCCTGGTAGCATCAAACAGCTAGGGGTTGAAGAGTTTTGACAGATGAGGATTGTTTTGCTACTTTTTAGATTTTGGGGGTATAATAGCTTCAAATAGTGGCAGTGTCATTGTGTTCGCCTATGTACTGCCCTAACTGGCGTAAAAAGTTGTCAGTTAATTTCATGTGCGCTGATACGCATCTCTGGGTGGAGCTTGTTTACTGAGCGCCAATGCAGTCTATGTAAAAATGAATAAATAAGTGCAGATTTTGTCAGAGGCGCTATCACAGCTCCCACAATGTTTAGAGATCAATAAAAAGAAGATGCAATCGATTTTATAATGTAGACTAGACATGTGCATTAGTTTTCGGACAAATGCATTTTCGTCCGAAAATAGCATTTTTGTCAATTCGTCCGAAAAACGAATAACGAAAATGCTAAACTAACGAAAGCCGAATGAACGAATGGTTAATAACGAAAATCATTTGTCCATTCGTCCATTCGTGCTATTGGCATTCTATAAACCGAAATAGAGTCGGTTTATAGAATACCAATAGCATAGTACACTTACATTCCATAAACCGACATAATGAACGACATTCGGTTTATAGACTTTCGGTTTATAGAATACATGTAATGCTATTGCTATTCTTTAAACCGAAAGTCTATAAACCGAATGTCGTTCGGTTCATAGACTTTCGCCTTATGGAATACATGTAATTCTATTGGCTTTCTATAAACCGAAATAGAGTCCCCATTCGTAAGAAGTTCTTATAATGAACGAATTTCGTCTGAAACGAATGCAGTAATGAACTAAATTCGTTTTAGACGAAATAAATAACATTTTCGTCCGAATGGACAAAAACTAAATGAAAATTTTTGTTTTGCACATGTCTAATGTAGACCCCCATCAACCACATCTTTTCTATCCTTCCCCGGGACTTTACTCTGTGATAGTTTTATATGTAACCCATGCTTTGATTCTGTTGTTGTGTTTGCAAAATAGCAAGATAAGTGTAATAGATTAAGATAAGTGTGGCTGCTGACATCACCCTGTGGCTCATTCTACAAATTACAAAAGTCGTTCATTTGCATATCAAGCTCAAAGATGAATAGAAGACTCATCTAACAGATTTTATCCACGTGTGTTCATGTAACCTATGCATTCACTTGCAATTCTTTTAACACAACGTAGAAAACATATTTAAGTCCTGCTCTCACAACAGGAACATTGATTAAGTGATGGGGTTCATTTAAATATCTGGCTCCTACAGGAATAAATTGCAACGTCTCAGTAATTAGAGACGTGGGTGATCTTTCCAAACAAATCTAGTAAATGCACAAGTATAGCAGATAAAAGGCCCCAGAAAAAAATGCAGTATGTGCACGTTCCAACTCATATTGTCAGCCTGATACTGGCCGACGTGTTCAGTAAAATGGTAAGAGAGTCCTGTTTAATAACTGTTATCACTGAATTATACATTTTTAGTTTACTTACTTATTTCTCATAACTTTTAATCACATTGGCCACTGTAATAAATCCTTCCTTTCTCATGACACGTTGCGTAATAAATGAAACCCCCGCATTATATTTAAAAAACGTTCCAGAATTGGGAATATTTTACATACAACGTCTGCCTAGTCATGGTTCTTGCAGAGTTCTTAAAGAACAACAGTCGGCAAAATATGAACTTATATTTAATTGAAAGACTGCATCAATTCTAGATGTTTTAAACAGAAATGCTTTTGCTGAATCAATACTAAATAATAGACATGTGCATTCGTTTTCGGACGAAAATAGCATTTTCGTCCATTCGTCCGAAAAACGAATAACGAAAATGTTAACTAACAAAATCCGAATGAACGAATGGTTAATAAACGAAAATCATTCGTTCATTCGTCCAGTTTATGGAATGCATGTAATGCTATTGGCTTTCTATAAACCGAAATTGAGTTCCCATTCATACAAATAGGTCAATTGACCTATTCGTATGAATGGGGACTCTTTCGGTTTATAGAAAGCCAATAGCATTGCATGTATTCTATAAGCCGAAAGTCTTTAAACCGAACGACGTTCAGTTTATAGAATACACATGTAATGCTATTGCTGTTCTATAAGCCGAAAGTCTATAAACCGAACGTCGTTCGGTTTATAGACTTTCGGCTTATAGAACAGCAATAGCATTACATGTATTCTATAAACCGAACGTCGTTCGTTTTAAAGACTTTCGGCTTATAGAATACTATTGGCTTTCTATAAACCTAACTAGAGTCCCTCCTCATTCATAAGAATTTCTCATGAATGGGGACTCGACTCTAGTTCGGTTTATAGAAAGCCAATAGTATTCTATAAGCCGAAAGTCTTTAAAACGAACGACGTTCGGATTATAGAATGCATGTAATGCTATTGCTGTTCTATAAGCCGAAAGTCTATAAACCGAACGACGTTCGGTTTATAGACTTTCGGTTTATGGAATGTATAATGTAATGCTATTTGCAATGGCATTACTATAAACCGAAATAGAGTCGGTTTATAGAATGCCATTGCCAATAGCATTACATTCCATAAACCGAAATTCGTTCATTATGTCGGTCGTTCATTATGTCGGTTTATGTAATGTATGTGTATTGGCTATTTTGCTGTTGGTATTCCATAAACCGACTCTATTTCGGTTTATAGAATGCATTGCCAATAGCATGAAATGATTTGAATTTAGTATTAAAAAATACATTGAAAAAAGTGGAGAGGTTTAACCCCTTTGTGACGCATGGTGCTTGCGTTCCAAATGACGTAAGCACCAAAACGTCACGATTTGTTCCTGGCCACTGATCACAAGGTGATCATTAGCCAGGAACACTATGGCAGAGACCCAATCAGGGTCTTAATACACCCTGTGGGTCCCTGCCCAAAAATTGCAAGCCCTTCGGACGTCACGCACGATTTAGAGAAATGTAGCTGGTGCTCATTTTGAGCACCAGCTAAATTTCCCCTGTCAGACTGAGGCCACTTAAAGTGGCCTCATCTGACAGGTGGGATCCTGCTGCAAGTGCCTGAGCCGCGATATGAGCTGTTTAACACAGGACGTACTATGCTGTCCTAACGACTTTAAGGGACTTAAAATCAGGACGGCATAGAACGTCCCAACGTCACGAATGGGTTAATAATCACAGCACAGGCTTGTAGGAGTTAACTGTTATTACATTAATACATAAAAAGAATATAAGTATTATAGTAAAAATGTACAAAATAAAATTTATTTTGGAAAAACTAAATGAGGTTCATAAACTTGGAGGAAACGGATCACAGTAAAAATAAACTGTGATCAGCAAGGGAAGTGTTAATACCCCTTTTATAATTGAGGTCGTCTTATAATCTGACCTCAAATTGAGGTCAGACTATAAGACTGGGATCCAGGTCCCCAGCAGAGCTGCAGGGGACCTGGATCCCCCTCTCTAACAGCAGGGGATGTCTGCGCGATGAGCGCAGATCTCCCCTGCTGCCGCCCGGCATGACCGCCGGGACTTCTATGATGAAGCTGGGTACTTCCGGCTTCCTCATAAAAGTCCTGGCGGTCGTTCCGGACGGCAGCAGGGGAGGTCTGCGCTCATCGCGCAGACATCCTCCGCTGCCCCGCTAGCCACCAGGGAGAATCGGGCAGCTGGGGGATGTCTGCACGAATCGTGCAGACAACCTCCATGCTGCCCGACACTTCCGTCTATTATGTATAGTGCATACATCCCCCGGCTGCCCCCACTAGCCACCAGGGAGCAAGAAACAGGTGAGGGGGGGACAGAATAACAAGGGAGGGGGGGGGCAGAGTAACGAGGGGGGGGGGAGAAACAAGGGGAGGAAGGGGGGAAGAGACAGAAACAAGGGGAGGGGGGCAGAGAGAAATAAGGGGAGGGAAGGGGGGAAGAGACAGACACAAGGGGAGCGAGGGGGGAGACAAAGGGAGGGTGACAACACTAAGGGGGGAAGAGCGACAAATCTGGGGGCAAGGGAAAGAGAGAGGCAGCATTGTCACATAAAAGGAAATAAAAACAAGAAATTCATTTTTTTATATCATAATTTTTTATTAAAGCAATTTACATGTGAATATATACTAGACATGTGCATTCGTTTTCGGACGAATGCATTTTCGTCTGAAAATAGCATTTTCGTCCATTCGCCCGAAAAACGAAGAACGAAAATGCTAAGCTAACGAAAGCCGAATGAACGAATGGTTAATAAACGAAAATCATTCGTTCATTCGTCCATTCGTAGTACTATTGCATTCTATAAGCCGAAATAGAGTCGGTTTATAGAATACAATAGCATTTAACTATACGGAGACAGAGTCTCCATTCATAAAATTATGAATGGAGACTTTGTCTCCATATAGTTAAAAGCTGACAGCCTATAAACCGAACGTTCGGTTTATAGGCTGTCGGCTTATGGAATACATGTATTCCTATTGCTATTCTATAAACCGAACGTTCGGTTTATAGAATAGCCATAGAATTACATGTATTCCATAAGCCGACAGCCTATAAACCGAACGTTCGGTTTATAGGCTGTCGGCTTATGGAATACATGTATTCCTATTGCTATTCTATAAACCGAACGTTCGGTTTATAGAATAGCCATAGAATTACATGTATTCCATAAGCCGACAGCCTATAAACCGAACGTTCGGTTTATAGGCTGTCGGCTTTTAACTATACGGAGACAAAGTCTCCATTCATAATTTTATGAATGGAGACTCTGTCTCCGTATAGTTAAATGCCCACAGCCTATAAACCGAGTTCGGTTTATAGGCTGTGGGCATTTAACTATACTCCCTCCCACCATAGACTTGGTTCAAGAATTGGATAGAAATCAACTTGTCCCCCCCAATTAGCCTTGTTAGTTCAGTTGAAATACTTCTCACAGCCCCGAGATGAAACAAACAACAGGGTATGTACTAAAGAAACGCAAAAAATAAATGAAAAATATTCGCACATTTTCAATAATGCACCTCTGTATTTAGTAATCTGCTTGCACATCATTGATAAAGTTATCCACAAAAGTAATCGCTTAAATAAACCTTGTTAGAGGCCACTTTTACCGCGTGATTGGAATTTTAACAACAAATAACGGAAGGTTGAATCGCTATTCCACAAAAAAAATGTCCTGATTTCGCAAGAGAAATACAATTTATTTAAGAAATTTCTGTATTCACAAAATAAAGATAAAATAAATAAAAACTACATGAAAACTCAAGCCAACAGACACAGAAACATCAAAAGCGACAACAACAATTAACTAGTATTTGTTGTATACAAACAAAATGTGTATTTCATTTAACATAGCGACCTGACAACCAGACCAAACGTCATGAGTATATTTAATCGCAATTATTTTATTTAACAGCTAATTAAATCTCAGACGTAATAAAATGACACATGCGTCAAAGTAATTGCAATTTATTTTTGGGACGGACAACACGAAAACACAAAATGTAGCACTTTTTTGTCAAATGAAGTATTATTTTAACTACGACTGTTATGATTACCGGCACTTTTAGTGCTTTGCACTAGTTTAGCACATGGCCCCCACTTGATATCCACACTGAAATTCGTCCACGAGGTCTCATGTTTATGACATCACATTCCAGCTCCAATAGCCATACTACAGCAAAGAACAGGTCATTTGCAAAGGACGCCACACTGTCATGTCAGAAACGGGGGACAAATCTGAATTTTAAACTTCAGTGGCTCAAAAATTATGATGCAGGTCTTTGTCTCCAGAGCTGATTAATAGGTGCAATCAGGAGCATATGTCATTTCAATACTGACTGCCATATACATTGTTCAATTCCCCCTCCTCAACGTTGCGATTCCAAATGTGTAAAATATGACATCATCAAATCTGAACGATCTAAGTGTTCAAAAGCAAAATGTATAAAACCAAAGCCAGCTGCTTCTCATCATGTAATCTATTAAAGTGCAAATTATGGGACATTTATAAAACATTATAGATGGAAATATAGGGCATGCTGGTCACAGGAGACAAAGCTCTTTGGCATGTTTATTGGTGCCAAATTAATTTTTCTCACTGTATTTAAAACATTCTATCATGAAAGAAAGATGGTGAGACGATAGAGAACTCAGGAGGAAAGACGGCGGCGACCAGCGGGGACAAACTCCACAGACCAGAACACAGATAAAGCTGGAGGTGAGTTTTAATATCAAATGTACACAGCTTAAAAGTCTAAGTGCCTGCTCCTACCAGGTGATACACTAAACGCCTACGCGTTTCGCACCAAACGTGGCGCTTTCTCAAGGCAAAGAAAGAAAGATGCACAATCTGTGTGATTCAGTCAATAGCAGAGAACACGGTCTGACTTGAGAATGCATTGGGAGCAATGTATCAACCCCGCTCTGAGAAAAGATGAGATAAGGGATAAAAACACAGAAAAGAACAGAGTGGTCTCACACTCCACGTGTAAAGCAGTGAGGGAATACAAGGAAAAATAAAACTCTCCCACAAGACCGCAGCTTCCCAGAAGAGTACTCCTCCAGTACTTGTTACATACAATATACAAAGGAATGGGTACAGGAAAATGAGAAAAGTAATATAGTGTGATACAGGAAAGGCAGTGGGTACGCCGCAAATATTAAGTGCACTCACTGAAAATCTTTGTATATATAGCGCCCACCAACATAGATGAAAGACAAATCCCCACTCACAATACACAAATTGTTCTTTAATATAGTGTATTAAAAAAAAAATTCAGAGCCAGTGGCGTAGTATTCACAAAACATAGTAAAACACAGTATGGGTACACTTACAAGCTGATGAGGCATGCTGTAAGTGTGCAATAGCGCATATCATACTGATAATTGTCCAGCTGGAAGAGCCAAGATTTAACTTTCAACCTACTTTAGAGGAATCAGGGGTTAAAAAAGAACCTTTACGTCTATTTTACAGTAAATATAACCCATGAGAAGACCATTCACAGTAACAAAATTTGCCAACAAATACCAAAACTTTATTATTATTCTTATTATTATTATCTTTATAGTGATTTATGGACAAAAAATATATATATAAAGCAAATATTTGAATGTGGATTAATCATCATGGAAACCAAAGTATTTTCTGTAGATTTATTCCCTTTTTTTTTTTAATCTCATCCCACTTGCTAACAAAGCAGTAATGGTATTAACACACTTTGTTGTCAGTATATTTTTTCCAACACGGCACCTTTAGCGTTATACACATAGAGACCACGGTTTATTACTGTGTTAAGACCCTGTTTATTGTAAGACCTGTTTGGAGCATTTGCTTTTGGCTCTGTGCCCCTAACCAGGTGTATGTGTGGGGTATAATCCAATTCTTTTTTTTTTTCATGAATCAGAATAGGCTGAGTTTATTTCAGTGATATGTCTCAGATTGTAGCGAACGAGAGACTTTGTATGCTTCGGAGTCCGCTGGCACCTACGTCATGCTCCCTTCCTGCCTTTAAATTAAATTCCCTTTACAAAAAAAAAAAAAAAAGGTAGCAGGGGAAAAGATGTGACAAATCTGGATCAGTAGAGTGAAATCCTTTCTTCAAACAAAACTAGAAGTCTAAGATAAACACATCTGTAAAATAGAGAAAAAGAACGAAACATTGTAACTGCTACATAAGCACCAGTCTTTGTGTTTGTATTCAGGACATACCATGTCTGGATACTAGTTGTTAAGCAGTCTAGACACTGATGATAATATTACCTTGTTATGCTAGATTCTCCGCTTGGTCATTGTTTCCACTTCTACTTGGTCTACAGATTCTTTTTCTTCCGTGAATCTTGTTACATTTACATGTGTCTCCCCCCCCCCCCCCCCCCCCCAACGTAATGTTTTAAAGAGAAACATGCTTTCAACCCCCATATAAGATGACTACACACTGAGGACAAAGGCTGAGATCATGAGATTGATTTTATTAACCCAAAATAAAGTTATCCCTTTGGTATAATCTAGAGTTTCCCCAGAAGGATGCATACGTTTTAAATGTGTCGGATTTCCAGGAACAGTCCCTAGTTTTGGTTCCTGCTGTGTTATAACGTTTTTCCATGTTTTATACATGACTTTTAACCCTACGCTCCAAATCTGGCCTTAGTCCCCTGTGGGTGATTAGTGAACAAATTATTAGCACTCCTATTCTCCTCTACCAGTTGGCGCAGTCTAGTAGAGGATAGGAGGAGAGGCAGTGTGTCTATATAGAATTAAAGGGACATGGGATATACTATTATTCTTTGCCAGGGGGAGGTTGTCTTCTTGGGTCTAGGGCTGGCAGTTCTCAAGTAATTAGAGTGACAAAGGGAGTTATCGAAAAAAAAAGTCAGTAAAGAGGCAATGTTCTAGAAGTGGAGCAGTCACAATGGAACCCAGATGGATTCTTTGATCCAGAATATACTTTTAAAAAATAACCTCCCAAAAGTGTCTGAATAGGAAGATATTGTCTCTTTTTCAAGTTTATCTTAGGAATGCTACTTTTTGTCCGGTATTCCGGGGAAATTGCCATTACCCATTTTTAATGGATACATGCAACCCTGAGAGCCCTGAGAGTTAGAAAGGCTGCCAGTATTGTTTATTTATATTTATTAGTTATAAAGTGTTTTGATACAGGAAACACCAACACAGGTGAAAACAGTGAATAAAAATCTAAAACAATACTCTAGTACTATAGCTCTCAGATAAGTGCTCCTCGGGCACTTCAGATCACAAAAACACCAAAGCAGAGGAGCATGTACAGGGGAAAAATAAATAAATATAGTGTAATACAGTACAAATAGGGAGTGTTGTATGTTTGGTTATCACACTCACAAACAAATTAGGGTATCAGACGCATCAATGTATAAAATATTCTGAATTTTTTTCCACAGCCTATAAAAAAATATAAAGAATCCATTGTGCAGTAATACATAAAAATGGCAATATTAAAAAACTAAATGCACGTACAACAGACAGTGCAACGTGCGTGTAAAATTTCAGGGTGCTTAGATTAGATAGATAAATATTTGATAGATATAAATACATATGTAGATAGATGATAGATATAGATAAACATATGTGTATGTAGATGATATACACATCCTTTAGGTCTTGTAAGTTGCAAGGTCGGGAGTCCATGGATAGGACTTGTTTGTCCAGCGCATCCCACAGATGCTCAATTGGATTGTTATATGGGGAATTTGGAGGCCGAGTCCACACCTTGAACTCGTTGTTGTGTTTCTCTAACCCAAAAGGTGTACATGGTTTGCAACAATGCTTAGGTAGGTGGTACGTGTCAAAGTAACATGAATGGCAGGACCCAAGGTTTCCCAGCAGAACATTGCCCAAAGCATCACACTGCATCCACCAGCTTGTCACCTCTCAGTGGTCATAATGTTATGACTGATCGGTGTATATATATAGTATACAGCTGAAAAATGTTGTGCTTATTGAAGAACAAATACAATTTTAGAATCTAGATCATTATGTTGAATCATGTCAACTTCTTGACTGTATTTCCGGTTCCTGTTGCAACTCATTTGATGAATGGTTTTCATGGAAAACAATGAAATTTCTAAGTGACCCAAAACTTTGGAATAGATTTGTAGATAGATAAAGGTTGGTGGTTCCCAAACCAGTCCTCACACCCCTCCCTAGCAGCCCAGGATTTAGGGATTACCCAGTTTTGTTTAAAAAAAACCAAATAGCAAGTTTAGAATCGATACCTAAATATAGATAGATAAAAGCTATAGAGGGATAATATAATGGGATGTATGCTATATTAATTAGATAGGATGCAGGAAGTACAAACATCCCATTGGGTCCCATGGCTATTGCACCAAATTTGCTCAGATTTCACATTGATACATGCAGCACAATCCAATTATGATAAGTGTTCATTTTTAATTAATTATGTTGTAAATTTAGTATATATGTTTATTGTCTGCTTTATATTTTTTTGTATGTTTCTCAGGATATCCTTGTGTACAAGAGAAATCTCAAAGTATTTATTTCTGGTAAATACAGTTTATAAAAAAAAAAAGAAAGGAAATAAAATGTAAAGTGAAGAAAATAATCCAGAAAGGGCAGTTTCTGTGTCAGGATCAGATAACAGTTTTGTTCTTAGAAATACATCGGTAACCACAAGGTTTTTCCAACTCACAGTTAGGAGCCGACAAACAGCAATGCTCTAACCACATCCGGGATGCCAAACAGCACCTATGTGTTAGGTTCACACAACGTTTGTGCATCTCAGATGTGCAGTTGGTTATTGAAATATATATATATTCTGTACTAAAGACTTCTCTGCTGTTTTGAACATTGTGATGTTTAAAGTGGTAGAATTTCTGTCACTTTAAGAGTTTCCAGTACCCGAAATTCTGTTTGGTTTTATTGCAGGTGCAACCAAACTCAGCGGAAGGTTCTACGGCGGTAAGAGCCCGTTGTGTATACGAACATTCCACTGTAACCCAGGGAAACATATACCCGCTAAAGACGAGAGTATCCTTCTGTCCACCTGCTCGAGAATTCTCCGAAAATGTTGTATTTCATAGAAACGGTTTCATATCAACAGTTACTCAACATTTAAGGGACAACTGTAGCGAAAAAAACGAAATTGTGTAATTGAACGAATGCAATATGGGTAGATGGTTTATATAGAAATTATTTATTGAAATAATAATGCACCTTATTAAGCCCTCTTTGCTTCAACCCCTTAAACCAAATGGAACGCATGGTGCTTGAGGACCATATGGACGTATATATATATATATATTAAACATGACGTACACTCCTGAGCTCAATGCTACAAGCTGTTAGTTAGCATTAGAGGCTTCCTCGGTTTCCAAGGCACCCTCTAAGAACAATTAAAATGCAAGGGTAAACTCAGTACAAATATTAGAAACTATATAAATTACCATTTGTATAAAAGATTTTCAGGTCAAAGTTATAAAAAAAAAGTGTTTTTTTTGGCATTTTTTCTGCATATTTTAGGATTCATTTTTATAGTAAATTATATCAAAATACTGGTAGAAAAAAATAATACTGGTAAAAAATACTGGTATGAAACTGGATCACAACACCCCACAGCAGTCATCGAACCTGCAGTCTACACTGCTGATCGCCGGAGAGTGAGCCCAGCCGTTCCCTGAAAAAAAAGTAAGACCTGTGGTGGTCTGTTCTCCAATTTCAGGCTGCCCTAACAGAATGATTTCACATATATCACAGAGCAGTGATAGCGAATGTTTTTGAGAAAAGATGTAGCTCTCAAAGTGCCCTCTCACTTGCGCTTCTTCCCTTCCTATAATGTCTCATGCACTAACGAGTTAAAGTAGAAACTGTGCACTAAAGTGCCTACTATCGCCTATAATCTTAGATCATAACATTTACTGGGTTCTCCAAAATTGATGTTCTACTGTAGACACATGCCATCTGAGAGGTGCCACTTGTCACACCTGTGCAATAGATTTCCCATCACTGTCATAGACCTTTAGCCCATTAAAGAAGAAGTAATGCCAACATGTTAAATCTGTGATTGCATTGGTTTTGTTTTACTGACTCTCTCACTTCTTATGTTTAGTTTATTACATATAACGGATTAAAATCTGACACTTACGTTTCTCCAGTGTTTATGTGTGAGACTGGCTGATCCATTGAGACTCTGCCAGACCAAGAAAGGCAAAAGCAGAGGCTTACCTATCAGAGTGACAGTCTGATCGACCAATAAGGAACGCCAGTCGCTGACAGTCCACGCCCCTTTTCAAAGATCCAGGAAGCAAGTCTATCGCTCCTTGTTTTTATCCTACATAACAAGTTATAACTTCTGTACGAAACATGAGAGAAAGATCATTTAAAAAGTCATAAAATCTGTAGAACAGGGGCCATTAAAAAAAAAAAAAAGATTTCAGATGTTGACAGGTGTCCCACTTTAATTAGATTTGACTCCTTTTAATGGAAGCATCCATATATAATTTGCAAGAGCATGTGCCTCTATTTTCCTACATGTTGTGGAAAAAAAATCATCCATAAAACCAGTGTGAAGCATGTAAAACAAATTCATTAAGACGCCGAAAAAAAGCTGCTTACGTGAAACCTTTGTTAGTTCCAAGCACTCGTAAGGCCATAAACTCTTATGAGAGTGATTCATTGGCTCCATGTGTACTTTCCTACAAGATTCTACGGTAAACATTTTAGAGACTTTATCAAAGCCTATTTAAACAGGCTCCACACCAGGCCATTGAATACTTGGCTTCTGAGAAGATCTAAAGTGTAGGTCTATTAAATGTTCATGACATAATATACACTGCTCTCTGTCCCATCAATAGATTCTTGAAACAAGAAGGAAAACATCCAGAAGCAGAGTTTATCTCCATCTAAAATAGAAAAGTAAAGACATAATATACAGGTATCATAAACAGTTGTGCAAATCTGTAGACTACACAAGTAACTTATGCTTTACTGAAAGATATCATCAAGCGTAGATGTCTTAAAAAGAAACACTGTTATTAAATAATATGAGTAAATTAACTTATTGAAACCTCTTTGCTCTGTATTGTTTGATCTTTCTTCATCTGACACAAGATGAAGGGAGATCTGACTTAAGATTCTAAACAACGTCTGCCCCCCCCCCCCCCCCCGATAGAGATATATACAGAACAGAGTGTCCAATCGCGTACTTAAAGGAACAATAAACGTTGTTTAACCCTTACTTCCTTCCTTAATAGATACATGCGGGTTTACTATGTGCTGCGTCTCACATGTGAGACACAGCAGTTCCTGGTTGTCGCGTGTTGACAAACGTCAGCATGCGCACAGCCAATCAGAGTCGGGCTCGCCCTGCTCTGACAGCTGAATGCGAGGGTCACTCGATGCTAGCACAGTGCGAGACCCTTGTTTTTGCATGGGATCAACAGGGGGGACCTAGTTAAGGTCTCCCCTACTGATCCAATGCAAAAACGAGGGGTTCTGTCTGCGCTAGCAGAGAGAGCCAGTCGCCGACCAGACGGCTGCCTGCTTCCTATGGAAACATGGCAGCTGTCGGTCAGAGGATAAACTGACGTGTACTATCACGCCAGTTCATCCTCACACTAGGGGCAACTAACTTTTCACTTGTGCTTCTTTATTAGAAGCACAAGTGGAAAAAAAACGTTTAGTGTCCCTCTAATTTGAATTCTTCCATTAACCCCTTAATGACGTTAGGACGTACTATGCCGTCCTGACTTTAAGTGCCTTAAAGTCGTTAGGACGGCATAGTACGTCCTGTATTAAACAGCTCATTGTGGCTCCCCGCGATGAGCTGTTTTCGCATCCCGCTGCAGGCGCTTGCAGTGGGATCCCACCACTTTGAGAGGCCTCAGTCTGACAGGGGAAATGTGGCCGGTGTTCAAAGCGAGCACCGGCTACATTTCTCCAAATCGCTCCGTGCCAGAACTTCCGTGACGTCCGGAGGTCTCGTGATTTTTTTGCGAGACCCTGATCGGGATTCTCTGCCAGAGTGTTCCTGGCTACCAATCACCTTGTGATCGGTGGCCAGGAACCAATCGTGACGTTTTGGTGCTTGCGTCGTTTGGGACTCAAGCACTTTGCGGCACGAAGGGGTTAAAAGACAACTGTCAGTATTTTATATAGAAATTCTTTAATGAAAGAATACAAATAAAATACCTTATTGAGCTCTCTACTTGTATAGTTCTATCAGGATGCCGACATATTGGTTAAAATCTTTGGTCAGATGTAGGAAGATCCTGACCCAAGATGTCTGCCTCCTGATAGCAGTGTTATACAAACAGAGATGGCTCAAAAGGCCCTTTATTTGTATTCTTTTATTAAAGCATTTCTATTTAAAATGCCTATATTTGATGCAAAACAGAATTCATTTTTTGCTGACAGTTGTATTTTAAAAGCAGTTTTATTAAAATACCAATACTTTAGGGGACAATTATAGGAAAACAATGAAATTTTGTTTAAATAAAAGTGTAGCTTTTTAAAATAGAAATGCTTTAATGAAATAATACAAATAAAGTACCTTATTGAGCATTATATGCCCGCATAGCTCAATCAGGGGGCAGGCATCTCCAGGCACTTGTTGAAGGGGTTAACGATGACTCTCCAATTTGTATCCGTTACCACTAGAGGCAAAAACAAATATATAGTAAATAGTGGTTTGGTTGATGTCACCATTTGTTTTACACAGTAATGTAAATGCTAGCGACTATCTCAGTGGAAATAGGTTACAGTTATACATAGGCATGCCAAGAATGACTGGTTCTTCCTAACCACAGCATTGCTCTGTTATACAGCAGCTTAGTATAGAGAAGAAAAAAACCTGCCTGTGTGTGTACATGTGCCTCTGAATGTGTGTATTTGGTGCTGAGGGCGGGATCAGCAAGGGGTGGCAAAATATATGTTCGCCTAGGGCAGCAATAGGTCTTTTCACCAGCCCTGCTTCTATTCATGGAGAAACTCTTGTAACAGTTCATCCTAGGTGTACAGGGCTTTCAGGATATCCTACTCCTAGGCGTTATGGCCTTTTAAATCGGCTTAGCATACCTGTAAAGCTGTATATATCACGGCTGATAATATATCATGTCTCCCATTATGCTATCATCATTAATATCTGGTCAACTATATACTGATTAGAAGCTCCAATGTCTATGTCTTCCTACACTACATATGTGGTTTAGAGTAGATGATAAAGGATGACTTCTGAAAACTTGTCATTCCAAAATGCCATTATCCCAATAAAAATGGCATTACAAGATTCTGTAACATTATGTTATCAGCATCTACACTACACATGGAAGCTACAATGTATCACAGTCTATGCCTGGCTAACGATAAAATAATGGAAGCTACCTTGTACCACAGTCTATATCTGGCTAACAATAAAATGATAGATGCTACCTTGTACCACAGTCTATACCTGGCTAACTATAACATGAAGGAAGATACCTTGTACCACAGTCTATGCCTGGCTAACTATAAAATGATGAAAGCTACCTTGTACCACAGTCTATGCCTGGCTAACTATAAAATGATGGAAGCTACCTTGTACCACAGTCTATACCTGGCTAACTATAAAATGATGGAAGCCACCTTGTACCACAGTCTATACCTGGCTAACTATAAAATGATGGAAGCTACCTTGTACCACAGTCTATGTCTGGCCAACTATATACTTGTGGTTGTTAATCACCGTCAAGGTGATGTCTTAATAAATTATTAACTTTCTTGTTATTTATGTTTTTCGGTGTTAATTTTACATTTTTAGCTGCTATGAAGCTATATTGGTTTTGGGGCGCAATAATCTATTCTTGCCTCGGGTGCAATAAGTGATAGCTACAGCTCTGTACAACCTAGCCAAGCATGTGGTACCCAAGGCAGGATCCCCATCCCAGAGATTGAGCAGACCCAAGTACAGGGCCGTCTTTAACGCGGGGCAAACGGGGCAGCTGCCCTGGGCCCATTTACTCCTGGGGGGCCCCAAGGCAGCTGTCCCGTGGGCCCCCAGCCCCTGCTGCCGCGTTCACAGCGCATTGCGCTTGTGAACGCTTTTTTACGGCAAGCCGCATCCGATGGATGCGACGGCCGAAAAAAAAAAAAAACTGACACCGGATGTGACGTTGCGTCACATCCGGTTTCTGTTTCCCTCCTCCGTGCAAGAGGGAAGACTGCACGGAGGAGACATCCGGCGGGGGACACGGAGCAGCTTCATGTAAGTACGGGGGGGGGGGGGCTGGCTGGCACAATATTCCTGGTATCTGACTGGCACTATATTACTGGGCATCTGATTGGCACAATATTACTGGGCATCTGATTGGCACTATATTACTGGGTATCTGATTGGCACTATATTACTGGGCATCTGATTGGCACTATATTACTGGGCATCTGATTGGCACTATATTACTGGGTATCTGATTGGCACTATATTACTGGGCATCTGATTGGCACTATATTACTGGGTTTCTGATTGGCACTATATTACTTGGCATCTGATTGGCACTATATTACTGGGTATCTGATTGGCACTATATTACTGGGCATCTGATTGGCACTATATTACTGGGTATCTGATTGGCACTATATTACTTGGCATCTGACTGGCACTATATTACTGGGCATCTGATTGGCACTATATTACTGGGTATCTGATTGGCACTATATTACTGGGCATCTGATTGGCACTATATTACTTGGCATCTGATTGACACTATATTACTGGGTATCTGATTGGCACTATATTACTTGGCATCTGATTGGCACTATATTACTGGGTATCTGATTGGCACTATATTACTTGGCATCTGACTGGCACTATATTACTGGGCATCTGATTGGCACTATATTACTTGGCATCTGACTGGCACTATATTACTGGGCATCTGATTGGCACTATATTACTTGGCATCTGATTGGCACTATATTACTGGGTATCTGATTGGCACTATATTACTGGGTATCTGATTGGCACTATATTACTTGGCATCTGATTGGCACTATATTACTGGGTATCTGACTGGCACTATATTACTTGGCATCTGATTGGCACTATATTACTTGGCATCTGATTGGCACTATATTACTGGGTATCTGATTGGCACTATATTACTGGGCATCTGATTGGCACAATATTACTGGGCATCTGACTGGCACTATATTACTGGGTATCTGATTGGCACTATATTACTGGGTATCTGACTGGCACTATATTACTTGGCATCTGATTGGCACAATATTACTGGGCATCTGATTGGCACTATATTACTGGGTATCTGATTGGCACTATATTACTGGGTATCTGATTGGCACAATATTACTGGGCATCTGATTGGCACTATATTACTGGGTATCTGATTGGCACTATATTACTTGGCATCTGATTGGCACTATATTACTGGGTATCTGATTGGCACTATATTACTTGGCATCTGACTGGCACTATATTACTGGGCATCTGATTGGCACTATATTACTGGGTATCTGACTGGCACTATATTACTTGGCATCTGATTGGCACTATATTACTTGGCATCTGATTGGCACTATATTACTGGGTATCTGACTGGCACTATATTACTTGGCATCTGATTGGCACAATATTACTGGGCATCTGATTGGCACTATATTACTGGGCATCTGATTGGCACTATATTACTGGGTATCTGATTGGCACTATATTACTTGGCATCTGACTGGCACTATATAACTGGGCATCTGATTGGAACTATATTACTGGGCATCTGATTGGCACTATATTACTGGGTATCTGATTGGCACTATATTACTTGGCATCTGACTGGCACTATATTACTGGGCATCTGATTGGCACTATATTACTGGGTATCTGACTGGCACTAGATTACTTGGCATCTGATTGGCACTATATTACTTGGCATCTGATTGGCACTATATTACTGGGTATCTGACTGGCACTATATTACTTGGCATCTGATTGGCACAATATTACTGGGCATCTGATTGGCACTATATTACTGGGTATCTGACTGGCACTATATTACTGGGCATCTGATTGGCACTATATTACTGGGTATCTGATTGGCACTATATTACTTGGCATCTGACTGGCACTATATAACTGGGCATCTAATTGGCACTATATTACTGGGCATCTGATTGGCACTATATTACTGGGTATCTGATTGGCACTATATTACTTGGCATCTGATTGGCACTATATTACTGGGCATCTGACTGGCACAATATTACTGGGCTCTGGCTGGCACAATATTACTGGGCTCTGACTGGCACAATAATACTGGGCTCTGACTGGCACAATATTACAGGCATCTGACTGGCATAATATTACAGGCATCTGACTGGCACAATATTACAGGCATATGACTGGCACAATATTCCTGGCCTCTGACTGCACACTATTACAGGCATCTGACTGGCACAATATTCCTGGCCTCTGACTGCACACTATTACAGGCATCTGACTGGCATAATATTACAGGCATCTGACTGGCACAATATTACAGGCATCTGACTGGCACAATATTCCTGGGCTCTGACTGGCACAATATTACAGGCATCTGACTGGCACAATATTCCTGGGCTCTGACTGGCACAATATTACTGGCATCCGAAAGTTACAATATTACTGGCATCTGAATGGCACAACAATTATGGCATATGTGTGTGTGTGTGTGTGGGGGGGGGGGGGGGTAACATTGCGATGGATGGCGGGATTGCATGCAGGGGAGGGGGCAGGGTCCAGGGGGCCCAAGCAAATGCTTGCCCAGGGTCCAATCACTATTAAAGACGGCCCTGCCCAAGTAAGATAACTGCTATTAACAAACCTTGTCTCACGGGGCCGGCAGCAAAGGAATCTGAATAATACTAGAACAAATCACTAACAGGGTCACATTTAAGTTACTTTTATACTGTATCCCCAACAGATTCACCTTTATCTCAGGGATAACTTCAGATAGAGCATGAAGAGGGGACAACTATATACCATGCACAAGAGTGGGACCCACTAGTGCTTGCATAGTCTAAATAAATTTATAGTGCAGATCTGATATTACAGAAAGGAATTACTCTGGTGCCTGTAGCCTTTCACAGCTGCCACCAGACTAATTTTGGCCAATACCCCTGGTGACTATGCAGATTTAAATCTGTGCAGGAATAAATAGCTTTTCTTGGCAAACAAAGCCTTTCCCTGATCAGAGAGCAGCTGCTGGCTGAAAACTTGATGTGAGTGGCATATTTGGTATTACAGCTTACGGAGGGGAGTCAAGATGTCTTGTTCTTGATGAAAATGAATGCATCAGAATATTTCTGAAATGAAGTCCATTGCAGCCACCTCATGTTAAATGAAGCCACGCTGACCACAATACATTCCACTTGGAGGTAGAACTCATGTTAGAAATGTACACACAAAAGAGGTTATTCTCCAAAGTGAAGATGACTAGGACTGTTCCACTGGGATTAATCCCCACGTAATCAATACTTCTCCAATGCCAAATATGGATTTTGTATACTTAACAAAATGTAAAATATTAACTTGAATAGAATAAACAAGTTTTAGAATTATTTTCTTCCTATTACAGAGTTGGAGTGTTAATTTACTAATTATGTAACTGAAGTCAGTGGCATGGATAGGTTAAAAAAAGATTGAAAAATAATAACATTGTGTTTTAGTTTCCACTTGGTACATTCCTGCTTCTGGTAAGTATTAAAACTGTGTAGCTGTAAAATATATTAAACCTTTTGGTTGCGGATAGAACCTCGGTGAGAGATGGGTGGGGCTTGCGCACAAATGGGGTGCAATGAATACTTTGTTTGTTGGTAGAACCCAGGTTAGTGGTGGGTGGGGCTTGCGCACAAATGGGGTGCAATGAATACTTTGTTTGTTGGTAGAACCCAGGTTAGGGGTGGGTGTGGCTTGCGCACAAATGGGGTGCAATGAATACTTTGTTTGTTGGTAGAACCCAGGTTAGTGGTGGGTGTGGCTTGTGCACAAATGAGATGCGATGAATAGTTTGTTTATTGGTAGAACCCAGGTTAGTGGTGGGTGGGGCTTGCGCACAAATAGGGTGCAATGAATACATTGTTTGTGGTTAGAACCCAGGTTAGTGGTGGGTGTGGCTTGCACACAAACGGGGTGCAATGAATACTTTGTTTGTTGGTAGAACCCAGGTTAGTGGTGGGTGGGGCTTGCACACAAATGGTTAATGTGAAGAGAACTCAGAGAAGTGCCTTCTACTCATTCTGTAGTGTTATGCACTTATCTTATATCACATACTGTATCACTGTATCTCCAATAGAATGTTACCCTGTACATTTATAAAGTGCTTAAAGGCACATTAAATGTTCTTTCCCTTTGTGCTTCTAATATAGAAGCACAAGTGAAAAGTTAGTTGTCCCTAGTATGAGGATAATCTCTGACCAACTGTCTGGTCGGCCGACTGGCTCGCTCTCCTAGCGCAGAGAGAGACCCTTGTTTTTGCATGAGATCAGCAGGTAGGACCTTAACTAGGCCGCCCCCCCCCCCCCCCCCCTGCTGATCCCTTCAAGGAAGCAAGGGTTAAACAACGTTTAATGTTCCTTTATTGATTTTGACAACAGGCGAAAGTAACACAAGGAATAGTACTATGACCAGGGACACATTTACCAATGTGCCCAGGGATGACAAAGTTCAGACAAAAGTCCAGTTTCTCCTAAATAGATGAGCAAAATTGGCAATAACATTAATAGGGGAGTAATAGAGTGGGGGGGGGGGGGGAAAGTCTTCATGTGAGGAACCTTTTATCAGTCCTTGGTCAAAATATAGATGGGACTGAAAAGTGAGGGAGTCTTTTATTGAAAACACCGTACAGGGCCCACCAGTTCCATATAACAACTTTCACAAGGACACAGTCTGATTTAGTCGGGCTACTCAAGGAGTAGCAATGAAGAAGCCAGCACATCAAATGGCCATGGATACAAAATTATTTATTCAAAGGATACCAAAAAATAAATGCAATACTGCGGTGGCGGGGCGTGGCGGGAGGTGGACCCTCAACGCGTTTCGTTTCTGAGGACTCTTAATCATTTGATGTGTCAAGCTTCTCCATTGCTATTCCTTGTTGATCCCGCCACTGATGCCCTGTAAGCACACTCGTTTGGATTGACACGGTGCCTTCATCTACCCTACTTGCCAACGCGTTTTGAGCCTGATCTGCCCCTGGTCGACTTTTCTACTTTACGGACTATTTATATCCTAAAAATACTTTCAATGTAGAGAATTAAAAAATGACCTTCACATTGCGTTAGCTGAACTGTAAGCAAATGTATAGATTAAGAGAAAAATATGTTTTAAACTCCACTATGAATGTGTGTGGTGTCTTCTATGTATGTCATCACCTTGTGGCTTGGAATTCAAATGAACTTCATTGGAGATCTATAGCAGTGTATTTCTTAACCCAGAGAAAATGGTACATTTATAACTGGACCAGTGAGAAAAGCTGTCCCTCCCATCTGACATTACATTTCTAGTATGCAACAGCTGTGTGTAAGAGGAATACTTTAATAGAATACACAGCAGGTTTAATTATCACTACTCACTGCACAGCAAATATTACATTCTAAACTTTAAATAAAACATTTAATATGTAACATAATATTTTAATAGTTTGATATTTATTTATTTTTTAAAGGCCCTACAAGCAAAATAAATAAATAAATCCCACTTGTACATTAAGCAGCTATTCCCCTCATTCCTCTGGTACTCATACACTAGGCAGCTATTCCTCTCATTCCTCTGTTACTCATACTCTAGGCAGCTATTCCTCTCAATCCACTGTTGTTCGTTAATGCTATTCCTCTCACTCTTCTGTTAATCGTACTCTAGACAGCTATTCCTCTCAATCCTCTGTTAATCGTACTCTAGACAGCTATTCCTCTCAATCCTCTGTTACTCGTACACTAGGCAGCTATTCCTCTCAATCCTCTGTTACTCGTACACTAGGCAGCTATTCCTCTCAGTCCTCTGTTACTCGCACACTAGGCAGCTATTCCTGTCAATCCTCTGTTACTCATACAGTACTCTAGGCAGCTATTCCTCTCAATCCACTGTTACTCGTATAATAGGCAGCTATTCCCCTCAATCCTCTGTCACTCATACAGTACTCTAGGCAGCTATTCCCCTCAATCCTCTGTTACTCATACACTAGGCAGCTATTACTCTCACTCCTCTGTTACTCGTATACTAGGCAGTTATTCCTCTCAATCTACTGGTACTCGTACACTAGGCAGCTATTCCTCTCAATCCTCTATTACTCGTACTCTAGGCAGCTATTTCTCTCAATCCTCTGTTACTCGTACTCTAGGCAGCTATTCCTCTCAATCCTCTGTTACTCGTACACTAGACAGCTATTCCTCTCAACCCTCTGTTACTCATACTCTAGGCTGCTATTCCTCTCAATCCTCTGTTACTCGTACTCAAGGCAGCTATTCCTCTCAATCCTCTGTTACTCGTACTCTAGGCAGCTATTTCTCTTAATCCTCTGTTAATCGTACACTAGGCAGCTATTCCTCTCAATCCTCAGTTACTCGTACACTAGGCAGCTATTCCTCTCAATCCTCTGTTACTCATACTCTAGGCAGCTATTCCTCTCAATCCTCTGTTACTCGTACACTAGGCAGCTATTCCTCTCACTCCTCTGTACTCGTACTCTAGACAGCTATTCCGCTCAATCCTCTGTTACTCGTACTCTAGGCAGCTATTCCTCTCAATCCTCTGTTACTCGTACTCTAGGCAGCTATTTCTCTCAATCCTCTGTTACTCGTACTCTAGGCAGCTATTCCTCTCAACCCTCTGTTACTCGTACTCTAGGCAGCTATTCCTCTCAATCCTCTGTTACTCATACTCTAGGCAGCTATTCCTCTCACTCCTCTGTTACTCGTACTCTAGACAGCTATTCCGCTCAATCCTCTGTTACTCGTACTCTAGGCAGCTATTCCTCTCAGTCCTCTTTTACTCGTACTCTAGGCAGCTATTTCTCTCAATCCTCTGTTACTCGTACACTAGGCAGGTATTTCTCTCAATTCTCTGTTACTCGTACTCTAGGCAGCTATTCCTCTCAATTCTCTGTTACTCGTACTCTAGGCAGCTATTCCTCTCAATCCTCTGTTACTCGTACTCTAGGCAGCTATTCCTCTCACTCCTCTGTTACTCATACACTAGACAGCTATTACTCTCAGTCCTCTTTTACTCGTACTCTAGGCAGCTATTCCTCTCAATCCTCTGTTAGTCGTACTCTAGGCAGCTATTCCACTCACTCCTCTGTTACTCGTACACAAGGCAGCTATTCCTCCCAAACCTGTTATTCGTACACTAGGCAACTATTGCTCTCACTCCTCTGTTACTCGTACTCTAGGCAGCTATTCCTTTCAATCCTGTTATTAGTACTCTAGGCAACTATTCATTTCACTCCTCTGTTACTCGTCCACTAGGCAGGTATTCCTCTCAATCCTCTGTTACTCGTCCACTAGGCAGGTATTCATCTCAATCCTCTGTTACTCATACATTAGGCAGCTATTCATCTCACTCCTCTGTAACTCATACATTAGGAAGTTATTCCTCTCAATCCTCTGTTACTCGTACTCTAGGCAGCTATTCCTCTCACTCCTCTGTTACTCATACTCAAGGCTGCTATTCCCCTCAATCCTCTGTTACTCATGCAGTAGGCAACTATTCCTTTCACTCCTATGTTACTTGTCCACTAGGCAGGTATTCCTCTCAATCCTCTGTTACTGGTCCCCTAGGCAGGTATTCCTCTCAATCCTCTGTTACTCGTCCACTAGGCAGGTATTCCTCTCAATCTTCTGTTAATCGTACACTAGGCAGCTATTCCTCTCAATCCTCTGTTACTCATACATTAGGCAGCTATTCCTCTCACTTCTCTGTTACTCGTACTCTAGGCAGCTATTCCTCTCACTCCTCTGTTACTCGTACACTAGGCAGCTATTCCTCTCACTCCTCTGTTACTCATACACTAGGCAGCTATTCCTCTCATTCCTCTGTTATTTGTACACTAGGCAGCTATTCCTCTCACTCCTCTGTTACTTGTACGCTATGCAGCTATTCCTCTCACTCCTCTGTTACTCATACTCTAGGCAGCTATTCCTCTCAATCCTCTGTTACTTGTACAATAGGCAGCTATTCCTCTCAATCCTCTGTTACTCGTACTCTAGGCAGGTATTTCTCTCAATTCTCTGTTACTCGTACTCTAGGCAGCTATTCCTCTCAATTCTCTGTTACTCGTACTCTAGGCAGCTATTCCACTCACTCCTCTGTTACTCGTACACAAGGCAGCTATTCCTCCCAATCCTGTTATTCGTACACTAGGCAACTATTGCTCTCACTCCTCTGTTACTCGTACACAAGGCAGCTATTCCTCCCAATCCTGTTATTCGTACACTAGACAACTATTGCTCTCACTCCTCTGTTACTCGTACTCTAGGCAGCTATTCCTTTCAATCCTGTTATTAGTACTCTAGGCAACCATTCCTCTCAATCCTCTGTTACTCGTCCACTAGGCAGGTATTCATCTCAATCCTCTGTTACTCATACATTAGGCAGCTTTTCCTCTCACTCCTCTGTTACTCATACATTAGGAAGTTATTCCTCTCAATCCTCTGTTACTCGTGCAGTAGGCAACTATTCCTTTCACTCCTATGTTACTTGTCCACTAGGCAGGTATTCCTCTCAATCCTCTGTTACTGGTCCACTAGGCAGGTATTCCTCTCAATCCTCTGTTACTCGTCCACTAGGCAGGTATTCCTCTCAATCTTCTGTTAATCGTACACTAGGCAGCTATTCCTCTCAATCCTCTGTTACTCATACATTAGGCAGCTCTTCCTCTCACTTCTCTGTTACTCATACTCTAGGCAGCTATTCCTCTCACTCCTCTGTTACTCGTATACTAGGCAGTTATTCCTCTCAATCTACTGGTACTCGTACACTAGGCAGCTATTCCTCTCAATCCTCTATTACTCGTACTCTAGGCAGCTATTCCTCTCAATCCTCTGTTACTCGTACTCTAGGCAGCTATTCCTCTCAATCCTCTGTTACTGGTCCACTAGGCAGGTATTCCTCTCAATCCTCTGTTACTCGTCCACTAGGCAGGTATTCCTCTCAATCTTCTGTTAATCGTACACTAGGCAGCTATTCCTCTCAATCCTCTGTTACTCATACATTAGGCAGCTCTTCCTCTCACTTCTCTGTTACTCATACTCTAGGCAGCTATTCCTCTCACTCCTCTGTTACTCGTATACTAGGCAGTTATTCCTCTCAATCTACTGGTACTCGTACACTAGGCTGCTATTCCTCTCAATCCTCTGTTACTCGTACTCAAGGAAGCTATTCCTCTCAATCCTCTGTTACTCGTACTCTAGGCAGCTATTTCTCTTAATCCTCTGTTAATCGTACACTAGGCAGCTATTCCTCTCAATCCTCAGTAACTCGTACACTAGGCAGCTATTCCTCTCACTCCTTTGTTACTCATACTCTAGGCAGCTATTCCTCTCACTCCTCTGTTACTCGTACTCTAGACAGCTATTCCGCTCAATCCTCTGTTACTCGTACTCTAGGCAGCAATTCCTCTCAATCCTCTGTTACTCGTACAATAGGCAGCTATTCCTCTCAATCCTCTGTTACTCGTACTCTAGGCAGCTATTCCTCTCAACCCTCTGTTACTCGTACTCTAGGCAGCTATTATTCTCAATCCTCTGTTACTCATACTCTAGGCTGCTATTCCTCTCAATCCTCTGTTACTCGTACTCTAGGCTGCTATTCCTCTCACTCCTCTGTTACTCATACACTAGACAGCTATTACTCTCAGTCCTCTTTTACTCGTACTCTAGGCAGCTATTCCTCTCAATCCTCTGTTAGTCGTACTCTAGGCAGCTATTCCACTCACTCCTCTGTTACTCGTACACAAGGCAGCTATTCCTCCCAAACCTGTTATTCGTACACTAGGCAACTATTGCTCTCACTCCTCTGTTACTCGTACTCTAGGCAGCTATTCCTTTCAATCCTGTTATTAGTACTCTAGGCAACTATTCATTTCACTCCTCTGTTACTCGTCCACTAGGCAGGTATTCCTCTCAATCCTCTGTTACTCGTCCACTAGGCAGGTATTCATCTCAATCCTCTGTTACTCATACATTAGGCAGCTATTCATCTCACTCCTCTGTAACTCATACATTAGGAAGTTATTCCTCTCAATCCTCTGTTACTCGTACTCTAGGCAGCTATTCCTCTCACTCCTCTGTTACTCATACTCAAGGCTGCTATTCCCCTCAATCCTCTGTTACTCATGCAGTAGGCAACTATTCCTTTCACTCCTATGTTACTTGTCCACTAGGCAGGTATTCCTCTCAATCCTCTGTTACTGGTCCCCTAGGCAGGTATTCCTCTCAATCCTCTGTTACTCGTCCACTAGGCAGGTATTCCTCTCAATCTTCTGTTAATCGTACACTAGGCAGCTATTCCTCTCAATCCTCTGTTACTCATACATTAGGCAGCTATTCCTCTCACTTCTCTGTTACTCGTACTCTAGGCAGCTATTCCTCTCACTCCTCTGTTACTCGTACACTAGGCAGCTATTCCTCTCACTCCTCTGTTACTCATACACTAGGCAGCTATTCCTCTCATTCCTCTGTTATTTGTACACTAGGCAGCTATTCCTCTCACTCCTCTGTTACTTGTACGCTATGCAGCTATTCCTCTCACTCCTCTGTTACTCATACTCTAGGCAGCTATTCCTCTCAATCCTCTGTTACTTGTACAATAGGCAGCTATTCCTCTCAATCCTCTGTTACTCGTACTCTAGGCAGCTATTCCTCTCAATCCTCAGTTACTCATACTCTGGGCAGCTATTCCTCTCAATCCTCTGTTACTCGTACTCTAGGCAGCTATTCCTCTCAATCCCCTGTTACTCATACTCTAGGCTGCTATTCCTCTCAATTCTCTGTTAGTCGTACTCTAGGCAGCTATTCCACTCACTCCTCTGTTACTCGTACACAAGGCAGCTATTCCTCCCAATCCTGTTATTCGTACACAAGGCAACTATTGCTCTCACTCCTCTGTTACTCGTACTCTAGGCAGCTATTCCTTTCAATCCTGTTATTAGTACTCTAGGCAATTATTCATTTCACTCCTCTGTTACTCGTCCACTAGGCAGGTATTCCTCTCAATCCTCTGTTACTCGTCCACTAGGCAGGTATTCATCTCAATCCTCTGTTACTCATACATTAGGCAGCTATTCGTCTCACTCCTCTGTTACTCATACATTAGGAAGTTATTCCTCTCAATCCTCTGTTACTCGTACTCTAGGCAGCTATTCCTCTCACTCTTCTGGTACTCATACTCGAGGCTGCTATTCCCCTCAATCCTCTGTTACTCATGCAGTAGGCAACAATTCCTTTCACTCCTATGTTACTTGTCCACTAGGCAGGTATTCCTCTCAATCCTCTGTTACTGGTCCCCTAGGCAGGTATTCCTCTCAATCCTCTGTTACTCGTCCACTAGGCAGGTATTCCTCTCAATCTTCTTTTAATCGTACACTAGGCAGCTATTCCTCTCAATCCTCTGTTACTCATACATTAGGCAGCTATTCCTCTCACTTCTCTGTTACTCGTACTCTAGGCAGATATTCCTCTCACTCCTCTGTTACTCGTACACTAGGCAGCTATTCCTCTCACTCCTCTGTTACTCATACACTAGGCAGATATTCCTCTCATTCCTCTGTTATTTGTACACTAGGCAGCTATTCCTCTCACTCCTATGTTACTCGTACGCTATGCAGCTATTCCTCTCACTCCACTGTTACTCATACTCTAGGCAGCTATTCCTCTCAATCCTCTGTTACTCGTACTCTAGGCAGCTATTCCTCTCAACCCTCTGTTACTCGTACTCTAGGCAGCTATTCCTCTCAATCCTCTGTTACTCATACTCTAGGCTGCTATTCCTCTCAATCCTCTGTTAGTCGTACTCTAGGCAGCTATTCCACTCACTCCTCTGTTACTCGTACACAAGGCAGCTATTCCTCCCAATCCTGTTATTCGTACACTAGGCAACTATTGCTCTCACTCCTCTGTTACTCGTACTCTAGGCAGCTATTCCTTTCAATCCTGTTATTAGTACTCTAGGCAACTATTCATTTCACTCCTCTGTTACTCGTCCACTAGGCAGGTATTCCTCTCAATCCTCTGTTACTCGTCCACTAGGCAGGTATTCATCTCAATCCTCTGTTACTCATACATTAGGCAGCTATTCCTCTCACTCCTCTGTTACTCATACATTAGGAAGTTATTCCTCTCAATCGTCTGTTACTCGTACTCTAGGCTGCTATTCCCCTCAATCCTCTGTTACTCATGCAGTAGGCAACTATTCCTTTCACTCCTATGTTACTTGTCCACTAGGCAGGTATTCCTCTCAATCCTCTGTTACTGGTCCACTAGGCAAGTATTCCTCTCAATCCTCTGTTACTCGTCCACTAGGCAGGTATTCCTCTCAATCTTCTGTTAATCGTACACTAGGCAGCTATTCCTCTCACTCCTCTGTTACTCATACTCTAGGCAGCTATTCCTCTCAATCCTCTGTTACTCGTACAATAGGCAGCTATTCCTCTCAATCCTCTGTTACTCGTACTCTAGACAGCTATTCCTCTCAACCCTCTGTTACTCGTACTCTAGGCAGCTATTCCTCTCAATCCTCTGTTACTCATACTCTAGGCTGCTATTCCTCTCAATCCTCTGTTAGTCGTACTCTAGGCAGCTATTCCACTCACTCCTCTGTTACTCGTACACAAGGCAGCTATTCCTCCCAATCCTGTTATTCGTACACTAGGCAACTATTGCTCTCAATCCTCTGTTACTCATACATTAGGCACTAACCCTCTGTTACTCGTACTCTAGGCTGCTATTCATCTCAATCCTCTGTTAGTCGTACTCTAGGCAGCTATTCCACTCACTCCTCTGTTACTCGTACTCTAGGCTGCTATTCCTCTCAATCCTCTGTTACTCGTACAATAGACTGCTATTCCTCTCAATCCTCTGTTACTCATAATCTAGGCTGCTATTCCTCTCAATCCTCTGTTACTCATACTCTAGGCAGCTATTCCTCTCAATCCTCTGTTACTCGTATAATAGGCAGCTATTCCTCTCAATCCTCTGTTACTCGTACTCTAGGCAGCTATTCCTCTCAACCCTCTATTACTCGTACTCTAGGCAGCTATTCCTCTCAATCCTCTGTTACTCATACTCTAGGCTGCTATTCCTCTCACTCCTCTGTTACTCATACACTAGGCAGCTATTCCTCTCATTCCTCTGTTATTTGTACACTAGGCAGCTATTCCTCTCACTCCTCTGTTACTCGTACTCTAGGCAGCTATTCCTCTCAATCCTCTGTTACTCATACTCTAGGCTGCTATTCCTCTCAATCCTCAGTTACTCATACTCTGGGCAGCTATTCCTCTCAATCCTCTGTTGCTCGTACTCTAGGCCGCTATTCCTCTCAACACTCTGTTACTTGTACTCTAGGCAGCTATTCCTCTCAATCCTCTGTTACTCATACTCTAGGCTGCTATTCCTCTCAATCCTCTGTTAGTCGTACTCTAGGCAGCTATTCCACTCACTCCTCTGTTACTCGTACACAAGGCAGCTATTCCTCCCAATCCTGTTATTCGTACACTAGGCAACTATTGCTCTCACTCCTCTGTTACTCGTACTCTAGGCAGCTATTCCTTTCAATTATTTTATTAGTACTCTAGGCAACTATTCATTTCACTCCTCTGTTACTCGACCACTAGGCAGGTATTCCTCTCAAT